>CM035811.1:12607927-13092139 GCA_020458035.1 Magallana ariakensis | reverse complement strand
CACTCCACCCCCCCCCCCCAAATCACAAAATCGTTTAGTTTTTCTGGCCTGCTTTTTCTTGATCTTTGATCTTGGACCTTTAATTTCAACCTATTACCATTCTAGATTACTGTACTAATGACCAGACCAATTCGTTCATTTTTAACAGAGATATGAATTTTGGGACATTTGAGTTTCGATTAGCGTGCTTGACATGTACTGTAGAAAAAATTCTAACTCCCGAACCCTTCACTTAATCCTAACGAAATTTCGTGTAAATGTACCTCGGACCCTATTCTTATTGTCTGCCAAATATGCAGCGGATTGAACAATTTTGAAGGAATTTCTGAGATCAAACAGCGCGTATTGTCTATACGGGGAATTCAAATTTTAACAGTACACGCACCGACCCCCCCCCCCCCACCCGATTCATAAATCATTTAGTTTTTCTGGCCTGATTTTACTTGATCTTTGACCTGTACTTTCAACCTAATACTATTCTAGATTACTCTACTAATGACCAGGCCAATTCGTTCATTTTGAACAGAGTTATGAATTTTGGGGCATTTGAGTTTCAATTAGCGTGCTTGACATGTACTGTAGAAAAAAATTCTAACTCCCGAACCCTTCACTTGATCCTAATGAAATTTCGTGTAAATGTACCTCGGACCCTATTCTTATTGTCTGCCAAATATGCAGCGGATTGAACAATTTAGAAGAAATTCCTGAGATCAAACGGCGAGTATTGCATGTACGGGGAATTAAAATTTACACAGTACACGGGATGTAAGCAGCCGTGTAAATATATCTGGTGCATGTATATTTCTTGTTTTTCCGTTTAGTCTGTATCTACGATAGCGTGTGAACTACTTATGAATTTAGAAATGTCAAAATTACTGTCATCGAATTTTTACCGAATAAATTTACATGTTATTGATTTCGTTATTTCTACATTTATAAAGATTTTATCAATCCTGTTGAAATAAAACAGTCATACATAATAGTAAACGACACGAAAAAAAAATCTCATCGCTTGAAATACATGTGTGAAATGCATCAGTCATTGTTTTAGGACTTACCCTAATTGTCGTTAACCGAATCCGAGATCCACACCTCAAAATTCTACTTTCGATTTATTTACGACGAAAATCAAGTTCGGGCTATATAATTCTATGTAAGAAAAAAATTCGTAAAAAATCGAAATAATTTTCTCGTGAGAAAAATGATAGATAGCAGTGTTCTATGATACATTACGCATTATCTAACATCAAAAAATGCGCATGCGATACGGCATTTTCTCAAGTTTTCTAGCTGCGAACATGCCTACCCCCCAAACCACGTGTTTTCAAGCTGATTGTAAACAGACTGCGCGCACCCCATGAAGTCGGCCTATATGCCCTTTAAGAAATAGTTCCCGATAAAAGTAGAATCAAATTTACAAACTACAGAAATTTCCCTAATCAGAGATATCATTGTTATTCAAATCAAATATGGGAAAATGCAAAATGCGGGCAAGAGAAAAAAATATTCCCTATAAATGTATGGAACTACAATTGACTAAGTTCATTTTCATTGGTGGATTACCGGTGTGATAACTCTAATCTCGCCGGAGCCAAGATTTGCTCTTTCTCTCCTTTTCTTTCTCTCCATTTTTTTTTTTTTTTTTTTTTTGATTTTCTAACAAAAATACTCTTCACAAAGGGGTTGCTGGAATGTAGTACAAGTTGAAAAACACTGTTCCATTTAAATTAAGACAAAAACAGACCTTATTTATTAGGGTCTTCCGTCTTCAGCGGAAGACCCTTCTATTATTCTATTGTTTCTTTTTCACTTTTCTTATTATTATTATTATTATTATTATTATTATTCTTTTTTGTCTTACAAATTTTGTGCAGGCGATTTCTCGGAGATGGCTCTTTCGATTTCTTTCAAATTTACAGGGATAATGCCCCGTCATGTGAAGTTTATACCGCCGCGACAGTTTTTCAAAATTCACCTTCCTGTCGGAAGTTATCGTCAGTTTACGATTTTTAAAAGTCAATTTTGTCTGCGACGTTTCTCAAAAACGAGTGAAGATATTGGAATTAAATTTCTAGAGATGATAGATCTACCGTTTTTCTGGTGCACCTCGGTCAAGAGAATGGCCGCCGTCGCTTCCGTTTGTCACCGGAAGCAAATTTAAAAAATTAAATTTTTCAACTTTTTTTTTGTTAAAATATTTTTCTGTAGGGTTGATAGTGACCCTTTTTCTGATTCAGAATATGTAATTTGTTTTAAAATCGATCAACGCATTCTCCAGATATTAAGGGTCAAAGTCCTGAAGCGAGAGTCCGAGTAGCTCAGTCGTTAGAGTCGTGGACATATGCCCAGGCGGACCCGGGTTCAAGCCTCAAGTGCCGCCCAATTTTTTAATCATTTTTCGCTTAGACCTACGATTTTATCTTTAAAATGATGAATTCTGTTCTTTTCCGTTTTAATTTTGTGAAAGAAGTTACAATAATAGCGCTTTCCCCCGTATTTGTGTATTGAGATCTAGTTAAAATGTTCAGAAAAATGAATAGTTACATCTTTAATAACACGCTTATACATTGTTCTAACACATGTATATCATTTAGTAATTGTGTTATATGTAATATTTACAATTTAATATTTTAAGTTTAATACAGAAGTCACCGACACTCCACCCCCCCCCCCCCAAATCACAAAATCGTTTAGTTTTTCTGGCCTGCTTTTTCTTGATCTTTGATCTTGGACCTTTAATTTCAACCTATTACCATTCTAGATTACTGTACTAATGACCAGACCAATTCGTTCATTTTTAACAGAGATATGAATTTTGGGACATTTGAGTTTCGATTAGCGTGCTTGACATGTACTGAGAAAAAAATTCTAACTCCCAAACCCTTCACTTAATCCTAACGAAATTTCGTGTAAATGTACCTCGGACCCTATTCTTATTGTCTGCCAAAAATGCAGAGGATTGAACAATTTTGAAGGAATTTCTGAGATCAAACAGCGCGTATTGTCTATACGGGGAATTCAAATTTTAACAGTACACGCACCGACCCCCCCCCCCCCCACCCGATTCATAAAATCATTTAGTTTTTCTGGCCTGATTTTACTTGATCTTTGACCTGTACTTTCAACCTAATACTATTCTAGATTACTCTACTAATGACCAGGCCAATTCGTTCATTTTGAACAGAGTTATGAATTTTGGGGCATTTGAGTTTCAATTAGCGTGCTTGACATGTACTGTAGAAAAAAATTCTAACTCCCGAACCCTTCACTTGATCCTAATGAAATTTCGTGTAAATGTACCTCGGACCCTATTCTTATTGTCTGCCAAATATGCAGCGGATTGAACAATTTAGAAGAAATTCCTGAGATCAAACGGCGAGTATTGCATGTACGGGGAATTAAAATTTACACAGTACACGGGATGTAAGCAGCCGTGTAAATATATCTGGTGCATGTATATTTCTTGTTTTCCGTTTAGTCTGTATCTACGATAGCGTGTGAACTACTTATGAATGTTAGAAATGTCAAAATTACTGTCATCGAATTTTTACCGAATAAATTTACATGTTATTGATTTCGTTATTTCTACATTTATAAAGATTTTATCAATCCTGTTGAAATAAAACAGTCATACATAATAGTAAACGACACGAAAAAAAATCTCATCGCTTGAAATACATGTGTGAAATGCATCAGTCATTGTTTTAGGACTTACCCTAATTGTCGTTAACCGAATCCGAGATCCACACCTCAAAATTCTACTTTCGATTTATTTACGACGAAAATCAAGTTCGGGCTATATAATTCTATGTAAGAAAAAAATTCGTAAAAAATCGAAATAATTTTCTCGTGAGAAAAATGATAGATAGCAGTGTTCTATGATACATTACGCATTATCTAACATCAAAAAATGCGCATGCGATACGGCATTTTCTCAAGTTTTCTAGCTGCGAACATGCCTACCCCCCAAACCACGTGTTTTCAAGCTGTTTGTAAACAGACTGCGCGCACCCCATGAAGTCGGCCTATATGCCCTTTAAGAAATAGTTCCCGATAAAAGTAGAATCAAATTTACAAACTACAGAAATTTCCCTAATCAGAGATATCATTGTTATTCAAATCAAATATGGGAAAATGCAAAATGCGGGCAAGAGAAAAAAATATTCCCTATAAATGTATGGAACTACAATTGACTAAGTTCATTTTCATTGGTGGATTACCGGTGTGATAACTCTAATCTCGCCGGAGCCAAGATTTGCTCTTTCTCTCCTTTTCTTTCTCTCCATTTTTTTTTTTTTTTTTTTTTTTTTGATTTTCTAACAAAAATACTCTTCACAAAGGGGTTGCTGGAATGTAGTACAAGTTGAAAAACACTGTTCCATTTAAATTAAGACAAAAACAGACCTTATTTATTAGGGTCTTCCGTCTTCAGCGGAAGACCCTTCTATTATTCTATTGTTTCTTTTTCACTTTTCTTATTATTATTATTATTATTATTATTATTATTATTATTCTTTTTTTGTCTTACAAATTTTGTGCAGGCGATTTCTCGGAGATGGCTCTTTCGATTTCTTTCAAATTTACAGGGATAATGCCCCGTCATGTGAAGTTTATACCGCCGCGACAGTTTTTCAAAATTCACTTCCTGTCGGAAGTTATCGTCAGTTTACGATTTTTAAAAGTCAATTTTGTCTGCGACGTTTCTCAAAAACGAGTGAAGATATTGGAATTAAATTTCTAGAGATGATAGATCTACCGTTTTTCTGGTGCACCTCGGTCAAGAGAATGGCCGCCGTCGCTTCCGTTTGTCACCGGAAGCAAATTTAAAAAATTAAATTTTTCAACTTTTTTTTGTTAAAATATTTTTCTGTAGGGTTGATAGTGACCCTTTTTCTGATTCAGAATATGTAATTTGTTTTAAAATCGATCAACGCATTCTCCAGATATTAAGGGTCAAAGTCCTGAAGCGAGAGTCCGAGTAGCTCAGTCGTTAGAGTCGTGGACATATGCCCAGGCGACCCGGGTTCAAGCCTCAAGTGCCGCCCAATTTTTTAAATCATTTTTCGCTTAGACCTACGATTTTATCTTTAAAATGATGAATTCTGTTCTTTTCCGTTTTAATTTTGTGAAAGAAGTTACAATAATAGCGCTTTCCCCCGTATTTGTGTATTGAGATCTAGTTAAAATGTTCAGAAAAATGAATAGTTACATCTTTAATAACACGCTTATACATTGTTCTAACACATGTATATCATTTAGTAATTGTGTTATATGTAATATTTACAATTTAATATTTTAAGTTTAATACAGAAGTCACCGACACTCCACCCCCCCCCCCCCAAATCACAAAATCGTTTAGTTTTTCTGGCCTGCTTTTTCTTGATCTTTGATCTTGGACCTTTAATTTCAACCTATTACCATTCTAGATTACTGTACTAATGACCAGACCAATTCGTTCATTTTTAACAGAGATATGAATTTTGGGACATTTGAGTTTCGATTAGCGTGCTTGACATGTACTGTAGAAAAAAATTCTAACTCCCAAACCCTTCACTTAATCCTAACGAAATTTCGTGTAAATGTACCTCGGACCCTATTCTTATTGTCTGCCAAAAATGCAGAGGATTGAACAATTTTGAAGGAATTTCTGAGATCAAACAGCGCGTATTGTCTATACGGGGAATTCAAATTTTAACAGTACACGCACCGACCCCCCCCCCCCCCCCCCCACCCGATTCATAAAATCATTTAGTTTTTCTGGCCTGATTTTACTTGATCTTTGACCTGTACTTTCAACCTAATACTATTCTAGATTACTCTACTAATGACCAGGCCAATTCGTTCATTTTGAACAGAGTTATGAATTTTGGGGCATTTGAGTTTCAATTAGCGTGCTTGACATGTACTGTAGAAAAAAATTCTAACTCCCGAACCCTTCACTTGATCCTAATGAAATTTCGTGTAAATGTACCTCGGACCCTATTCTTATTGTCTGCCAAATATGCAGCGGATTGAACAATTTAGAAGAAATTCCTGAGATCAAACGGCGAGTATTGCATGTACGGGGAATTAAAATTTACACAGTACACGGGATGTAAGCAGCCGTGTAAATATATCTGGTGCATGTATATTTCTTGTTTTCCGTTTAGTCTGTATCTACGATAGCGTGTGAACTACTTATGAATGTTAGAAATGTCAAAATTACTGTCATCGAATTTTTACCGAATAAATTTACATGTTATTGATTTCGTTATTTCTACATTTATAAAGATTTTATCAATCCTGTTGAAATAAAACAGTCATACATAATAGTAAACGACACGAAAAAAAATCTCATCGCTTGAAATACATGTGTGAAATGCATCAGTCATTGTTTTAGGACTTACCCTAATTGTCGTTAACCGAATCCGAGATCCACACCTCAAAATTCTACTTTCGATTTATTTACGACGAAAATCAAGTTCGGGCTATATAATTCTATGTAAGAAAAAAATTCGTAAAAAATCGAAATAATTTTCTCGTGAGAAAAATGATAGATAGCAGTGTTCTATGATACATTACGCATTATCTAACATCAAAAAATGCGCATGCGATACGGCATTTTCTCAAGTTTTCTAGCTGCGAACATGCCTACCCCCCAAACCACGTGTTTTCAAGCTGTTTGTAAACAGACTGCGCGCACCCCATGAAGTCGGCCTATATGCCCTTTAAGAAATAGTTCCCGATAAAAGTAGAATCAAATTTACAAACTACAGAAATTTCCCTAATCAGAGATATCATTGTTATTCAAATCAAATATGGGAAAATGCAAAATGCGGGCAAGAGAAAAAAATATTCCCTATAAATGTATGGAACTACAATTGACTAAGTTCATTTTCATTGGTGGATTACCGGTGTGATAACTCTAATCTCGCCGGAGCCAAGATTTGCTCTTTCTCTCCTTTTCTTTCTCTCCATTTTTTTTTTTTTTTTTTTTTTTTTGATTTTCTAACAAAAATACTCTTCACAAAGGGGTTGCTGGAATGTAGTACAAGTTGAAAAACACTGTTCCATTTAAATTAAGACAAAAACAGACCTTATTTATTAGGGTCTTCCGTCTTCAGCGGAAGACCCTTCTATTATTCTATTGTTTCTTTTTCACTTTTCTTATTATTATTATAATTATTATTATTATTATTATTCTTTTTTTGTCTTACAAATTTTGTGCAGGCGATTTCTCGGAGATGGCTCTTTCGATTTCTTTCAAATTTACAGGGATAATGCCCCGTCATGTGAAGTTTATACCGCCGCGACAGTTTTTCAAAATTCACTTCCTGTCGGAAGTTATCGTCAGTTTACGATTTTTAAAAGTCAATTTTGTCTGCGACGTTTCTCAAAAACGAGTGAAGATATTGGAATTAAATTTCTAGAGATGATAGATCTACCGTTTTTCTGGTGCACCTCGGTCAAGAGAATGGCCGCCGTCGCTTCCGTTTGTCACCGGAAGCAAATTTAAAAAATTAAATTTTTCAACTTTTTTTTGTTAAAATATTTTTCTGTAGGGTTGATAGTGACCCTTTTTCTGATTCAGAATATGTAATTTGTTTTAAAATCGATCAACGCATTCTCCAGATATTAAGGGTCAAAGTCCTGAAGCGAGAGTCCGAGTAGCTCAGTCGTTAGAGTCGTGGACATATGCCCAGGCGACCCGGGTTCAAGCCTCAAGTGCCGCCCAATTTTTTAAATCATTTTTCGCTTAGACCTACGATTTTATCTTTAAAATGATGAATTCTGTTCTTTTCCGTTTTAATTTTGTGAAAGAAGTTACAATAATAGCGCTTTCCCCCGTATTTGTGTATTGAGATCTAGTTAAAATGTTCAGAAAAATGAATAGTTACATCTTTAATAACACGCTTATACATTGTTCTAACACATGTATATCATTTAGTAATTGTGTTATATGTAATATTTACAATTTAATATTTTAAGTTTAATACAGAAGTCACCGACACTCCACCCCCCCCCCCCCCCAAATCACAAAATCGTTTAGTTTTTCTGGCCTGCTTTTTCTTGATCTTTGATCTTGGACCTTTAATTTCAACCTATTACCATTCTAGATTACTGTACTAATGACCAGACCAATTCGTTCATTTTTAACAGAGATATGAATTTTGGGACATTTGAGTTTCGATTAGCGTGCTTGACATGTACTGTAGAAAAAAATTCTAACTCCCAAACCCTTCACTTAATCCTAACGAAATTTCGTGTAAATGTACCTCGGACCCTATTCTTATTGTCTGCCAAAAATGCAGAGGATTGAACAATTTTGAAGGAATTTCTGAGATCAAACAGCGCGTATTGTCTATACGGGGAATTCAAATTTTAACAGTACACGCACCGACCCCCCCCCCCCCACCCGATTCATAAAATCATTTAGTTTTTCTGGCCTGATTTTACTTGATCTTTGACCTGTACTTTCAACCTAATACTATTCTAGATTACTCTACTAATGACCAGGCCAATTCGTTCATTTTGAACAGAGTTATGAATTTTGGGGCATTTGAGTTTCAATTAGCGTGCTTGACATGTACTGTAGAAAAAAATTCTAACTCCCGAACCCTTCACTTGATCCTAATGAAATTTCGTGTAAATGTACCTCGGACCCTATTCTTATTGTCTGCCAAATATGCAGCGGATTGAACAATTTAGAAGAAATTCCTGAGATCAAACGGCGAGTATTGCATGTACGGGGAATTAAAATTTACACAGTACACGGGATGTAAGCAGCCGTGTAAATATATCTGGTGCATGTATATTTCTTGTTTTCCGTTTAGTCTGTATCTACGATAGCGTGTGAACTACTTATGAATGTTAGAAATGTCAAAATTACTGTCATCGAATTTTTACCGAATAAATTTACATGTTATTGATTTCGTTATTTCTACATTTATAAAGATTTTATCAATCCTGTTGAAATAAAACAGTCATACATAATAGTAAACGACACGAAAAAAAATCTCATCGCTTGAAATACATGTGTGAAATGCATCAGTCATTGTTTTAGGACTTACCCTAATTGTCGTTAACCGAATCCGAGATCCACACCTCAAAATTCTACTTTCGATTTATTTACGACGAAAATCAAGTTCGGGCTATATAATTCTATGTAAGAAAAAAATTCGTAAAAAATCGAAATAATTTTCTCGTGAGAAAAATGATAGATAGCAGTGTTCTATGATACATTACGCATTATCTAACATCAAAAAATGCGCATGCGATACGGCATTTTCTCAAGTTTTCTAGCTGCGAACATGCCTACCCCCCAAACCACGTGTTTTCAAGCTGTTTGTAAACAGACTGCGCGCACCCCATGAAGTCGGCCTATATGCCCTTTAAGAAATAGTTCCCGATAAAAGTAGAATCAAATTTACAAACTACAGAAATTTCCCTAATCAGAGATATCATTGTTATTCAAATCAAATATGGGAAAATGCAAAATGCGGGCAAGAGAAAAAAATATTCCCTATAAATGTATGGAACTACAATTGACTAAGTTCATTTTCATTGGTGGATTACCGGTGTGATAACTCTAATCTCGCCGGAGCCAAGATTTGCTCTTTCTCTCCTTTTCTTTCTCTCCATTTTTTTTTTTTTTTTTTTTTTTGATTTTCTAACAAAAATACTCTTCACAAAGGGGTTGCTGGAATGTAGTACAAGTTGAAAAACACTGTTCCATTTAAATTAAGACAAAAACAGACCTTATTTATTAGGGTCTTCCGTCTTCAGCGGAAGACCCTTCTATTATTCTATTGTTTCTTTTTCACTTTTCTTATTATTATTATAATTATTATTATTATTATTATTCTTTTTTTGTCTTACAAATTTTGTGCAGGCGATTTCTCGGAGATGGCTCTTTCGATTTCTTTCAAATTTACAGGGATAATGCCCCGTCATGTGAAGTTTATACCGCCGCGACAGTTTTTCAAAATTCACTTCCTGTCGGAAGTTATCGTCAGTTTACGATTTTTAAAAGTCAATTTTGTCTGCGACGTTTCTCAAAAACGAGTGAAGATATTGGAATTAAATTTCTAGAGATGATAGATCTACCGTTTTTCTGGTGCACCTCGGTCAAGAGAATGGCCGCCGTCGCTTCCGTTTGTCACCGGAAGCAAATTTAAAAAATTAAATTTTTCAACTTTTTTTTGTTAAAATATTTTTCTGTAGGGTTGATAGTGACCCTTTTTCTGATTCAGAATATGTAATTTGTTTTAAAATCGATCAACGCATTCTCCAGATATTAAGGGTCAAAGTCCTGAAGCGAGAGTCCGAGTAGCTCAGTCGTTAGAGTCGTGGACATATGCCCAGGCGACCCGGGTTCAAGCCTCAAGTGCCGCCCAATTTTTTAAATCATTTTTCGCTTAGACCTACGATTTTATCTTTAAAATGATGAATTCTGTTCTTTTCCGTTTTAATTTTGTGAAAGAAGTTACAATAATAGCGCTTTCCCCCGTATTTGTGTATTGAGATCTAGTTAAAATGTTCAGAAAAATGAATAGTTACATCTTTAATAACACGCTTATACATTGTTCTAACACATGTATATCATTTAGTAATTGTGTTATATGTAATATTTACAATTTAATATTTTAAGTTTAATACAGAAGTCACCGACACTCCACCCCCCCCCCCCCCCCCCAAATCACAAAATCGTTTAGTTTTTCTGGCCTGCTTTTTCTTGATCTTTGATCTTGGACCTTTAATTTCAACCTATTACCATTCTAGATTACTGTACTAATGACCAGACCAATTCGTTCATTTTTAACAGAGATATGAATTTTGGGACATTTGAGTTTCGATTAGCGTGCTTGACATGTACTGTAGAAAAAAATTCTAACTCCCAAACCCTTCACTTAATCCTAACGAAATTTCGTGTAAATGTACCTCGGACCCTATTCTTATTGTCTGCCAAAAATGCAGAGGATTGAACAATTTTGAAGGAATTTCTGAGATCAAACAGCGCGTATTGTCTATACGGGGAATTCAAATTTTAACAGTACACGCACCGACCCCCCCCCCCACCCGATTCATAAAATCATTTAGTTTTTCTGGCCTGATTTTACTTGATCTTTGACCTGTACTTTCAACCTAATACTATTCTAGATTACTCTACTAATGACCAGGCCAATTCGTTCATTTTGAACAGAGTTATGAATTTTGGGGCATTTGAGTTTCAATTAGCGTGCTTGACATGTACTGTAGAAAAAAATTCTAACTCCCGAACCCTTCACTTGATCCTAATGAAATTTCGTGTAAATGTACCTCGGACCCTATTCTTATTGTCTGCCAAATATGCAGCGGATTGAACAATTTAGAAGAAATTCCTGAGATCAAACGGCGAGTATTGCATGTACGGGGAATTAAAATTTACACAGTACACGGGATGTAAGCAGCCGTGTAAATATATCTGGTGCATGTATATTTCTTGTTTTCCGTTTAGTCTGTATCTACGATAGCGTGTGAACTACTTATGAATGTTAGAAATGTCAAAATTACTGTCATCGAATTTTTACCGAATAAATTTACATGTTATTGATTTCGTTATTTCTACATTTATAAAGATTTTATCAATCCTGTTGAAATAAAACAGTCATACATAATAGTAAACGACACGAAAAAAAATCTCATCGCTTGAAATACATGTGTGAAATGCATCAGTCATTGTTTTAGGACTTACCCTAATTGTCGTTAACCGAATCCGAGATCCACACCTCAAAATTCTACTTTCGATTTATTTACGACGAAAATCAAGTTCGGGCTATATAATTCTATGTAAGAAAAAAATTCGTAAAAAATCGAAATAATTTTCTCGTGAGAAAAATGATAGATAGCAGTGTTCTATGATACATTACGCATTATCTAACATCAAAAAATGCGCATGCGATACGGCATTTTCTCAAGTTTTCTAGCTGCGAACATGCCTACCCCCCAAACCACGTGTTTTCAAGCTGTTTGTAAACAGACTGCGCGCACCCCATGAAGTCGGCCTATATGCCCTTTAAGAAATAGTTCCCGATAAAAGTAGAATCAAATTTACAAACTACAGAAATTTCCCTAATCAGAGATATCATTGTTATTCAAATCAAATATGGGAAAATGCAAAATGCGGGCAAGAGAAAAAAATATTCCCTATAAATGTATGGAACTACAATTGACTAAGTTCATTTTCATTGGTGGATTACCGGTGTGATAACTCTAATCTCGCCGGAGCCAAGATTTGCTCTTTCTCTCCTTTTCTTTCTCTCCATTTTTTTTTTTTTTTTTTTTTTTTGATTTTCTAACAAAAATACTCTTCACAAAGGGGTTGCTGGAATGTAGTACAAGTTGAAAAACACTGTTCCATTTAAATTAAGACAAAAACAGACCTTATTTATTAGGGTCTTCCGTCTTCAGCGGAAGACCCTTCTATTATTCTATTGTTTCTTTTTCACTTTTCTTATTATTATTATAATTATTATTAGGGTCTTCCGTCTTCAGCGGAAGACCCTTCTATTATTCTATTGTTTCTTTTTCACTTTTCTTATTATTATTATTATTATTCTTTTTTTGTCTTACAAATTTTGTGCAGGCGATTTCTCGGAGATGGCTCTTTCGATTTCTTTCAAATTTTTAGGGATTATACCCCGTTATGTGAAGTTTATACCTCCGCGAAAATTTTTCCAAATTCACTTCCGGTCGGAAGTTATCGTCGTTAAACGATTTTTAAAAGTCAATTTTGTCTGCGACGTTTCTCAAAAACGAGTAAAGATTTAGAGCTGAAATTTTCACAGATGATATATCTATCTTTTTTGTAGTGTACCTCGGTCAAGAGAATGTCCTCCGTCACTTCCGGTCGTCACCGGGAGGAAATTTCAAAAATCTAATTTTTCAAGTTTATAGTTTTCAAATAATTTTCTGAAATGTTGATAGTGACCCTTTTACTGATTCAGAATATGTAATTTGTTTTAAAATCGATCAACGCATTCCCGAGATATTAAGCGTCAAAGTCCTGAAGCGAGAGTCCGAGTAGCTCAGTCGTTATGGTCGTGGACAGTGCCCAGGCGACCCGGGTTCAAGCCCCGAGTGCCGCAAAATTTTTTTTTGTATTTTTTTGCGGAGACTTACGATTTTATCTTTAAAATGATGGATTTTATCTCATTTATTCAAAAATCGGACGGAAGACCCACTCGTTGCTCGCAACGAGAACGATCTAGTTATTATTATTATTCTTTTTTTGTCTTACAAATTTTGTGCAGGCGATTTCTCGGAGATGGCTCTTTCGATTTCTTTCAAATTTACAGGGATAATGCCCCGTCATGTGAAGTTTATACCGCCGCGACAGTTTTTCAAAATTCACTTCCTGTCGGAAGTTATCGTCAGTTTACGATTTTTAAAAGTCAATTTTGTCTGCGACGTTTCTCAAAAACGAGTGAAGATATTGGAATTAAATTTCTAGAGATGATAGATCTACCGTTTTTCTGGTGCACCTCGGTCAAGAGAATGGCCGCCGTCGCTTCCGTTTGTCACCGGAAGCAAATTTAAAAAATTAAATTTTTCAACTTTTTTTTGTTAAAATATTTTTCTGTAGGGTTGATAGTGACCCTTTTTCTGATTCAGAATATGTAATTTGTTTTAAAATCGATCAACGCATTCTCCAGATATTAAGGGTCAAAGTCCTGAAGCGAGAGTCCGAGTAGCTCAGTCGTTAGAGTCGTGGACATATGCCCAGGCGACCCGGGTTCAAGCCTCAAGTGCCGCCCAATTTTTTAAATCATTTTTCGCTTAGACCTACGATTTTATCTTTAAAATGATGAATTCTGTTCTTTTCCGTTTTAATTTTGTGAAAGAAGTTACAATAATAGCGCTTTCCCCCGTATTTGTGTATTGAGATCTAGTTAAAATGTTCAGAAAAATGAATAGTTACATCTTTAATAACACGCTTATACATTGTTCTAACACATGTATATCATTTAGTAATTGTGTTATATGTAATATTTACAATTTAATATTTTAAGTTTAATACAGAAGTCACCGACACTCCACCCCCCCCCCCAAATCACAAAATCGTTTAGTTTTTCTGGCCTGCTTTTTCTTGATCTTTGATCTTGGACCTTTAATTTCAACCTATTACCATTCTAGATTACTGTACTAATGACCAGACCAATTCGTTCATTTTTAACAGAGATATGAATTTTGGGACATTTGAGTTTCGATTAGCGTGCTTGACATGTACTGTAGAAAAAAATTCTAACTCCCAAACCCTTCACTTAATCCTAACGAAATTTCGTGTAAATGTACCTCGGACCCTATTCTTATTGTCTGCCAAAAATGCAGAGGATTGAACAATTTTGAAGGAATTTCTGAGATCAAACAGCGCGTATTGTCTATACGGGGAATTCAAATTTTAACAGTACACGCACCGACCCCCCCCCCCACCCGATTCATAAAATCATTTAGTTTTTCTGGCCTGATTTTACTTGATCTTTGACCTGTACTTTCAACCTAATACTATTCTAGATTACTCTACTAATGACCAGGCCAATTCGTTCATTTTGAACAGAGTTATGAATTTTGGGGCATTTGAGTTTCAATTAGCGTGCTTGACATGTACTGTAGAAAAAAATTCTAACTCCCGAACCCTTCACTTGATCCTAATGAAATTTCGTGTAAATGTACCTCGGACCCTATTCTTATTGTCTGCCAAATATGCAGCGGATTGAACAATTTAGAAGAAATTCCTGAGATCAAACGGCGAGTATTGCATGTACGGGGAATTAAAATTTACACAGTACACGGGATGTAAGCAGCCGTGTAAATATATCTGGTGCATGTATATTTCTTGTTTTCCGTTTAGTCTGTATCTACGATAGCGTGTGAACTACTTATGAATGTTAGAAATGTCAAAATTACTGTCATCGAATTTTTACCGAATAAATTTACATGTTATTGATTTCGTTATTTCTACATTTATAAAGATTTTATCAATCCTGTTGAAATAAAACAGTCATACATAATAGTAAACGACACGAAAAAAAATCTCATCGCTTGAAATACATGTGTGAAATGCATCAGTCATTGTTTTAGGACTTACCCTAATTGTCGTTAACCGAATCCGAGATCCACACCTCAAAATTCTACTTTCGATTTATTTACGACGAAAATCAAGTTCGGGCTATATAATTCTATGTAAGAAAAAAATTCGTAAAAAATCGAAATAATTTTCTCGTGAGAAAAATGATAGATAGCAGTGTTCTATGATACATTACGCATTATCTAACATCAAAAAATGCGCATGCGATACGGCATTTTCTCAAGTTTTCTAGCTGCGAACATGCCTACCCCCCAAACCACGTGTTTTCAAGCTGTTTGTAAACAGACTGCGCGCACCCCATGAAGTCGGCCTATATGCCCTTTAAGAAATAGTTCCCGATAAAAGTAGAATCAAATTTACAAACTACAGAAATTTCCCTAATCAGAGATATCATTGTTATTCAAATCAAATATGGGAAAATGCAAAATGCGGGCAAGAGAAAAAAATATTCCCTATAAATGTATGGAACTACAATTGACTAAGTTCATTTTCATTGGTGGATTACCGGTGTGATAACTCTAATCTCGCCGGAGCCAAGATTTGCTCTTTCTCTCCTTTTCTTTCTCTCCATTTTTTTTTTTTTTTTTTTTTTTTGATTTTCTAACAAAAATACTCTTCACAAAGGGGTTGCTGGAATGTAGTACAAGTTGAAAAACACTGTTCCATTTAAATTAAGACAAAAACAGACCTTATTTATTAGGGTCTTCCGTCTTCAGCGGAAGACCCTTCTATTATTCTATTGTTTCTTTTTCACTTTTCTTATTATTATTATAATTATTATTAGGGTCTTCCGTCTTCAGCGGAAGACCCTTCTATTATTCTATTGTTTCTTTTTCACTTTTCTTATTATTAGGGTCTTCCGTCTTCAGCGGAAGACCCTTCTATTATTCTATTGTTTCTTTTTCACTTTTCTTATTATTATTATTATTATTCTTTTTTTGTCTTACAAATTTTGTGCAGGCGATTTCTCGGAGATGGCTTGTTCGATTTCGTTCAAATTTTCAGGTATAATGCCTCATCAACTGAAGTTTATACCGCTGCGACAGTTTTTCAAAATTCACTTCCGGTCGGAAGTTATTGTCGTTTAACGATTTTTAAAAGTCGATTTTGTCTGCGACGTTTCTCAAAAACGAGTAAAGATTTATAGCTGAAATTTTCAGAGATGATAGATCTATCTTTTTTCTAATGTACCTCGGTCAAGAGAATGTCCGCCGACACTTCCGGTCGTCACCGGAAGGAAATTTCAAAAATCGATTTTTTCAACTTTTTTGTTTTAAAATATTTTTCTGCAGGGTTGATAGTGACCCTTTTACTGATTCAGAATATGTATTTTGTTTTAAAATCGATCAACGCATTCTCGAGATATTAAGCGTCAAAGTCCTGAAGCGAGAGCCCGAGTAGCTCAGTCGTTATGGTCGTGGACAGTGCCCAGGCGACCCGGGTTCAAGCCCCGCGTGCCGCAAAAATTTTTTTCGTTTTTTTTGGCGGAGACTCACAATTTTATCTTTAAAACGATGAGTTTTATCTCATTTATTCAAAAATCGGACGGAAGACCCACTCGTTGCTCGCAACGAGTACGATCTAGTTATTATTATTATTCTTTTTTTGTCTTACAAATTTTGTGCAGGCGATTTCTCGGAGATGGCTCTTTCGATTTCTTTCAAATTTTTAGGGATTATACCCCGTTATGTGAAGTTTATACCTCCGCGAAAATTTTTCCAAATTCACTTCCGGTCGGAAGTTATCGTCGTTAAACGATTTTTAAAAGTCAATTTTGTCTGCGACGTTTCTCAAAAACGAGTAAAGATTTAGAGCTGAAATTTTCACAGATGATATATCTATCTTTTTTGTAGTGTACCTCGGTCAAGAGAATGTCCTCCGTCACTTCCGGTCGTCACCGGGAGGAAATTTCAAAAATCTAATTTTTCAAGTTTATAGTTTTCAAATAATTTTCTGAAATGTTGATAGTGACCCTTTTACTGATTCAGAATATGTAATTTGTTTTAAAATCGATCAACGCATTCCCGAGATATTAAGCGTCAAAGTCCTGAAGCGAGAGTCCGAGTAGCTCAGTCGTTATGGTCGTGGACAGTGCCCAGGCGACCCGGGTTCAAGCCCCGAGTGCCGCAAAATTTTTTTTTGTATTTTTTTGCGGAGACTTACGATTTTATCTTTAAAATGATGGATTTTATCTCATTTATTCAAAAATCGGACGGAAGACCCACTCGTTGCTCGCAACGAGAACGATCTAGTTATTATTATTATTCTTTTTTTGTCTTACAAATTTTGTGCAGGCGATTTCTCGGAGATGGCTCTTTCGATTTCTTTCAAATTTACAGGGATAATGCCCCGTCATGTGAAGTTTATACCGCCGCGACAGTTTTTCAAAATTCACTTCCTGTCGGAAGTTATCGTCAGTTTACGATTTTTAAAAGTCAATTTTGTCTGCGACGTTTCTCAAAAACGAGTGAAGATATTGGAATTAAATTTCTAGAGATGATAGATCTACCGTTTTTCTGGTGCACCTCGGTCAAGAGAATGGCCGCCGTCGCTTCCGTTTGTCACCGGAAGCAAATTTAAAAAATTAAATTTTTCAACTTTTTTTTGTTAAAATATTTTTCTGTAGGGTTGATAGTGACCCTTTTTCTGATTCAGAATATGTAATTTGTTTTAAAATCGATCAACGCATTCTCCAGATATTAAGGGTCAAAGTCCTGAAGCGAGAGTCCGAGTAGCTCAGTCGTTAGAGTCGTGGACATATGCCCAGGCGACCCGGGTTCAAGCCTCAAGTGCCGCCCAATTTTTTAAATCATTTTTCGCTTAGACCTACGATTTTATCTTTAAAATGATGAATTCTGTTCTTTTCCGTTTTAATTTTGTGAAAGAAGTTACAATAATAGCGCTTTCCCCCGTATTTGTGTATTGAGATCTAGTTAAAATGTTCAGAAAAATGAATAGTTACATCTTTAATAACACGCTTATACATTGTTCTAACACATGTATATCATTTAGTAATTGTGTTATATGTAATATTTACAATTTAATATTTTAAGTTTAATACAGAAGTCACCGACACTCCACCCCCCCCCCCAAATCACAAAATCGTTTAGTTTTTCTGGCCTGCTTTTTCTTGATCTTTGATCTTGGACCTTTAATTTCAACCTATTACCATTCTAGATTACTGTACTAATGACCAGACCAATTCGTTCATTTTTAACAGAGATATGAATTTTGGGACATTTGAGTTTCGATTAGCGTGCTTGACATGTACTGTAGAAAAAAATTCTAACTCCCAAACCCTTCACTTAATCCTAACGAAATTTCGTGTAAATGTACCTCGGACCCTATTCTTATTGTCTGCCAAAAATGCAGAGGATTGAACAATTTTGAAGGAATTTCTGAGATCAAACAGCGCGTATTGTCTATACGGGGAATTCAAATTTTAACAGTACACGCACCGACCCCCCCCCCCCCCACCCGATTCATAAAATCATTTAGTTTTTCTGGCCTGATTTTACTTGATCTTTGACCTGTACTTTCAACCTAATACTATTCTAGATTACTCTACTAATGACCAGGCCAATTCGTTCATTTTGAACAGAGTTATGAATTTTGGGGCATTTGAGTTTCAATTAGCGTGCTTGACATGTACTGTAGAAAAAAATTCTAACTCCCGAACCCTTCACTTGATCCTAATGAAATTTCGTGTAAATGTACCTCGGACCCTATTCTTATTGTCTGCCAAATATGCAGCGGATTGAACAATTTAGAAGAAATTCCTGAGATCAAACGGCGAGTATTGCATGTACGGGGAATTAAAATTTACACAGTACACGGGATGTAAGCAGCCGTGTAAATATATCTGGTGCATGTATATTTCTTGTTTTCCGTTTAGTCTGTATCTACGATAGCGTGTGAACTACTTATGAATGTTAGAAATGTCAAAATTACTGTCATCGAATTTTTACCGAATAAATTTACATGTTATTGATTTCGTTATTTCTACATTTATAAAGATTTTATCAATCCTGTTGAAATAAAACAGTCATACATAATAGTAAACGACACGAAAAAAAAATCTCATCGCTTGAAATACATGTGTGAAATGCATCAGTCATTGTTTTAGGACTTACCCTAATTGTCGTTAACCGAATCCGAGATCCACACCTCAAAATTCTACTTTCGATTTATTTACGACGAAAATCAAGTTCGGGCTATATAATTCTATGTAAGAAAAAAATTCGTAAAAAATCGAAATAATTTTCTCGTGAGAAAAATGATAGATAGCAGTGTTCTATGATACATTACGCATTATCTAACATCAAAAAATGCGCATGCGATACGGCATTTTCTCAAGTTTTCTAGCTGCGAACATGCCTACCCCCCAAACCACGTGTTTTCAAGCTGTTTGTAAACAGACTGCGCGCACCCCATGAAGTCGGCCTATATGCCCTTTAAGAAATAGTTCCCGATAAAAGTAGAATCAAATTTACAAACTACAGAAATTTCCCTAATCAGAGATATCATTGTTATTCAAATCAAATATGGGAAAATGCAAAATGCGGGCAAGAGAAAAAAATATTCCCTATAAATGTATGGAACTACAATTGACTAAGTTCATTTTCATTGGTGGATTACCGGTGTGATAACTCTAATCTCGCCGGAGCCAAGATTTGCTCTTTCTCTCCTTTTCTTTCTCTCCATTTTTTTTTTTTTTTTTTTTTTTGATTTTCTAACAAAAATACTCTTCACAAAGGGGTTGCTGGAATGTAGTACAAGTTGAAAAACACTGTTCCATTTAAATTAAGACAAAAACAGACCTTATTTATTAGGGTCTTCCGTCTTCAGCGGAAGACCCTTCTATTATTCTATTGTTTCTTTTTCACTTTTCTTATTATTATTATTATAATTATTATTAGGGTCTTCCGTCTTCAGCGGAAGACCCTTCTATTATTCTATTGTTTCTTTTTCACTTTTCTTATTATTATTAGGGTCTTCCGTCTTCAGCGGAAGACCCTTCTATTATTCTATTGTTTCTTTTTCACTTTTCTTATTAGGGTCTTCCGTCTTCAGCGGAAGACCCTTCTATTATTCTATTGTTTCTTTTTCACTTTTCTTATTGTTATTATTATTATTCTTTTTTTTTCTTACCGATTTTGTGCAGACGATTTCTCGGAGATGGCTCGATCGATTTCCTTCAAATTTCCAAGATTAACGCGATCTTATCTGAAGTTGATTGTTTTTTATCCATTTTTGAAAATACACTTCCGGTCGAAAGTTATCGTCCGTTTACGATTTTAAAAAGTCAATTTTGTCTGTCAGGTTTCTCAAAAACGAGCTAAGATATAGGGCTGACATTTTCAGATATGATAGATCTACCGTTTTTCTGGTGCACCTCGGTCAAGAGAATGTCAGCCGTTACTTGCGGTCGTCACCGGAAGGAAATTTGAAAAAATGAATTTTTCAACTTTTTTATTTTTTCAGATTTTTATTTGAAATTTTTACACTCTATAGTGACCCTTTTACTGATCCAGAATATGTAATTTGTTTTAAAATCGATCAACGCAGTCTCGAGATATTAAGCGTCAAAGTCCTGAAGCGAGAGTCCGAGTAGCTCAGTCGATATGGTCGTGGACAGTGCCCAGGCGACCCGGGTTCAAGCCCCGAGTGCCGCAAGTTTTTTTTAACTCATTTTTCAATAAGACCTACGATTTTATCTTTAAAATGATGGATTCTGTTCTTTTCCGATTTAAATTTTGTAAAAGAAGTTACAATAATAGCGTTTTTCCCCGTATTTGTGTATTGAGATCCAACGCTATGTATTCATACTGAAATAACGTTAAAATGTTGAGAAAAATAAATAGCTGCATCTTTAATACAACGCTTATACATTGTTCTAACATGTGTATTTCATTTAGTAGTTGTGTAATATGTAATATTTAGAATTTAATATTCTACGTTTAATATAGAAGTCACCGACTTCTCTCCCCCGACCCCCCCCCCCCCACCCAATTCATAAAATCACTTAGTTTTTTCTGGTCTGCTTTTTCTTGATCTTTGATCTTTGACCTTTACTTTCAACCTAGTACCATTCTAGATTACTGTACTATAACCAGACCAATTCGTTCATTTTTAACAGAGTTATGAATTTTTGGGCATTTCCGTTTCAACTGGCGTGCTTGACATGTACTGTAGAAAAAAATTCTAACTCCCGAGCCCTTCACTCAATCCTTATGAAAATTCGTGTAAATATACCTCGGACCCAATTCTTATTGTCTGCCAAATATGCACCGGATTAAGCAATTTAGAAGAAATTCCTGAGATGAAACGGCGAGTATTGCCTGTACGTGGAATTAAAATTTACACAGTACACGAACCGACCCCCCCCCCCCTCTTCCGATTCACAAAATCATTTAGTTTTTCAGGCCTGATTTTACTTGATCTTTGATATTGGACCTTTACTTTCAGCCTATTACCATTCTAGATTACTGTACTAATGGCCAGACCAGTTCGTTTTATTTTAACAGAGTTATGAATTTTTAGGCATTTGAGTTTCGATTAGCGTGCTTCACATGTACTGTAGAAAAAAATTCTAACTCCCGAGCCCTTCACTCAATCCTAATGAAATTTCGTGTAAATGTACCTCGGACCCCATTCTTATTGTCTGCCAAATATGCAGCGGATTGAACAATTTAGAAGAAATGTCTGAGATCAAACGGCAGGCATTGCCTGTACGGGGAATTAAAATTTACACAGTACACGGGATGTAAGCAGCCGTGTAATATTTCTGGTGCATGTATATTTCTTGTTTTCCGTTTAGTCTGTATCTACGATAGCGTGTGAACTACTTATGAATGTTAGAACTGTGAAAATTACCGTTATCGATTTTTTACCGAATAAATCTACATGTTACTGATTTCGTTATTTCTACATTTATCAAGATTTTACCAATCCTGGCGTAATAAAACAGTCAAACATAATAGTAAACGACACGAAAAAAAATTCTCAACGCTGAAATACATGTGTAAAATGCATCAGTCATTGTTTTATCATTCCCCTATTTGTCGTTAACCGAATCCGAGATCCACACCTCAAAATTCTACTTTCGATTTATTTACGACGAAAATCAAGCTCTGGCCTTTTCACCCCCCTCCAGAAACAAACACGCATCAATATTTCAAATGACCTCGCATTGTTACAAAACCTGAATACTCAGACATCTTACACGTTGTTTTTCATCTCATACAAAAAATCAGCTCCTGTCCCGGGCGGAAACGCCCCAAATTCAAAGAGAAATTCGGGAATTATTTTGCGTCAGCCATGTTTTGACGTGAACCTTCGCTGAAATTCTGCTATGACACCTGCATAAGTTGGGTGTTTTAATCTCGCCGGAGCCACAAGATTTGTTCTTTCTCTCCTTTTCTTTCTCTCCATATTTTTTTTTTTTTTTTTTTTTTTTTTTTAGATTTTCTAACAAAAATATTATTCACAAAGGGGTTGTTGGAATGAAGTACACGTTGAAAAACACTATTCTATTTAGATTAAGACAAAAACAGACCTTATTTATTAGGGTCTTCCGTCTTCAGCGGAAGACCCTTCTATTATTCTATTGTTTCTTTTTCACTTTTCTTATTGTTAGGGTCTTCCGTCTTCAGCGGAAGACCCTTCTATTATTCTATTGTTTCTTTTTCACTTTTCTTATTATTCTTTTTTTTTCTTACCGATTTTGTGCAGACGATTTCTCTGAGATGCCTGGTTCGATTTCCTTTAAATTTTCAAGATTGACGTGTTTTTATCTAAAGTTGATAGGTTTTTCTTTATTTTTCAAACTACATTTCCGGTCGGAAGTTATCGTCCGATTACGATTTTAAAAAGTCAATTTTGTCTGTCGGGTTTCTCAAAAACGAGTCAAGATATAAAGCTGAAATTTTCAGAGATGATAGATCTATCAATTTTTCGGTGCACCTCGGTCAAGAGAATCTCAGCCGTCACTTCCGGTCGACACCGGAAGCAAATTTGAAAAATTTAATTTTTCGACTTTTTTATTTTTTAATATTTTTCTTTGAAATTTTTTGTAGTTGATAGTGACCCTTTTACTGATTCAGAATATGTAATTTGTTTTAAAATCGATCAAAGCATTCTCGAGATATTAAGCGTCAAAGTCCTGAAGCGAGAGTCCGAGTAGCTCAGTCGTTATGGTCGTGGACAGTGCCCAGGCGACCCGGGTTCAAGCCCCGAGTGCCGAAAATTTTTTTTTCGTTTTTTTTGCGTAGACTCACAATTTTATCTTTAAAAGGATGAGTTTTATCTCATTTATTCAAAAATCGGACGGAAGACCCACTCGTTGCTCGCAACGAGAACGATCTAGTTATTATTATTCTTTTTTTCCTTACACATTTTGTGCAGGCGATTTCTCAGAGATGACTCGTGCGATTTTCTTCAAATTTTCAGAGATGATGCGTAACCAACTGAAGTTTATACCCCCGTGAAAGTTTTTCAAAACTCACTTCCGGTCGGAAGTTATCGTCGTTAAACGATTTTTAAAAGTCAATTTTGTCTGTCAGGTTTCTCAAAAACGAGTAAAGATATAGGGCTGAAACTTTTAGAGATGATAGATCTACCTTTTTCCTGGTGCACCTCGGTCAAGAGAATGTCAGCCGTGACTTCCGGTCGTCACCGGAAGGAAATTTAAAAAATTCAATTTTTCGACTTTTTTATTTTTTGTTATTTTTCTTTGAATTTTTTACAGTTGATAGAGACCCCTTTACTGATTCAGAATATGTAATTTGTTTTAAAATCGATCAACGCATTCTCGAGATATTAAGCGTCAAAGTCCTGAAGCGAGAGCCCGAGTAGCTCAGTCGTTATGGTCGTGGACAGTGACCAGGCGACCCGGGTTCAAGCCACGAGTGCCGAAAAATTTTTTTTCGTTTTTTTTGCGTAGACTCAAAATTTTATCTTTAAAACGATGAGTTTTATCTCATTTATTCAAAAATCGGACGGAAGACCCACTCGTTGCTCGCAACGAGAACGATCTAGTTATTATTATTATTCTTTTTTTGTCTTACAAATTTTGTGCAGGCGATTTCTCGAAGATGACTCTTTCGATTTTCTTCAAATTTACAGGGACAATGCCTTGTCAATTGAAGTTTATACCGCTGCGACAGTTTTTAGAAATTCGCTTCCGGTCGGATGTTATCGTCGTTAAACGATTTTTAAAAGTCAATTTTGTCTGCGACGTTTCTCAAAAACGAGTAAAGATTTAGAGCTGAAATTTTCAGATATGATAGATCTACCGTTTTTATAGTGCACCTCGGTCAAAAGAATGTCCGCCGTCACTTCCGGTCGTTACTGGAAGCAAATTTAAAAAATCGAATTTTTCAACTTTTTTGTTTTAAAATATTTTTCGGTAGTGTTGATAGTGACCCTTTTTCTGATTCAGAATATGTAATTTGTTTTAAAATCGATCAACGCATTCTCGAGATATTAAGGGTCAAAGTCCTGAAGCGAGAGTCCGAGTAGCTCAGTCGTTAGAGTCGTGGACATATGCCCAGGCGACCCGGGTTCAAGCCTCAAGTGCCGCAAAATTTTTCAACTCATTTTTCGCTTAGACCTACGATTTTATCTTTGAAATGATGAATTCTGTTCTTTTCCGTTTTAATTTTGTAAAAGAAGTTATAATAATAGCGCTTTCCCCCGTATTTGTGTATCTAGTTAAAAATGTTCAGAAAAATAAATAGTTACATCTTTAATAACACGCTTATACATTGTTCTAACACATGTTTATCATTTAGTAATTGTGTAAATTGTAATATTTAGAATTAAATATTTTACGTTTAATACAGAAGTAACCGACACTCCACCCCCCCCCCCCCCCCCCCCCGAGTCACACAAAATTGTTTAGTTTTTCTTCCCTGCTTTTTCTTGATCTTTGATCTTGGACCTTTAATTTCAACCTATTACCATTATAGATTACTCTACTAATGACCAAACCAATTCGTTCATTTTTAACAGAGTTATGAATTTTGGGGCATTTGAGTTTCGATTAGCGTGCTTGACATGTACTGTAGAAAAAAATTCTAACTTCCGAGCCCTTCACTTAATCCTAATCAAATTTCGTGTAAATGAACCTCGGTCCCCATTCTTACTGTCTGCCAAATATGCAGCGGATTGAACAATTTAGAAGAAATTTCTGAGATCAAACAGCGCGTATTGTCTATACGGGGAGTCCAAATTTACACAGTACACGCACCGACCCCCCCCCCCCCCCCCCGATTCACAAAATCATTTAGTTTTTCTGGCCTGATTTTACTTGATCTTTGACCTGTTCTTTTAACCTAATACTATTCTAGATTACTGTACTAATGGCCAGGCCAATTCGTTCATTTATAACAGAGTTATGAATTTTTGGGCATTTGAGTTTCGATTAGCGTGCTTCACATGTACTGTAGAAAAAAGTTCTAACTCCCGAGCCCTTCACTCAATCCTAATGAAATTTCGTGTAAATGTACCTCGGACCCCATTATAATTGTCTGCCAAATATGCAGCGGATTGAACAATTTAGAAGAAATTCCTGAGATCAAACGGCAGGCATTACCTGTACGGGGAATTAAAATTGACACAGTACACGGGATGTAAGCAGCCGTGTAATATTTCTGGTGCATGTATATTTCTTGTTTTCCGTTTAGTCTGTATCTACGATAGCGTGTGAACTACTTATGAATGTTAGAACTGTGAAAATAACTGTTATCGATTTTTTACCGAATAAATTTACATGTTACTGATTTCGTTATTTCTACATTTATCAAGATTTCATCAATCCTGGCATAATAAAACAGTCAAACATAATAGTAAACGACACGAAAAAAAATTCTCAACGCTGAAATACATGTGTAAAATGCATCAGTCATTGTTCTAGGATTCCCCTATTTGTCGTTAACCGAATCCGAGATCCACACCTCAAAATTCTACTTTCGATTTATTTACGACGAAAATCAAGCTCTGGCCTTTTCACCCCCCTCTACAAACAAACACGCATCAATATTTCAAATGACCTCGCATTGTTACAAAACCTGAATAATCAGACATCTTACACGTTGTTTTTCATCTCATACAAAAAATCAGCTCCTGTCCCGGGCGGAAACGCCCCGAATTCAAAGAGAAATTCGGGAATTATTTTGCGTCAGCCATGTTTTGACGTGAACCTTCGATGAAATTCTCTTATGACACCTGCATAAGTTGGGTGTTCTAATCTCGCCGGAGCCACAAGATTTGTTCTTTCTCTCCTGTTCTTTCTATCCATTTTTTTTTTTTTTTTTTTTTTTTTGATTTTCAAACAAAAATACTATTCACAAAGGGGTTGTTGGAATGAAGTACACGTTGAAAAACACTATTCCATTTAAATAAAGACAAAAACAGACCTTATTTATTAGGGTCTTCCGTCTTCAGCGGAAGACCCTTCTATTATTCTATTGTTTCTTTTTCACTTTTCTTATTAGGGTCTTCCGTCTTCAGCGGAAGACCCTACTATTATTCTATTGTTTCTTTTTCACTTTTCTTATTATTATTATTATTATTCTTTTTTTTCTTACCGATTTTGTGCAGACGATTTCTCGGAGATTACTGCATCGATCTCGTTCAAATTTTCAAGATATACGCGCATTTATCTGAAGTTGATGTTTTCTGATCGATTTTTAAAAATTCACTTCCGGTCGGAAGTTATCGTCCGTTTACGATTTTTAAAAGTCAATTTTGTCGGCTAGAGATCTAGAAAACGAGTAAAGATAGAGGGCTGAAAGTTTAAGGGATGCTAGACATAGCGTTTTTGTCTTACACCTGGGTCAAGAAAATGTCCGCCGTCACTTCCGGTCGTCACCAGACGGAAATTCAAAAATTCAAATTTTTGAACTTTTTTATTTTTTAATATTTTTCTTTCAAATTTTTGTAGCTGATAGTGACCTTTTTACTGATTAAGAATATGTAATTTGTTTTAAAATCGATCGACGCATTCTCGAGATATTAAGCGTCAAAATCCTGAAGCGAGAACCCGAGTAGCTCAGTCGTTATGGTCGTGGACAGTGCCCAGGCGACCCGGGTTCAAGCCCCGAGTGACGAAAATTTTTTTTTCGTTTTTTTTGCGTAGACTCAAAATTTTATCTTTAACACGATGAGTTTTATCTCATTTATTCAAAAATCGGACGGAAGACCCACTCGTTGCTCGCAACGAGAACGATCTAGTTATTATTATTATTCTTTTTTTGTCTTACAAATTTTGTGCAGGCGATTTCTCGAAGATGACTCTTTCGATTTTCTTCAAATTTACAGGGACAATGCCTTGTCAATTGAAGTTTATACCGCTGCGACAGTTTTTAGAAATTCGCTTCCGGTCGGATGTTATCGTCGTTAAACGATTTTTAAAAGTCAATTTTGTCTGCGACGTTTCTCAAAAACGAGTAAAGATTTAGAGCTGAAATTTTCAGATATGATAGATCTACCGTTTTTATAGTGCACCTCGGTCAAAAGAATGTCCGCCGTCACTTCCGGTCGTTACTGGAAGCAAATTTAAAAAATCGAATTTTTCAACTTTTTTGTTTTAAAATATTTTTCGGTAGTGTTGATAGTGACCCTTTTTCTGATTCAGAATATGTAATTTGTTTTAAAATCGATCAACGCATTCTCGAGATATTAAGGGTCAAAGTCCTGAAGCGAGAGTCCGAGTAGCTCAGTCGTTAGAGTCGTGGACATATGCCCAGGCGACCCGGGTTCAAGCCTCAAGTGCCGCAAAATTTTTCAACTCATTTTTCGCTTAGACCTACGATTTTATCTTTGAAATGATGAATTCTGTTCTTTTCCGTTTTAATTTTGTAAAAGAAGTTATAATAATAGCGCTTTCCCCCGTATTTGTGTATCTAGTTAAAAATGTTCAGAAAAATAAATAGTTACATCTTTAATAACACGCTTATACATTGTTCTAACACATGTTTATCATTTAGTAATTGTGTAAATTGTAATATTTAGAATTAAATATTTTACGTTTAATACAGAAGTAACCGACACTCCACCCCCCCACCCCCCCCCCCCCCCCCCGAGTCACACAAAATTGTTTAGTTTTTCTTCCCTGCTTTTTCTTGATCTTTGATCTTGGACCTTTAATTTCAACCTATTACCATTATAGATTACTCTACTAATGACCATACCAATTCGTTCATTTTTAACAGAGTTATGAATTTTGGGGCATTTGAGTTTCGATTAGCGTGCTTGACATGTACTGTAGAAAAAAATTCTAACTTCCGAGCCCTTCACTTAATCCTAATCAAATTTCGTGTAAATGAACCTCGGTCCCCATTCTTACTGTCTGCCAAATATGCAGCGGATTGAACAATTTAGAAGAAATTTCTGAGATCAAACAGCGCGTATTGTCTATACGGGGAGTCCAAATTTACACAGTACACGCACCGACCCCCCCCCCCCCCCCGATTCACAAAATCATTTAGTTTTTCTGGCCTGATTTTACTTGATCTTTGACCTGTTCTTTTAACCTAATACTATTCTAGATTACTGTACTAATGGCCAGGCCAATTCGTTCATTTATAACAGAGTTATGAATTTTTGGGCATTTGAGTTTCGATTAGCGTGCTTCACATGTACTGTAGAAAAAAGTTCTAACTCCCGAGCCCTTCACTCAATCCTAATGAAATTTCGTGTAAATGTACCTCGGACCCCATTATAATTGTCTGCCAAATATGCAGCGGATTGAACAATTTAGAAGAAATTCCTGAGATCAAACGGCAGGCATTACCTGTACGGGGAATTAAAATTGACACAGTACACGGGATGTAAGCAGCCGTGTAATATTTCTGGTGCATGTATATTTCTTGTTTTCCGTTTAGTCTGTATCTACGATAGCGTGTGAACTACTTATGAATGTTAGAACTGTGAAAATAACTGTTATCGATTTTTTACCGAATAAATTTACATGTTACTGATTTCGTTATTTCTACATTTATCAAGATTTCATCAATCCTGGCATAATAAAACAGTCAAACATAATAGTAAACGACACGAAAAAAAATTCTCAACGCTGAAATACATGTGTAAAATGCATCAGTCATTGTTCTAGGATTCCCCTATTTGTCGTTAACCGAATCCGAGATCCACACCTCAAAATTCTACTTTCGATTTATTTACGACGAAAATCAAGCTCTGGCCTTTTCACCCCCCTCTACAAACAAACACGCATCAATATTTCAAATGACCTCGCATTGTTACAAAACCTGAATAATCAGACATCTTACACGTTGTTTTTCATCTCATACAAAAAATCAGCTCCTGTCCCGGGCGGAAACGCCCCGAATTCAAAGAGAAATTCGGGAATTATTTTGCGTCAGCCATGTTTTGACGTGAACCTTCGATGAAATTCTCTTATGACACCTGCATAAGTTGGGTGTTCTAATCTCGCCGGAGCCACAAGATTTGTTCTTTCTCTCCTGTTCTTTCTATCCATTTTTTTTTTTTTTTTTTTTTTTTGATTTTCAAACAAAAATACTATTCACAAAGGGGTTGTTGGAATGAAGTACACGTTGAAAAACACTATTCCATTTAAATAAAGACAAAAACAGACCTTATTTATTAGGGTCTTCCGTCTTCAGCGGAAGACCCTTCTATTATTCTATTGTTTCTTTTTCACTTTTCTTATTAGGGTCTTCCGTCTTCAGCGGAAGACCCTTCTATTATTCTATTGTTTCTTTTTCACTTTTCTTATTGTTATTATTATTATTATTATTATTCTTTTTTTTTCTTACCGATTTTGTGCAGACGATTTCTCGGAGATGGCTCGATCGATTTCATTCAAATTTTTAGGATCAACGCAGTTTTATCTGAAGTTGATCGCTTTTTAAATATTTTTGAAAATACACTTCCGGTCGGAAGTTATCGTCCGTTTACGATTTTAAAAAGTCAATTTTGTCTGTCAGGTTTCTCAAAAACGAGTAAAGATAAGGGGCTGAAATTTTCAGAGATGATAGATCTACCTATTTTCTGGTGCACCTCCGTCAAGAGAATGCCAGCCGTCACTTCCGGTCGTCACAGGAAGCAAATTTGAAAAATTTTAATTTTTCGACTTTTTTATTTTTTAATATTTTTCTTTAATTTTTTTATAGTTGATAGTGACCCCTTTTCTGATTCAGAATATGTAATTTGTTTTAAAATCGATCGACGCATTCTCGAGATATTAAGGGTCAAAGTCCTGAAGCGAGAGCCCGAGTAGCTCAGTCGTTATGGTCGTGGACACTGCCCGGGCGACCCGGGTTCAAGCCCCAAGTGCCGCAAAATTTTTTTTTCGTTTTTTTTGCGTAGACTCACAATTTTATCTTTAAAACGATGAGTTTTATCTCATTTATTCAAAAATCGGACGGAAGACCCACTCGTTGCTCGCAACGAGAACGATCTAGTTATTATTATTATTCTTTTTCGTCTTACAAATTTTGTGCAGGCGATTTCTCGGAGATGGCTCAATCGATTTTCTTCAACTTTTCAGGGATAATGCCTCGTCATCTGAAGTTTATACCGCTGCGACAGTTTTTGAAAATTCACTTCCGGTCGGAAGTTATCGTCGTTAAACGATTTTTAAAAGTCAATTTTGTCTGCGACGTTTCTAAAAAACTAGTAAAGATTTAGACCTGAAATTTTCAGAGATGATAGATCTAGATATTTTCTGGTGTACCTCGGTTCAGAGAATGTCCGCCGTCACTTCCGGTCGGCACCGGAAGTAAATTTCAAAAATCGAATTTTTCAACTTTTTTATTTTAAAATTATTTTCTATAGGTTTGATAGTGACCCTTTTACTGATTCCGAATATGTAATTTGTTTCAAAATCGGTTAACGCATTCTCGAGATATTAAGCGTCAAAGTCCTGAAGCGAGAGCCCGAGTAGCTCAGTCGTTATGGTCGTGGACAGTGCCCAGGCGACCCGGGTTCAAGCCCCGAGTGCCGAAAATTTTTTTTTCGTTTTTTTTGCGTAGACTCACAATTTTATCTTTAAAACGATGAGTTTTATCTCATTTATTCAAAAATCGGACGGAAGACCCACTCGTTGCTCGCAACGAGAACGATCTAGTTATTATTATTATTCTTTTTTTGTCTTACAAATTTTGTGCAGGCGATTTCTCGAAGATGACTCTTTCGATTTTCTTCAAATTTACAGGGACAATGCCTTGTCAATTGAAGTTTATACCGCTGCGACAGTTTTTAGAAATTCGCTTCCGGTCGGATGTTATCGTCGTTAAACGATTTTTAAAAGTCAATTTTGTCTGCGACGTTTCTCAAAAACGAGTAAAGATTTAGAGCTGAAATTTTCAGATATGATAGATCTACCGTTTTTATAGTGCACCTCGGTCAAAAGAATGTCCGCCGTCACTTCCGGTCGTTACTGGAAGCAAATTTAAAAAATCGAATTTTTCAACTTTTTTGTTTTAAAATATTTTTCGGTAGTGTTGATAGTGACCCTTTTTCTGATTCAGAATATGTAATTTGTTTTAAAATCGATCAACGCATTCTCCAGATATTAAGGGTCAAAGTCCTGAAGCGAGAGTCCGAGTAGCTCAGTCGTTAGAGTCGTGGACATATGCCCAGGCGACCCGGGTTCAAGCCTCAAGTGCCGCAAAATTTTTCAACTCATTTTTCGCTTAGACCTACGATTTTATCTTTGAAATGATGAATTCTGTTCTTTTCCGTTTTAATTTTGTAAAAGAAGTTATAATAATAGCGCTTTCCCCCGTATTTGTGTATCTAGTTAAAAATGTTCAGAAAAATAAATAGTTACATCTTTAATAACACGCTTATACATTGTTCTAACACATGTTTATCATTTAGTAATTGTGTAAATTGTAATATTTAGAATTAAATATTTTACGTTTAATACAGAAGTAACCGACACTCCACCCCCCCACCCCCCCCCCCCCCGAGTCACACAAAATTGTTTAGTTTTTCTTCCCTGCTTTTTCTTGATCTTTGATCTTGGACCTTTAATTTCAACCTATTACCATTATAGATTACTCTACTAATGACCAAACCAATTCGTTCATTTTTAACAGAGTTATGAATTTTGGGGCATTTGAGTTTCGATTAGCGTGCTTGACATGTACTGTAGAAAAAAATTCTAACTTCCGAGCCCTTCACTTAATCCTAATCAAATTTCGTGTAAATGAACCTCGGTCCCCATTCTTACTGTCTGCCAAATATGCAGCGGATTGAACAATTTAGAAGAAATTTCTGAGATCAAACAGCGCGTATTGTCTATACGGGGAGTCCAAATTTACACAGTACACGCACCGACCCCCCCCCCCCCCCCCCCCCGATTCACAAAATCATTTAGTTTTTCTGGCCTGATTTTACTTGATCTTTGACCTGTTCTTTTAACCTAATACTATTCTAGATTACTGTACTAATGGCCAGGCCAATTCGTTCATTTATAACAGAGTTATGAATTTTTGGGCATTTGAGTTTCGATTAGCGTGCTTCACATGTACTGTAGAAAAAAGTTCTAACTCCCGAGCCCTTCACTCAATCCTAATGAAATTTCGTGTAAATGTACCTCGGACCCCATTATAATTGTCTGCCAAATATGCAGCGGATTGAACAATTTAGAAGAAATTCCTGAGATCAAACGGCAGGCATTACCTGTACGGGGAATTAAAATTGACACAGTACACGGGATGTAAGCAGCCGTGTAATATTTCTGGTGCATGTATATTTCTTGTTTTCCGTTTAGTCTGTATCTACGATAGCGTGTGAACTACTTATGAATGTTAGAACTGTGAAAATAACTGTTATCGATTTTTTACCGAATAAATTTACATGTTACTGATTTCGTTATTTCTACATTTATCAAGATTTCATCAATCCTGGCATAATAAAACAGTCAAACATAATAGTAAACGACACGAAAAAAAATTCTCAACGCTGAAATACATGTGTAAAATGCATCAGTCATTGTTCTAGGATTCCCCTATTTGTCGTTAACCGAATCCGAGATCCACACCTCAAAATTCTACTTTCGATTTATTTACGACGAAAATCAAGCTCTGGCCTTTTCACCCCCCTCTACAAACAAACACGCATCAATATTTCAAATGACCTCGCATTGTTACAAAACCTGAATAATCAGACATCTTACACGTTGTTTTTCATCTCATACAAAAAATCAGCTCCTGTCCCGGGCGGAAACGCCCCGAATTCAAAGAGAAATTCGGGAATTATTTTGCGTCAGCCATGTTTTGACGTGAACCTTCGATGAAATTCTCTTATGACACCTGCATAAGTTGGGTGTTCTAATCTCGCCGGAGCCACAAGATTTGTTCTTTCTCTCCTGTTCTTTCTATCCATTTTTTTTTTTTTTTTTTTTTTTTTGATTTTCAAACAAAAATACTATTCACAAAGGGGTTGTTGGAATGAAGTACACGTTGAAAAACACTATTCCATTTAAATAAAGACAAAAACAGACCTTATTTATTAGGGTCTTCCGTCTTCAGCGGAAGACCCTTCTATTATTCTATTGTTTCTTTTTCACTTTTCTTATTAGGGTCTTCCGTCTTCAGCGGAATACCCTTCTATTATTCTATTGTTTCTTTTTCACTTTTCTTATTATTAGGGTCTTCCGTCTTCAGCGGAAGACCCTTCTATTATTCTATTGTTTCTTTTTCACTTTTCTTTTTCACTTCCGGTTCGGACTTATCCGCCATTTTGTAATTTTTTCTTGGTTTTTTGTCCACGCAGTTTCTCAAAAACGACTAAAGATAGAAAGCTGAAATTTTCAGGAAGGATAGAGGACATGCTAGTTTAGGTCACCTGGGGAAAATGATTGTCCGGAAATTCCGAATACGGAAGTTATTTGTATTTTTCTTTATTTTATATTTTTCCAAGACGCAAACTTTGAGGCTTCATATCTTGCTTATTTTTGAAAGATTTTTGCCCAAATTTTCAGGACAAATAGACTTTACAAACCACTAATTATAACATGTCATAAACTGTAAAATTCCTCTTCCGTTAATGAGTTATTTCCCTTAGATTTTTTTTTTAGGGTGTTTTGTTTCAAGACAAAGGCTCCGAGATTATAATAGTAGGGAATAAGAATCCAACGAATTTGAATAACAGGGAAATTGAAGTTTTGCACACTTGTTTTTGTTTTTTGATTACGTTTTTTATTTAGAAAAAGGTAGGGGGTCAAATTATAGGATTCCAAAAGGTGCAAAATTTACACATGTTTTCCTTTTTATATTTTAAACAAAAAATATTTTGTTAAGACATGTAGAATAAAAGTTGTGTAGAATATTATGGGCTTTCGTTTGACACCATTGAAAAGGGGCTGGCCCCTTCAATTAAGGGCCTAGGCTCCTTGAAAGTATTTGCGAAATAACTCAAAAACGGTTAGGAATTTGATATGGCTGTCGCTGGAATAGTTGTTCATTGGGATCTTACCAATGCCACTATAATGTTACTTTGTTAAGGTATTGTGTAATATGTATGTAAAAAGCTTTACTTGTTAACATGTACCTGTTTGCATTTGGCAAGTTAACGAAAAGCCATTGTGTACAACTGACATTAATTCACCACAGAACATGTTTTATTGTATTCAGGATGATTTAATTCATTCGAAAAGTTTCATAACAATATGCATTATATTCTTAAAGCTTTTACGTGAGGATTATATGTCACTTTTGTTAAGTTCTGCAAGCATTAACCTGGTTTCTGATCTCTTTTTGTACCATTACGTAACCGATCCCTAGCTCGCGGCCGAGAAAATCGGTCGCCATGGTCGCGGCTGGTCTACCTAGCGGTCAGCGGTTATCTAATACACAACATTTATGGGTTCACAAAGAATTGTTTAAATTAAATGTTTATATTTCCTATCTTAAGCATCATCAGACAAAAGATTAATGGTGGATAAGTAAATTTAAATAGTTGTAACAAAAAATATCCACAAGACTCAAACACGAAAATGATTAAATCTTTAAATGATTAATCTCCTTTAGCTTCATAATTAAAAACGGTAGATATTTCAGTATAACTGTCATTGAAAAGAGGGCTCTTTTTTTGAAATAGTTATATATTGTTTAAATAAAATAAGTTATTAAACTGCAAACATTTTAAGCCGAACATGGCCACGGAGCTCTGAGTACACAAGAATATACTGTAATTCATCCCCCGCATATGGCCGTGAACATTCCGGGCGAATGGGCATGCATGCAATTCGCGAAAGTCTAATACATGTAACACTTGCTTCATGTGCTTTTACTTTATCGCACATGTTCATTGATCCTTTATATGTTCACAATTCAATCTTGATAATAACTTAGTCTACAGTATTTATTTTGTTAACATATGTTGATTTGATAGAACATACCTTTATCTTACACGACAGATGTAATTTTAATTTATTTACCATTAATATTGAATAAAATCATTGTCAGATTGTATATTCAAAATATTTAATACAATACAGAATTTAATAGAAAAAATTCGGTTAACAAAAATGGTGTAAATACTCTTAATTAAAACGTTCAAAGAAAATGCAGTTCAAAATTAAAATCCAGTGTTCAATTCAATTCAATTCAATTTATTTTCACTCAAACCGTCAACATGACGGTACATGAGGTACACATATATATATATAAATATTTACAAATGTATGTATAGAGTCAGAGGTACATGGACAGTACAAATTAGAGAGAAAAAAAAAAAATATGAGAAAAAAGTACAAATGTTCAAGGAGGACAGACTGATTCAAAAATTTCATTTATAAATAAACAGAGTTTTTTGAGTTTTTTAAGTTTTAAAGTAGACAATAATTTATGTTACAATAAGTGTGGTAGGTGCTTGCACGATAGCGCAATAATTAAATGAAAACCCTCGCTGTGTGAAATTGAAGAGTCCATTGACTTTTTATAGGAAGATTCACGTGAACTTTTTAAGATTCAGGCTGTTAAAAATGTACCTCGGACCCCATTCTTAATGTTTGCTACATATGGAGCGGATCGGACTTACTGAAAGAAAGTCCTGAGATCATACGGCACGTATCACCTGTACCGGGAATTAAAATGTACGCAGTACACGGGATGTAGGCAGCTGTAAAATATTTCTGGTGCATGTATATTTCTTGTTTTCCGTTTAGTCTGTATCGCCGATAGCAAATGAATTACTTCTGAATGTTAGAACTGTGAAAAATTCTGTCATCGATTTACTACTGACTAAATTTACATGTTACTGATTTCGTCATTTCTACATTTATCAAAAAATTTTCAATCGTGTCGAAATAAAACGGTGAAACAAAGAGAAATCAACACGGCAAATAATTTTCAACGCTGAAATACATTTGTTAAACGTACGTAGGCGCTTTCCTGCTATATTTGTAAATAACAAACGATATCCATTTATACAGGTCTACCCTCTATATATTTATAAAATCAACAAGGCCTGCAACTGTCCGCCATTCTGTTAAAATGACCTTAGATCGATTTTAGAACATGCTATTAAAGCTGTGCTTGCAATTCTGCGTCTGATGACATCTTTCCCGAATTGATTGGATAAAAACGCACAACTGACATAAATTCACCGCAGAAAGTGTATTGTTGTATTCGGGATGCTTTAATTCATTAGAAAAAATTCATAATAGTATACCATGCTTTTCTTAAAGCTTTTACGTGGGGACTATGAGTCACTTTTGTGAAGTTCTGCAAGCTGTATGCCATTACGTAAGCGATCTCTCGCTTGCAGCCGAGAAAATTGGTCGCCATGGTCGCGGCCGCACTACCTAGCGGTCAGCGGCTAGTTAAATGAAAACCCTCGCTATGTGAAAATGAAGAGTCCAGTGACATTTTATAGGAATATTCACGTGAAATTTCGAAAAAAAATTGTTACGATTTAAGATTCAGGCTGTAAAAGAGTAACGGTCATACGTAACAGGCAATGCAGAGTCCACGTAGCTCATTCGTTAGAGTAATGGACATTGAGTTTCATAGATACATATTAATACTGAAATAGTTTTTTTCAAAAGTTACAACGCCTAAACAGTGTTTAAATATATATATGCATTTAATTTAGTAATAATTTATAATGTAATATTTAGAATTTAATATAAAAAAATTAATATAAAAGTCACAGGCTCCCCCCCCCCCGATTCCCAAAATCGTAAAGTTAACTAACCTGCGTTTTTTGATCTTTGATCTTGAATTACAACCTAGTAAACTTTTTACACAGTGTACAAAACACCAGACCAATTCGTTTATTTTTAACAGGGTTATGAATTTTTTGGCATTTGAGTTTCAATTGGCGTGCTTGACATGTACTGTAGAAAAAAATTCTAACTCCCGAGCCTTTCACACAATCCTAATGAAAATTCGCGTAAATGTACCTCGGTTCCCATTCTTAATGTTTGCTAAATATGGAGCGGATCGGACTTACTGAAAGAAAGTCCTGAGATCATACGGCACGTATCACCTGTACCGGGAATTAAAATTTACGCAGTACACGGGATGTAGGCAGCTGTAAGATATTTTTGGTGCATGTATATTTCTTGTTTTCCGTTTAGTCTGTATCGCCGATAGCAAATGAATTACTTCTGAATGTTAGAACTGTGAAAATTTCTGTCATCGATTTACTATTGACTAAATTTACATGTTACTGATTTCGTCATTTCTACATTTATCAAAAATTTATCAATCGTGTTGAAATAAAACGGTGAAACAAAGAGAAATCAACACGGCAAATAATTTTCAACGCTGAAATACATTTGTTAAACGTATGTAGGCGCTTTCCTGCTAATTTTGTAAATAACAAACGATATCCATTTATACATGTCTACCCTCTATATATTTATAAAATCAACAAGGCCTGCAACTGTCCGCCATTTTGTTAAAATTCGACCTTAGATCGATTTTAGAACATGCTTTTTAAGTTGCGCTTGCAATTCTGCATCTGATGACATCTTTCCCGAATTGATTGGATAAAAACGCACAACTGACATAAATTCACCGCAGAAAGTGTATTATTGTATTTGGGATGTTTTAATTCATTAGAAAAACTTCATAATAGTATACCATGCTTTTCTTAAAGCTTTTACGTGGGGACTATGAGTCACTTTTGTGAAGTTAACCCGGGTTTGTGTGCCATTACGTAAGCGATCTCTCGCTTGCGGCCGAGAAAATTGGTCGCCATGGTCGCGGCCGCACTACCTAGCGGTCAGCGGCTAGTTAAATGAAAACTCTCGCTATGTCTAGTGACTTTTTATAGGAATATTCACGTGAAATTTCGAAAAAAGAAATTGTTAAGATTTAAGATTCAGGCTGTAAAAGCGTAACGGTCATAAATAACAGGCAATGCAGAGTCCACGTAGCTCATTCGTTAGAGTAATGGACATTGAGTTTCATAGATACATATTGATAGCGATATAGTTTTTAAAAAGTTACAACGCCTAAACAGTGTTCAAATATATGCATTTAATTTAGTAATAATTTATAATGTAATATTGAGAATTTAATATTGAAAGTTTGATATAAAAGTCACCCCCCACCCCCCGGATTCTCCAAATCGTAAAGTTATCTTACCTGCGTTTTTTTTATCTTTGATCTAAGATCTTGAATTACAACCTAGTACCCTTTTTAAACACTGTACAAAACACCAGACCAATTCGTTTATTTTTAACAGGGTTATGAAGTTTTTGGCATTTGAGTTTCAATTGGCGTGCTTGACATGTACTGTAGAAAAAAATTCTAACTCCCGAGCCTTTCACACAATCCTAATGAAAATTCGAGTAAATGTACCTCTGACCCCATTCTTATTGTCTGCCAAATATGCAGCGGATTGAACAATTTATAAGAAATTCCTGAGATCAAACAGCGCGTATTGACTGTAAGGGGAATTAAAATTTACACAGTATTCGGGATGTAAGCAGCCGTGAAATATTTCTGGTGCAATGTATATTTCTTGTTTTGCGTTTAGTCTGTAACAATGATAGCGTGTGAACTACTTCTAAATGTTAAAACTGTAAAAATTACTGTCATCGATCTTTTACCGAATAAATTTACATGTTACTGATTTCGTTATTTCTACATTTTTCACGATTTTATCAATCCTGTTGAAATAAAACAGTCAATCATATTAGTAATCGACACGAAAAAAAAATTCTCAACGCTAAAATACATGTGTAAAATGCATCAGTCATTGTTTTAGGACTTCCCTTATTGTCGTTAACCGAATCCGAGATCCACACCTCAAAATTCTACTTTCGATTTGATCCAAGTATGGCATTTTCAAACTGACATTTCTTACACGGTTTAGAACCATTTTAACAAGAGCTTGGACTTTGGGTAGTTGGTGTCAAACAGCATTGTGACGTAATCCTGTCTATTTCATCGTAGGCCACTCAGCCATTGCTCACTGAAATCAACAAGATTTGTCTGGCTTTTGAGGAAAGACTATGCAATCGGTGTATATTTCACTTGAAACCAGCGTCATTTTTAACTTGTTTTGACGCAATAAATAGATAGTCACGTCCTAAAGAAAGTCCAAGGCCTTGTTAAAATGGTTCTAAGTGCCTGGATCACCTAATTTAGATCTGACCTTTCGATCTATGTCCTGTACTCGACACGTCTTTACGACGAAGTACAAATGTGCTTGAATATCAAGCTCGAGCCTTTTCAACCCCCTCCGGAAACAACAAGCAAGTGATGGGTTTATAAATGTAGGTATGAATGTGTTCTTATATATGTTAAACAACAAATTACGTACAATTTATACATGACAAATGTAAAGTTTATTATTTAATATCCAATTATCCCTTGTCTTGTATACTAAAAAGATCAATAATGTATCAGTCTGTAAACTGGCAATACTATATTCTATAGATTATTTTATAACACCATTACTTGACTTTGTATTTTGGAGAGGGTTTATATAGGCTTTGCCTGTTGCCTAATCCATTTGATTACTCAATAAAATATATTTAAATTAAATTAAGCATCAAAATTAGGAATATTCACGTGAACTGCTGTAAAAGCGGAACGGTCATACGTAACAGGCAATGCAGAGTCCTCGAAGCTCATTCGTTAAATTAATGGACATTGAGTTTTATAGATACATATTAATACTGAAATAGTTTTTAAAAAATGTTACAACGCTTATACAGTGATGTAATATATATGAATTTAATTTAGTAATAATTTATAATGTAATATTTAAAAACTTTATATTGAAAGTTATAATATAAAAGTCACCCCCCGTCCCCGATTCCCAAATCGTACAGTTATCTTACCTGCGTTTCTTTGATCTTTGATCTTAGATCTTTAATTACAACATAGTTCCCTTTTTATACACTGTACAAAACACCAGACGTTTATTTTTAACAGGGTTATGAATTGTTGGCATTTGAGTTTCAATTGGCGTGCTTGACATGTACTGTAAAGAAAATTCTAACTCCCGAGCCTTTCACACAATCCTGATGAAAATTCGTGTAAATGTACTACGGACCCCATTCTTATTGTCTGCCAAATATGCAGCGGATTGAACAATTTAGAAGAAACGGCGCGTATTGCCTGTAACGGGGAATGAAAATTTACACAGTACTCGGGATGTAAGCAGCCGTGAAATATTTCCGTTTAGTCTCTATCGTCGATAGCATCTGAATTACTTCTGAATGTTAGAACTGTGTACATTTCTGTCATATATTTTTTTGCTGACAAAATATACATGTTACTGATTTCGACATTTCTACAGTTACAGAATTTATCAATCGTGTTGAAATAAAACTAATCAACACGGAAACAATTTTCAACGCTGAAATACATCTGTTAAACATTGGCGCTTCCCAGCTAATTTTGTTAATGACGAACGATATCTATTTATTTAATATGTCTATTCTCTATCTTATAAAATCAACAAGTAATAGCTTTCCCAAAAGGTTGCCTGACTAAACAAAATCGTTCAATGGAATCATGCATATATCAATTAGATGATCAATTTCTATTTGATTAGAAATTAATTTTAATTTTAGCTGCTGATCATAAATTCATAAACAGAATATGTAGATTCAAAAAGAAATTTCATTGCAATTAAATTATTTCATTAAATGAAAACTATTTTAGGAATGTACATGTCATCTTCGCTAGTCAAGGGTTTTTGGTCCACTCTGCTCCCCTTTCTACCGTACAAATATGGCTTATCTATTTTTAAATCAGGATTACACACGTGCTTTTCTTTCTTTTGAATTTGCTAACAAAAATTTTCTTCACTATAATGGGGTTGTTGGATTGGAAAACAAGTTGGAATTAGTTAAGGACACACGAGACATTCCTCAATTTTATATAGTTTTCCTTCATATATTATTCCTAATTTATTAACATTGAAACCTGTTAATTCCCAAAAATTCAGGGTACATTACCAGGCTATTTTTAGAGCTAGAATTTTTAGAATCTTCCTTAAAATAGCATGTAAAATGCATTTGAATGCTTATAAATAAAGTCATAGTATATATTTTCAATTGAATACTTATATTTAAATAAAAAGTATCATATCACATGAAAATATAATTATGGAATTACTTCACATTGTGGAGATAGGAAAAATAGAAAAAATGGAAAATAGGTCGCGTCTGACCTTAAAGACAAAATCAGTACTTTTTAGGGTTTTACGTCTTCAGTCGTCTATTATTCTACTGTTGCTTTTTCACTTTTATCATTAGGGTCTTCCGTCTTTAGCAGAAGACCATTCTATTAATCTATTGTTTCATTTTTCACATTTATTGGGTGGTCTTTTGTTACAATTCTTATGTAGAAGATTTCTCGGAGATGGGTCGTCATATCTAGATTGTCCTTGCAAGTTCGCGTCGAATGGTACCACTGTGTTCTTTAGTGGATGGAATTATTTTTTTAAGAATACAATCTCTTTATTTTTATCTTATCGATTAAAAAATGGACGGAAGACCCACTCGTTGCTCGCAACGAGATCGCATCTAGTTATTATTATTATTCTTTTTTGTCTTACAAATTTTGTGCAGGCGATTTCTCGGAGATGGCTCAATCGATTTTCTTCAAATTTTCAGGGATAATGCCTCGTCATCTGAAGTTTATACCGCTGGGACAGTTTTTTAAAATTCACTTCCGGTAGGAAGTTATCGTCGTTAAACGATTTTTTAAAGTCAATTTTGTCTGCGACGTTTCTAAAAAACTAGTAAAGATTTAGACCTGAAATTTTCAGAGATGATAGATCTAGATATTTTCTGGTGCACCTCTGTCCAGAGAATGTCCGCCGTCACTTCCGGTCGGCACCGGAAGTAATTTTCAAAAATCGAATTTTTTAACTTTGTTATTTTAAAATAATTTTCTATAGGTTTGATAGTGACCCTTTTACTGATTCAGAATATGTAATTTGTTTCAAAATCGGTTAACGCATTCTCGAGATATTAAGCGTCAAAGTCCTGAAGCGAGAGCCCGAGTAGCTCAGTCGTTATGGTCGTGGACAGTGCCCAGGCGACCCGGGTTCAAGCCACGAGTGCCGAAAAAATTTTTTTCGTTTTTTTAGCGTAGACTCACAATTTTATCTTTAAAACGATGAGTTTTTTCTCATTTCTTCAAAAATTGGACGGAAGACCCACTCGTTGCTCGCAACGAGAACGATCTAGTTTTTATTCTTTTTTTTTCTTCCCATTTTTGTGCACGCAATTTCTCAGAAACGGCTCGGCCGATCTCCATCAAATTTTCAGATGTGATAGATAATACTCTGAACCTGATAGCAAATTTTTTGCATTGATGACGTCACATCCGTTTTTGAGATATTGAGATTTTTCCAATTTTTATATGGGTATTTTGTCTGCAGTCGTTCTCCTAAACTATAAGATATATCGAGCTGAAATTTTTACGGTTGGTAGAGGAAAGATTGAAGTTTTGCATGGTTGTTGTCTTATATATCTAGCACTAAATGCGCCAAAGCTCGGTAGGGATCGGAAATTGAGATGTCAAAAGCGTCGTAAATTTTCATGCTTTTTTGTGTTTATCTCTTTTCTGGTAAATATTTTGTAAAAACATGTAAAGCAAAAATTGTTTAAATTTACAAGATATTTCGTTTGATATCAACAAAAAGGGGCTGGCCCCTAAACTAAGGGACCTGAAGAGCTCTAAAGTATTTAATCTATAACCCTTAACTGAGGGATATTTTGTAATAAGTTATAGAAGCAAATATGTTTATCTTACAGTTATGAAGCCTACCAATATAATGATTTTTTCATGTGTTACGTAATTAGGGGTTTTTAGGGGTCAAAAGTCCTAAACATTGATCACCTATATTTCAAAAAGGAAAAAATATTTTGATTAGCAGTATAGAAGAAAAGATGCTCAAAATGATCTACTAAACAGTATGCAACCATCAAAATTTCGGTAAACGGCCCCGATAAGGAGATAAGGGGTCGGGCCCTAAAACTATTTTTCTTAGATATCTCAAGAACGATAACGAATTTGTCAACACTTGTTGAACAAAATGTGTGTAGTTTTAAGTGAACTTTCATTTAATTCCAAGGACAAGGGGCTGGCCCCTAAAATTAGGGAACTAGAGGGCTCTGAAGTATGTTATATATAACCCATAATTGAGGGATATTTTGTAATAAGTTAAAGAAGCAAATATGTTAATCTTAAAGTTATGAAGCCTAACAATATAATGATTTTCTCATGTGTTACGTAATTAAGGGTTTTTAGGGGTCAAACGTCCAAAACTTTGATCACCTATATCTCAAAAAGGAAAAATATTTTGATAAGCAGTAAAGAAGAAAAGATTCTCCAAACGATCATCTAAACAGTACGCAACCATCAAAATTTCGTTAAACGGCCCCGATAAGGAGATAGGGGTCGGCCCCTAAAACAATTTTTCTCAGATATCTCAAGAACGATAACGAATTTGTAAACACTTTTTGAACAAAATGTGTGTAGTTTTAGTGAACTTTCATTTAATACCAAAGACAAGGGGCTGACCCCTAAAATTAGGGACCTAAAGGGCTCTTAAGTATTTAATCTATAGGCCTTAACTGAGGGATATTTTGTCATAGGTTATAGAAGCAAATCTGTTTATCTTACAGTAATGAAGCCAAACAATATCATAATTTTATCAGGTGTTACGTAATAAGGGGTTTACAGGGGTCAAAAGTCGTCCCAATCTTTGATCGCCCATATCTCAAAAAAGGGAAAATATTTTGATAAACAGTATCGAAGAAATAATGCTTAAAATGATCTACTAAACAGTATGCAATCTTAAAAATTTCGTTAAACGACCCCGATAAGGAGATGAGGGGACAATCCCTAAAGCAATCTTTTCCAAATATCTCTATATTTGTATCAAATTTGTTAACACTTGTTGGAAAAATTAAGAAATTAAAGAATTCAAAGATTTCATTTGATATCAAGAAAAGGTGACTGGCCCCTTACATTTGGGGTCAAGAGGGGTCTCAAGTTTATCAACCAAAGTTCTTACACCTGAAACAAAATACTCTCTAATATTTAAAATAAAGACCCCTTTTCCTCTTTTTTCAAATTATGTTATTATTTTTTTCAAATTATATTATTATTTTATAACAAAATCAAGATCTTACATGTATCTCAACTTCTTAAATCGGACGGAAGACCTCCTCGTTGCTCGCAACGAGATCATGTCTAGTTATTATTATTATTCTTTTTTTTTCTTACCGATTTTGTGCAGACGATTTCTCGGAGATGGCTCTATCGATTTCATTCAAATTTTCAGGATCAACGCAGGTTTATCTGAAGTTGATCGCTTTTTAAACATTTTTGAAAATACACTTCCGGTCGGAAGTTATCGTCCGTTTACGATTTTAAAAAGTCAATTTTGTCTGTCAGGTTTCTCAAAAACGAGTAAGGATAAGGGGCTGAAATTTTCAGAGATGATAGATCTACCCATTTTCTGGTGCACCTCGGTCAAGAGAATGCCAGCCGTCACTTCCGGTCGTCACCGGAAGCAAATTTCAAAAATTTTAATTTTTCGACTTTTTTATTTTTTAATATTTTTCTTTAATTTTTTTATAGTTAATAGTGACCCTTTTTCTGATTCAGAATATGTATTTTGTTTTAAAATCGATCAACGCATTCTCGAGATATTAAGCGTCAAAGTCCTGAAGCGAGAGCCCGAGTAGCTCAGTCGTTATGGTCGTGGACAGTGCCCAGGCGATCCGGGTTCAAGCCCCGAGTGCCGCAAAATTTTTTTTTCGTTTTTTTTTGCGTAGACTTACGATTTTATCTTTAAAATGATGGGATTTATCTCATTTATTCAAAAATCGGACGGAAGACCCACTCGTTGCTCGCAACGAGAACGATCTAGTTATTATTATTTTTTTTTTTTTCTGTAACGTTTTCTCAAAAATGCTTCGGCCGATTTTGATGAAACTTTCAGATCTTACTCTAGACAAAATTTGTAAGAAAATTGTCGATCATTTTTTTGATCGTCACTTCCGGTCCCGAGATAATAAGGATTTTATGTTTTTGCTTGTGGCTCATTTTTCTTAAAAATTATAAAAGATGGAACTTTCAAATTTTCAGGGATGGTAGAGAGTCGTCAGCCGCAGTGCCCTTCGCATATCCGAACGTCCGCCGTCACTTCCGGTCGTCACCGGAAGGAAGCAAAAATTAGTTATTAATCAACTTTTTTGATTTGAATTTTTTTTATGTTTTCACTCGATAGAGACCCTTTCAATACTTAAGAATATGAAATCCGTTTTAAAATCGATCCACGCATTCTCGAGATTTCGGGCTCCAAAGTTCTGAAGCGAGAGTCCGCGTAGCTCAGTCTTTAGAGTGGTGGACTTATGCCCAGGCGACCCGGGTTCAGTCCCCGAGTGCCGAATGTTTTTTCTTCCTTAGTTGTGTTAAGAATAATGATTTTATATTTGAAATGATAGATTTTAATTATTTCAAATTTTATTTTATGAAAAATCACAATAATAGCGACTTTTTAAGTATAATTTAAGTATAATTATATGTCTATTGAAATTCATATAGAGGGTTTTACATGGAATTTGATGAAGTGTTAAGAAATGATAGAAAAGAACAACTATCCCTTTAGTCTACTTTATGGTGCAATCAAACGGAAGACCTCTTGTTGCTCGCAACGAGCGTCTAGTTAAGGTCTTCCGTTTCCAACGGAAGACCTTATTGTTTTTGCTTTGTTTCTTTTCCTCTATTATTAAGGTCTTCCGTTTTCAACGGAAGACCTTACTATTATTGCTTTGTTTCTTTTTCACTATTATTATTATTGTTTTTTTTTTTCTGTCACGTTTTCTCAAAAACGCTTCAGCCGATTTTGATGAAACTTTCAAATCTTATTCTTGACTAAATTTGTAAGAAAATTACACGAGGTTTTTGTGGTCGTCACTTCCGGTCCCGCGATATTAAAAATTTTATGTTTTTGCTTGTTCACGATTTTTCTTCAAAAGTATTTAAGATAAAAATTTTATATTTTCTGGGATTATAGAGAGTCGTCTGCCGCAGTGCCCTTCGCATATCCGAACGTCCGCCGTCACTTCCGGTCGTCACCGGAAGGAAACAAAAAATTATCATTTTTCAACTTTTTTGACTTGAATTTTTTTTATTTTATGATTCGATAGAGACGCGTTCAAGACTTCAGAAAATGAAATCCGTTTTAAAATCGATCCACGCATTCTCGAGATTTTAGGCTTCAAAGTCTTGAAGCGAGAGTCCGCGTAGCTCAGTCGTTAGAGTGGTGGACTTGTGCCCAGGCGACCCGGGTTCAGTCCCCGAGTGTCGAACGTTTTTTCTTTCTTAATTGTGGTTTGTTTTACGATTTTATCTTGAAAACGATGGTTTAAAATGTTTTCCGTTTAAATTTTATCATGAATCAAAATAATATCGGGGTTTTTATACAGTACAAATATAGAGCCCGGTTAGAAATACCGTTAATTTCCTGTTATGTGGCAGTCTTTTTTTTATCAGCAGCTAACTAAATTCAGATGCTCCTAGCATCGCCGGCATCAAAGTCATGCCGCCGAAGAACCCATGTAATACGACCGCATTGGAGCTCGTCGGGTCGCTTTGCCGGCATCAAAGAAACGCCGCCATCTCAATGACTGTGTGCACAAAACAAGAAGCGACTGCGGGTAGGAAATAACCGTTCTCCTAACAATATGCTTATGTTTCAATTATTATACATGACTTTAAACTGAGGGTTGTTAAATGTTTCTCCACATACGTAAATACAGGCATGCATGTATACATGCGTTTATCGACAAATGTTTTTGGACAGATTATATACATGTGAAGCAGGCAGCTATTTCTCATTTGTATTTTTGTATCTATTTGTATTATACTGTGTTAGAGTTATTGCCCTTTGATTTGTTGGTTTTTGATAATGTGATCTATGTTTCTAAATAAATACCAATCAGCGTCATAATCATTTTTATACCATTATAGATATTCATTGTAAATAAGTTGTTGTGTATAGGATTTTTATAGGGGTTAGGTCTAGATAGTTTGTTTAATTTTGATTTCCTATTCTTAAATACTACAAATTATTCTAGGCCGGCACATATATAGGGACAGTGTCGATAGCGTCTGCACAACGACTGTTTGGTGTTAAACTGAAACAGGTACGGCAAGATTGAGAGTGCGGACATCCCTGCTCTTTCTAATCTTCGTGTAATTTAACCTACGATACATCCATGCTCTGTATCGCATCAACAGATGTGTGTGGTCATCCCTGCTTGTATTGCTGGTGGTTGCGACGGAGCAGTGAATGTCTGAACTCCGACTCTACGATGACATGTGGTGATAATGAACTGTGTTCAAACTCAAAATTATAAACAAAAAATACAAAACACCATAAGAGTAAACACGGATCTAAACAATTCGTTGAAACTTTTCTGTTGTAGCCTTCCATGTGCGTAGTTCTCTAACCTATATTGGATTCAAGGGTCAACCCAGAAAGATGTCAATACTAAATATAAAGTTGTATTCCAATAAGCAAAAAAAAATTGCTTAGACTAGCTAAGAGCTCTCTCTCTCTCTCTCTCTCTCTCTCTCTCTCTCTCTCTCTCTCTTTGACATATTATTGAAAAAAGTCATTCTAAACATAAGAATAATTTTAAATGTTAGTACATGTATAAATATGAAAATTATTTGTTTTTCGATTCGCAGTTAGCTATTTTATCTATTTGTTATGCAGTTGCATCGTTGAAACCTGATTCACTGTTGTTGCGGCGGAATGTCTTTGATGCCGGCGAAGTGACAGATAATCGAAATACGCCACAATACGGATTTTACAATATTTGTTTGACTTTTACATAACGTCTTAGATATCCGGTATTGGTTTTACTTTCTGTTAAAGTGTTAAGAAATGGTAAAAAAGAACAACTTTCTCTATAGTCTTTTTTAAGGTGTATTCAAACGGAAGACCTTTTGTTGCTCGCAACAAGCGTCTAGTTAAGGTCTTCCGTTTCCAACGGAAGACCTTTTTGTTTTCGTACGATTTCTTATTAAGGTCTTCCGTTTCCAACGGAAGACCTTTTTGTTTTCGTACGATTTCTTATTATTATTATTTTTTTCCACAAATTTTGTGCACGCGATTTCTCGAAAACTATTCGACCGATTTCAACCATTTTTTCACAGAAGATGAGACTTGAGATAAACTTCATACATTTTTAATATTTTTCCTGTCGTCACTTCCGGTACCGATTTATCGGCCATTTTGCACATTTTTACGACCTTTTTTGTGCAGAGTTGATCTCAGAAACTATCAGAGATATGAATATGAAACTTTCAGGATAGGTAGTCCATAGTTTGAAGTTGTGCCTATTGTTTTCGTTTTACGCAAGTGGCGCCATTTCTTGGAGCTCGCTAGGGCTCGAAAATTGGGTACGAATTTCAAATCAAAATTTTCACACATTTTGATCAATATCTTTTTATCAGTTGATATTTTGTTAAGACATATATAACAAAAGTGATAGAGTACCAAAAGTTCTTTCCAACAAAATCAAGAAAAAGGGGCTGGCCCCTTTAATTAGGGGCCAATAGACTCGTAAACTCTATTACAAATAACTTAAAAACGATAAAGATTTTGTAATGCATTATAGAAGCAAAGTTGTTGATCGTAACAATATCTATCAGAAAAAATCATTGCCACGCCCATTTATGACGTAATTAGGGATTTTTAGGGGCCAAAGTTCTCAAACTTTGACACAATATATCTAGAGAACGAGACATATTTTGTTAAGCATTTTAGAAGAGAAAATGCTTGTATTGATAATTTAAATCGATTCCACTAATCAAAACACAAATGGCTGTCCCCATTAAGGATCTACAGGGCTGGCCCCTAAAATATTCAATCATTTGTATCTCAAAAATGAACAACAATTTGAGATGGGTGTAAGAACAAAAAATGTTAGTATTATTGAGACCTTTCATATGAAATTAACAAAAAGGGGCTGGCCCCTTAAATTAGGGGCCAAGACACTCTTAAAGTCTTTTACACATAACTTAAAAACGATCAAGATTTTGTAATGCATTATAGATGCAAAGTTGTTGATCGTTTGTATAAGTTTGTAAAACTCATTGCCACACCCATTGATGACATAATTAGGGATAATAAGGAACTAAAATCTTAAATCTTAAATGTGCTGAATGTGAAAAAGCAAAACACTTTGTTAAGCATTGTAAAGGATATTGACAATCGTATACATTATCTGAAAGGAAGGGGTTGAGGGGGAATTCTGAAATTTCATTAATTTTGTAAATGTGTCGTTTAAGAAATTGAACGGAAGACCTACTCGTTACTCGTAACGAGATCGTATCTAGTTATTATTATTTTTTTCCACAAATTTTGTGCACGCGATTTCTCGAAAACTATTCGACCGATTTCAACCATTTTTTCACAGAAGATGAGACTTGAGATAAACTTCATACATTTTTAATATTTTTCCTGTCGTCACTTCCGGTACCGATTTATCGGCCATTTTGCACATTTTTACGACCTTTTTTGTGCAGAGTTGATCTCAGAAACTATCAGAGATATGAATATGAAACTTTCAGGATAGGTAGTCCATAGTTTGAAGTTGTGCCTATTGTTTTCGTTTTACGCAAGTGGCGCCATTTCTTGGAGCTCGCTAGGGCTCGAAAATTGGGTACGAATTTCAAATCAAAATTTTCACACATTTTGATCTATATCTTTTTATCAGTTGATATTTTGTTAAGACATATATAACAAAAGTGATAGAGTACCAAAAGTTCTTTCCAACAAAATCAAGAAAAAGGGGCTGGCCCCTTTAATTAGGGGCCAATAGACTCGTAAACTCTATTACAAATAACTTAAAAACGATAAAGATTTTGTAATGCATTATAGAAGCAAAGTTGTTGATCGTAACAATATCTATCAGAAAAAATCATTGCCACGCCCATTTATGACGTAATTAGGGATTTTTAGGGGCCAAAGTTCTCAAACTTTGACACAATATATCTAGAGAACGAGACATATTTTGTTAAGCATTTTAGAAGAGAAAATGCTTGTATTGATAATTTAAATCGATTCCACTAATCAAAACACAAATGGCTGTCCCCATTAAGGATCTACAGGGCTGGCCCCTAAAATATTCAATCATTTGTATCTCAAAAATGAACAACAATTTGAGATGGGTGTAAGAACAAAAAATGTTAGTATTATTGAGACCTTTCATATGAAATTAACAAAAAGGGGCTGGCCCCTTAAATTAGGGGCCAAGACACTCTTAAAGTCTTTTACACATAACTTAAAAACGATCAAGATTTTGTAATGCATTATAGATGCAAAGTTGTTGATCGTTTGTATAAGTTTGTAAAACTCATTGCCACACCCATTGATGACATAATTAGGGATAATAAGGAACTAAAATCTTAAATCTTAAATGTGCTGAATGTGAAAAAGCAAAACACTTTGTTAAGCATTGTAAAGGATATTGACAATCGTATACATTATCTGAAAGGAAGGGGTTGAGGGGGAATTCTGAAATTTCATTAATTTTGTAAATGTGTCGTTTAAGAAATTGAACGGAAGACCTACTCGTTACTCGTAACGAGATCGTATCTAGTATTGCTTTAAATATTTCTGTTGTACAGTGTACATGGCAGTCTGTGCTTTTTTTTAAGTTTAAGTCACACAATGGAATCGTATGCATTCACTATTTCTTCACACAAGTTTGGATGTGATCTGAATTTATTTTGTTTTAAAAAATTTTGCCGTCGTCACTTCCGGTACCGATTAATCGGCCATTTTGTAAACTTTTCGACCCATTTTGTGCACACTTGATCTCGAAAACTATTAGAGATATGTATATGAAATTTTCAGGATAGGTAGACTATAGTTTGAAGTTGTGCCTATTGTTTTTGTTTTGCGCCTATGGCGCCATTTCTTGGAGCTCGCTATGGCTCGAAAATTGGCCAGAATTTTAAATCAAAATTTTCACAGGTTGTGATCTGTATCTTTTTAGCAGTTGATATTTTGATAAGACATATATAACAAAAGTGGTAGAGTATGAAAAGTTCTTTTCACCGATATCAAGGAAAAGGGGCTGGCCCTTAAATTAGGGGCCAATAGGCTCGTAAAATCTATTACAAATAACTTAAAAACGATAAAGATTTTGTAATGCATTATAGAAGCAAAGTTGTTGATTGTAACAATATCTATCTGAAAATTTTAATGCCACACCCATTTATTATGTAATTAAGGATTTTTAGGGGCCAAAGTTCTCAAAATTTGATACAATATATCTAGAGAACGAGGCATATTTTGTTAAGCATTGTAGAAGAGAAAATGTTTGTATTCATGATTGTTATCGATTCCACTTATCAAATCACCAATGTCTGTCCCCATTAAGGATCTATAGGGCTGGCCCCTAAAATATTCAATCATTTGTATCTCAAAAATGAACAACAATTTAAGTTGGGTGTAAGAACAAAAAATGTAAGTATTTGAGAGATCTTTCTTATGAAATCAACAAAAAGGGGCTGGCCCCTTTCATAAGGGGCCAGGGCGCTCTTAAACTGTATTACAAATTACTTAAAAACGGTAAAGATTTTATAATGCATTATAGAAGCAAAGTTGTTGATCGTCATAATATCTATCAGAAAAAATCAATGCCACGCCCTTTTATTACGTAATTAGGGATTTTAAGGGGCCAATGTCGTTTAACTTTGACGCAATATATCTAGAGAACGAGACATATTTTGTTAAGCATTGTAGAAGAGAAAATGTCTGCACTGATGATTCTAATCGATTCCATTAATCAAAACACCAATGTATGTGCCCATTAAGGATCTAGAGGGCTGGCCCCTAAAAGAGTCAATCATTTATATCTCAAAAATGAACAACAATTTTAGATAGGTGTAAGAACGAAAAATGTTAGTATGCCTTAAACCTTTCGTATAAAATCGAGAAAAAGGAGCTGTCCCCTTTAATTGGGGGCAAAGCTACTCGTAAAGTCTATTACAAATAACAAATAACTTTTGTAATGCATTATAAAAGCAAAATCTATCAGAAAAAATTATAACCATTCCAATTTATTACGTAATTAGGGATTTATAGGGGCCAAAGTCCTTTAACTTTGACGCATTATATCTAGAGAATGAGACATATTTTGTTTAGCATTGTAGAATACAAAATGTCTGCACCGATGATTTTAACCGATTTCACTAATTAAAACACCAATGTCTGTCCCCATTTAGGATCTACAGGGTTGTCCTCTAAAATATTCCATCATTTATATCTAAAGTTTTATCGATTATTTATCGTATCGTTTTAAAAATCGAACGGAAGACCTACTCGTTACTCGTAACGAGATCGTATCTAGTTATTATTATTTTTTTTTTCCACAAATTTTGTGCAAGCGTTTTCTCGAAAACTATTTGACCGATTTTGACCATTTTTTCACAGATGATTGCAAGTGGTCTGAATTTATTTTGTTTTTAAAATTTTTGCCGTTGTCACTTCCGGTACCGATTTATTGCTAATTTTGTAAGCTTTTACGACCCATTTTGTGAGCAGTTGATCTCGAAGACTATAAGAGATATGAATATGAAACTTTCAGGATAGGTAGTCCATAGTTTGAAGTTGTGCCTATTGTTTTCGTTTTACACAAGTGGCGCCATTTTTTGGATCTCGCCTAGGCACAAAAATTGGGTACGAATTTCAAATCAAAATTTTCACACGTTTTGATCTATATCTTTTTATCAGTTGATATTTTGTTAAGACATATATAACAAAAATGGTAGAGTATTAAAAGTTCTTTCCAACAAAATCAAGAAAAAGGGGCTGGCCCCTTTAATTAGGGGCCAATAGACTCGTAAACTCTATTACAAATAACTTAAAAACGATAAAGATTTTGTAATGCATTATAGAAGCAAAGTTGTTGATCGTAACAATATGTATAAGAAAAAATCATTGCCACGCCCATTTATGACGTAATTAGGGATTTTAGGGGCCAAAGTTCTCAAACTTTGACACAATATATCTAGAGAACGAGACATATTTTGTTAAGCATTGTAGAAGAGAAAATGCTTGTTTTGATAATTTAAATCGATTCCACTAATCAAAATACAAATGTCTGTCCCCATTAAGGATCTACAGGGCTGGCCCCTAAAATACACAATCATTTGTATCTCAAAAATGAACAACAATTTGAGATGGGTGTAAGAACAAAAAATGTTAGTATGATTGAGACCTTTCATATGAAATTAACAAAAAGGGGCTGGCCCCTTAAATTAGGGGCCAAGACACTCTTAAAGTCTTTTACACATAACTTAAAAACGATTAAGATTTTGTAATGCATTATAGATGCAAAGTTGTTGATCGTTTGTATAAGTTTGTAAAACTCATTGCCACACCCATTGATGACATAATTAGGGATTTTAAGGAACTAAAATCTTAAATCTTAAATGTGCTGAATGTGAAAAAGCAAAACACTTTGTTAAGCATTGTAAAGGATATTGACAATCGTATACATTATCTGAAAGGAAGGGGTTGATTGGGAATTCTGAAATTTCATTAATTTTGTAATCGTGTCGTTTAAGAAATTGAACGGAAGACCTACTCGTTACTCGTAACGAGATCGTATCTAGTTTCTTTAATATTTATTTATTTGCAGTTGTATCGGTGCACTTTAATTTGACCAAAGTTGACCTGATATTGGGCCAATGTGGGTAATGGCATACACAATTTGGTCAAAATACCCAAAACTCGATTAAAGCGATTTTTAAAGATATTTTTTGGATATAAAATAGTTGATTTTCCTCAATGTTTGAACCTTTTGTTTATTTTTTATGTGAAAGCAGGTTAAACAATTCATATACAAAAGGAATAAAAGTCAATACAATGTATGTTAAAAAAGCCCCTTAGAGACAAGCATTTGCTCTGTCTAAGAAAAGTAGTAATACATGTATTATAATACACCGTGTGTTGTAAAATAAGAAAAAAAATATGAAAGAAAAAATTCAATTAAACAATAAATTCAGTTGTCATACTTATTATGAACTTATTGTACATACATATGCAATACTGACTTCCTTTATACTTGCATACACACCAAATATTGATCATTTTTATTATTATTACAGTGAGAAAGACAGCTTTTGACCAACATGTTAATTTTTTAATGCATCATTCAATATAATAAGAATAGTTTTCATTTATGTATACAATTTTACCTGGAAAGGATAACGCTGTGTGATTGAAAGAATTAAATTCTGTAAATGATTAGTTGTTTTTCCTTTAGGAAAGGTAGATGTCAACGATTACACACAATTGCTCGCAAAAACTTTATCGTTAGAAAGTAACATATGGGAGACTTTATGTGTTAGGGCACACGTTTTATAGGTAAGCCAGATGATTTAAGTGTGTCGTTTTTCTATATTCTACTTAGAGGTTACATAGCTTTAAGGTCGCACATAAACTGCGTCATTTCTTACCTAATTTTAGTACAACTTTTTTTTCTGCAAGCTGTGTTTATCTTCTATGTTTCGTATACTCAAAATTGTTGTGATTTAAACTCGCATCTGTACATTCTATGAATAGAGTTTGATTAAACTTTATATTATCTTTCTTGGCCATGTACTTTAAGCCAATTACTAAACTGATCACTACACACTTGAAAAGTTCTAAACGAAGGTATATACTATTGTACATAAATGAAAACAGTAATACTCCACAGGTCTAAGTAATTTGTTGTTATAATCTACATAAAGGTAAATAAATATATTAAAAAAATAAGGAAGAATATACATGAAAACTTTTCAATTATATAAAAAGATAAGCATCGCTTGTTGTTTTAAAAATTACACTACGATCAGCCCAAGTTGTTCCGTACGACATCAAAAGCAAGATTGCCGAGTGGTTAGCGAGCTGGCCGCTCACTTCTAGGAGAGCGAGTTCCGAAGGTCATGAGTTTATACCCCGGCATGATTTTAAAATATTTACCAAAAGTGACATTGTGCATCTTCCTTATTATCAATAGAATTATGCAAACGTCAGTAAAACGTCAGCAAATGACATTCATATGAAATGAAAGGCTTTAACAACCACAACGGCGTCGAGCTGACATTTTATAGTAAAGAAAGACTGTGGAACTTCTGCCGGAATTGCCATGTAATATTATATACATAATACAAAAAATGTAAAAGTACATGAATTATGCTTTGTTTAATCGCGTGTGCTTAACTCTGTTCTTTTTTATTCTAAATATAATACAAAATTTGATATCACCATGAAAATGTAATTCTTTTAAACGTTTCATAAGTAGGATTATTAAATGTTTTATCTGTAATATATTTTGTTATCAAATTTGGCAATGATTCATTTTGAATACAATAGCTTATCACGGTTACAATTATTTTAAAAATCCACTTAACGAGCAAAATGGTGAATCTTATGATACTTGCAGTTTTTTTTTTACAATTTACTATTTTCCAAGAAAACAAAAAAATAATCACAATAGCCCTTTGTGATTAATTAAAGTTCAGTTTCGGCTATTGGTTAAATAATTTCCTTAAGGGAATCGCTTGCAATAGCCGATTGCATTTCTTCTTATTTCACAAGGCAGGTATGAACTGTTTTTTATTACTTTAATTAACCATATGGCATGCCTTAACAAAGAGTGTCTTTAATTTTCAAGCAAATGCGATGAATAGTTGCTGAGAAAAATGCGACATAAAATGTTGTTACGGGCAGACAAACACACAAGGGTAAAACAGTACACCCCTTTTCCTACGGGGCGGGGTTATACAAATAAAATGAAAGATATATTTTTAAAAGCAAGGCATATAATAATTTAAGTAAAACAGTACTAAACTCTTAATTTTATAAGAAATTCCAATGCATTGCCGATTCATTCCCCATAATATTTCACAAGGCAGAATTGACCTCGTTTTTTTTTCATTACTTAAATTAATAACATGCCCATTATTATTTCTTTTAAAAATCATTGGTGTAGTGATTATCTTAATCTTAATTGTTGGTTTAAAAGGAAAAATAAAAAAACAACTATGACAAGAAATTCTTCCTCATTTTGTAGAACAAAATGATTTTTTTTTTCATATTTATTAAGAAATTTGAGTTTAAGTAATAAAACTGATCCGTCACTTTATTTCTACGAAACATGTTGGATGCTTCAGCTCGCAGTATCTTCCTAGAATTGGGTAGAAAATGATGCAGCACATGTGATCCCTGAAGCTATGTAACGTCAGAGAAAATAAGAGAAACTACAAATCATTTTGTTTTTCTATTACGTAGATTCCCTAACGCATGTTGCTTTCTATCGTCATGATATATTATTTGCAAGCGATTCCCTTAAGGAAATTATTTAACCAATAGCCGAAAGTGAACTTTAATTAATCACAAAGGGCTATTGTGATTTTTTTTTTGATTTCTTGGAAAATAGTTAATTGTAAAAAAAAAAGCAAACTGCAAGTATCATAAGATTCACCATTTTGCTCGTTCAGTGGATTTTTAAAATAATTGTAACCGTGATAAGCTATTGTATTAAAAATGAATCGTTGCTAAATTGATAACAAAATATATTACAGATAAAACATTTAATAATCCTTCTTATGTAACGTTTAAAAGAATTACATTTTCATGGTGAAATCAGATTTTGTATTATATTTAGAATAAAAAAAAACAGAGTTAAGCACACGCGATTAAATAAAGCATAATTCATTTACTTTTACATTTTTTGTATTATGTATATAATATTACATGGCAATTCCGGCAGAAGTTCCACAGTCTTTCTTTACTATAAAATGTCAGCTCGACGCCGTTGTGGTTGTTCAAGACTTTCATTTCATATGAATGTCATTTGCTGACGTTTTACTGACGTTTGCATAATTCTATTGATAATTAGGAAGATGCACAATGTCACTTTTGGTAAATATTTTAAAATCATGCCGGGGTATAAACTCACGACCTTCGGAACTCGCTCTCCTAGAAGTGAGCGGCCAGCTCGCTAACCACTCGGCAATCTTGCTTTTGATGTCGACGGAACAACTTGGGCTGATCGTAGTGTATTTTGTTAAAACAACAAGCGATGCTTATCTTTTTATATAATTTAAGTTTTCATTTATATTCTTCCTATTTATTTATTTATTTATTTATTTACTTTTATTTAGATCATAACAACAAATTAATTAGACCTGTAGAGTAGTACTGTTTTCATTTGTGTACAATAGTATATACCTTCGTTTAGAACTTTTCAAGTGTGAAGTGATCATTTTAATAATTGGCTCAAAGTACATGGCCTAACAATGACAAGAAGTATAATATAAAGTTTAATCAAACTCTATTCATAGAATGTGATGCGAGTTAAAATCACAACAATTTTGAGTATACGAAACATAGAAGATAAACACAGCTTGCAGAAAAAAAAGTTGTACTAAAATTAGGTAAGAAATGACGCAGTTTATGTGCGACCTTAAAGCTATGTAACCTCAAAGTAGAATATAGAAAAACGACACACTTAAATCATCTGGCTTACCTATAAAACGTGTGCCCTAACACATAAAGTTTCCCATATGTTACTTTCTAACGATAAAGTTTTTGCGAGCAATTGTGTTTAATCGTTGACATCTACCTTTCCTAAAGGAAAAACAACTAATCATTTACAGACATTAATTCTTTCAATCACACAGCCTTATCCTTTCCAGGTAAAATTGTATTCAGAAATGAAAATTCTAGTAATAAGGAGAACAAAAACTATATTTACCCGCAGAGCGATATTTTTATCCAAAACCAACTACACAAAATACTCCAACAAATCCTACTAAAGAATGCTGTTGTTATCGTTAGTATGATAAGTTTTCTTTGTAAACCAAGAAGTTTCTGTGAAACACTTCACCAGAGGTTTCATTTTCCACCATATTAGACTCAATCGAGTCTAAATATTGTAAATGTGTAACCTATAGTAATTATTGTTATTATATACTTATCGGCTGAACTGCCTAAAGTTGTACATTCTAAATAATCATCATTATGAAAATATCGATTATCAACTCATATGAACATTACAACTTTAAAATTCAATTGTTTTCATAATTGTATCGAAATCAGAATACCAGGAACGAATTTGTAGACCATAATTTTTAAAATGAATGAAGTGTTAATGGTGTCACTATTTGAATAATAATAATATTTGTAAAAGCAAACTAACTCAATAAAATTGGAAAATCATTTAAAATTTTTATATTGACCAGGAAAATTATCAGTTGATAATTAATTCGCTGAAATTTGATTTTTGCGCAAACTTTCGTCTAGATTTTAATAAAGTTTTAAATATTAAATGGTATTAGATTCGAAGAATAATTTTTAAAAAGGACATGCCAGTTGAACTAAAGTACAAGTATTTTCATCACAAAAATTCGCCGATATTTTTATTGGCCGCCTTAACTGTACTGCGTGGCTGTTATGGACGATTGTTATTGAACTCTGGTGTCGGAATACATACGACTTTAAAAATATCTTTTTAGGTCTTCCGTTTCCAACGAAGAATCAACGATCGCTTGATTTCTTTTTCCCTATTCTTCTATGTTATTATGTTTTTCTTACAAATTTTGTGCACGCAAGATCTCAGAGACTATTAAATCGGTTTTCTTGAAACTTTGCGATCTAATAAATACTGATATGAATCTTATTGCATTTTTTCAAATGACGTCACTTCCGGTTTTGAGATATCGTGGTTTTAGCGATTTTGAGAAAGGTATTTTGCCGGCAGTACTCCTTTAAAACTATAGCAGATTTAAACAAAAAAAATTTAGCAATAGTAGACGGAAGACTGAAATTGTGCATTTAGGTTGAAAATCATATTTATCGCCAAAAGCGTCGACGCTCGCCTAGACCCGAAAATTGAGATTTAAAATGTGTCATCATTTTTCGAAGTTTTCTTTGTTTATCTATTTTCAGGAAAAAATTTTGTTACAGCATGTTATGTAAAAAAGGTTAAATTTACAATACCCCGAAGAATACTACCAGACTTAGTTATAAAATATTTGGACATTTTGATATTTTGCATCTATTTTGCACTTGACCAGACACATTACGTTGTCTTTACCACGTTAAAAACCAGAATTAGTTCCTTCTTTACAAGAGGAGTAGCGTGTTGTCTCTGTACAAATAGAAAAAGCAAAGAGAGCTTCCAGTATCTACTATCTATTTAATTTATTTTTATTTCAAATAGATCTTTAAATTATCCGTACATCATGGAAATTAATGTTCATTTCGTTGTAAAGTTCGTTAATGTTGCACATTTCTGTGAGAACTGTATACTTGTTACATTAAGAGGCAAACAGGCATTACCGGTTACCTGAGTACCATAGCCTATATACAAACCTGTCAAAGAATCTCATACATTAAGTTTTATTCTGGTGTTAAATGAAAGTGTGTTGACGGCCACTTCGAAACATGAATTTTTTTTTCAAAAAGGGCTTTAAATCCTATACTTTCGGGGAAAAACTCAAAGATCAAAAAAGAATTATGATTTTGGAAAAAAAATGCAAGACCCTGATATTCGCAGTGTTAATTATGCATCGGAGGTGGGTTTTTTGTGATGGCTTCAGTCGATCATAGTTGTGTCCAAATGAAACATCTGACCAATTTTACTATTTGCGCACGCATTGCGAATTAAAATACTTTATTTTTATTCAATTACAGCTTCATGTAAATCTTTACTAAACAAATAGTTCTATTGCGTTTGTTTTGAGACTAAACTCTTTAAACAGTTACACACTAAATGAATTAAATCGCGTTTTATATGTGTAAGAATATAAATCGAAAATATAAATCGCTTACTAAAAGAAAAATTAACAGAATGAAGCTCTGCCATTCAGTCAACTAAATGTTAACTGAAAGGTCTGGAAAGGTGACTGGATGGCAAAGCTATGCCAATCAGTCACCTTTTAGTCAACAAATCTTTGCTGTATTTCTAACTGGTATTTATCATGTTTATTGCATGTATTGAAATACTTTTGCATTATATTTACAGAGGTGACAAATGATATCACATGCCGATCATTCCTTTAAAAGAAATACTCTACCGAAGCTGAATTTCAAATATATTGTAACCGGATGACGTTTCAAATAAGCGTAATGGATGACGAGGCAAGCAGATGGTTGTGATTTTATGTGAAAATAAAAAAAAAATTATATTCAGTGGAAATTGTATTACAATTCTATATTTTCCTTAAAGTATAATTTAATCCATTTCTATATAATGAACCGTTAAAATTCAGTGATATTTAATTGTGTCCGTTCGATGTTGTAACGTTATATAATATAAATCATCATCATAAATTGTAAGTGTTTCATACTTACAAACTAGATTATTTACAAAAAATAGGTATGAAAATTTGAAATATGATGGAAAACTTCTACCCCTACTTAATATACATGTATAAAGGGCGCTAGACTTGTTGGCCATATTGAATCGTTTATTTTTTATAAAAAAAATCATGTGACTTTGTCATTATGTTAGAATATGCGTAAAATCATATAAAAATGTTTACTACTTGTGTATATGCCATTCCATTGGACAATTTTTTGAAGAATTAAAAAAAACCCAATTCATTTCTATATAAAAGGGAAGCTACATACGTATGTAAATTATTTTAAAGTATCTGATCCATAATAGCCCCAAATTCAATGAATCTAGATGCATAACATATATGTATGGGCTTAATACTCAGTATACTTGGACAACATTTCCAAGTTTAAGTATCAGTATGTAGGAGTGGAATGTGTCCTAATTAATGACCTTTTCTTGTTTTTGAAGACTTGCTACCCTTTGATCTTAATCTATAAAAATAATTTTAAATAAGAATATACGGTATTAAATTTATTTTAAGTAGTTTTTGTACTCGTAAGGATTTAATTCATCTTTTCACCGAAGCATTTATTGATATTCTTAGTATTGCCTTTTTTATTTTTAAAAATCTCCTTGTCCCCATAGACCTTAATGCAATCTTCATTATATTAATTACTGTTTAGTTAATAATACTTTGTAAAATTTCTCTCGGTAAATCTTTTTCTACTCTAAAAAGCTTTGAAATAATATCAGAGTATTTAATACATGATGGATATTCAGGGTTAGAAAAATTAGGTCCTAATATAGGTCGGATACCTTAAACTATGACCAAATCCCCCCCCCTCCCACACACACACACACACACACACACACACACACACACACACACACTTACCATCCCATGGATAAATATGAACATAATCTAAATGCAACTTAAACATGTTTCAAGAAGTTCTATGTTTGATAGAGAGTATTCGTTTAACCACGAGAGATTAGGCAGGGACAGAGGCAGTGGGATAGCAAGATGGCGGGGTCCAGCTCGGAGACGGGGGGGGGGGGGGGGGGCTGGATGAACATACAGACAGGGAGCCACGCGGGTAGGTTAAGGCAACTCAGAGTTTAATGATCGCCGATATTATGGTCATTTTAAAAATTGTTTATTTTTATGAAATCAGTGCTGAATATTAGTATCAAGTAAATGTATTCAACAAGATATTATATTTTTACTTCGGAATCAAGTCGATCTTTAAAGCTGCCTTGCCATGGTATCACGTGACAGTTAAAAATAGATCATTTTCGTACCTTAACAAAAAATCAAAAAGTGTAACACTACCCTTAAGTTTATTTGTATGTATGATGCAATAATTCGATCGGCAATAAGTTCATGTTTATTAATATTGCTGCTAGAATCCTATAGCTAATCGCATAAAATAAATATTGTCATTATTTACCGGAAACCCCCTCAACTTTTTCAATTTCATTGAAAATACTACGTATTTTTCATTTACAACAACAAACCAAAGGATTCTAGCAGCATTTTTCAAGTATTTAAGGTCATGTGCTTTTGATATTTGCCAAATTCATCTTTCATAATATTCGGGGTAGTGTTACACTTTTGTCTTTTTTGTACACACTGACAGAGGAAAGGCCGGTCAAGCCACATAAATGTCTATCTGCTTACCTTATAACACTCGCTGATAAAACAAAATATCCATGCCTGTATTATCCTGGTTATATCCTAACTGACATTCATCTAAATCTTGGGTATCTGTATTAAATAAGTCTTATTTCGGCATTGTTTACACTGCATTCCGATGATTTGTCTCCCGACATTGATCTTCTCTATTAAACATGCTTGTGACGTCATCGATGTTAACGATACGTAATGCAGAGAAATCGAAGATATATTCTGTTAAAAGAGCTTCTAGTGACATTTTACGCCTGTAGTTTTCATAATTTGGACCAGAGATAAAGTTAAAATTGACAGATTTCTTGAGTAAAATATGACATCATGCTGCTTATTGTGACGTCATATCGATCAGAGGAATTTTTACTCGATTTGTTGCCTTATCATACCCGCGCAAACAGAAACAAGACGCTCAAACAACGTGTAATAGACAGAAATCTTCAACTAAGAGTACATAGTACGACATACTATGATAGCTTTTAACATTTGTCATGTCCTTGGAGAAGTGTCTTTTTTTTCTTGTTTAATCGATTTTGTATTTTCATTAAAAGTCGAGATGACGGAGGTGGCATTGAGAAAATTAGTGATGAACGTCTGTAAGAGACCCATCACTTATTCTCGACATCGTCGATCGGGCATCCCATGTTGAAGCTCAGGGTGGGTATTATCCACTGCCCAGTAGGATTTGCGTGTGTGCAGCAAGTGCCCGGAGATGTCCACAGAGGAGGAGGAGAGAGTTTGCCGCTGGTGAATACCTGCCAACTGCCTCTCCACTTTGCCAGTTAGTAGTTCTGTAAAACATAGGTAAAACTTAATTTCAAAAAATAAAAACATTTCAAAAGAAATGTATAACATGAACATAAATACACATAATTTCAGGATTTCGATCCGATAGTTCTAGATCATTTTGTATTGATTATTCCTATGACTTTAATTTTTTGATTGAATGTTGTGCCTGCCTTATTACTGAAATGCAATTTAATTTTTTTTTTCATCTCTTTAAACAGACAGGATGTCCTTGCTGCTGGTGAGGATGACGACTTCAACCGGAGCAAACGCCGCGCATGATACTGACAGTTTTGGATAATATAAGGGGTTTGAGGATGGCTGTCTGGGATTATATATATTAAATAATATTTTTGGAGGCCACATGTTATTGAATATATTAAAAACTGAATAAAGAAAAATGTAGAAATTTGATTTGATGGTTCTTCTTTATACAAGCTCAGGCGCAAGTGATTTTCTTTTCGTCAGTAGCTTATTTATATAGCAGTTTTTTTGTCAATCTTTTTTTGTTTTTCTTAAGTCAGATGAATTGATTTAATCGAATGAAAATAATGACAACATTATATTCTAAGGTCAAGTTAAATGAATTACACTGATAGTTGGCACTTAAATTAGAAAATTAACGCCAAAACTCGATTTATTTTTTTATAATTCTGCTAAATTCTCTATTATTCAATACATTTACACAGGTTTGCCACTTTATTTATTTTTCATTTTAATGAATATTAAATGTCTTTTTAATTACTTTTGTTGTGCTTTATTTATGTTGTATTTTTCTCTTCTTATATACAATGTATGCAAATTTATACTTCTTTTTTCATATTGATATCGTTTATATGCTATATATTGTACTTACCTACGTGAATTCGAATACGCCAAACCATTAAGCCAATTAAACGAAGACAAACAAAAGTCCTGTTTATTTAATGCCGTATCATAACGCCACACGGCAGATGTAAGCTTCATATACTACTTCCTGTTACAAAATAAAAATGTAAGAATGTGGGATGTTTGTGTCTGAACTACGTTTCGCACCTGAACCATTTGCATGGATATGTGTATGTACATCTTAAGGAGGTTGGCACCTGAAATAATAGTAATGTCAATCATCCGAAAACCACTTGGATATAAAGATGGGGACCTAAAATGTTCATTTATTTTATTGTGACCCATGTCACGTGCCATTTTTTGGAAATATTGGGCTCCAAACAGAAATGATAATTTTCCTGAAATTTTTGCAAAAATTTGACATGGAAATTGATAATTTGAAGAAATCAAACAAATATTTATAGTTTGAACTATTATTTAGTTATGATTTTTATACAGTATGAGGTTGAACACATGTAGTGACTATAAAAGTAAAATCTAAGTCAAAGTTTAAAAATTCTTGCTCTACTGGTGGCTTTAAAGCCCAGTACATAAAGAACACACAACAGATGTTACAGAATTTTGGAGTAATCAAATTATAACGCAAATAAAAAAATTATAGTAATGTCATCTTTCGAAAACTTTGCATACAAATAGACATACATTTATTGTCTCATTTAAAAGTGAAACAGGTAGGGGTCACATCTCAAAAATTTGAGATATAGCATGAAATAACCTAATTTCAGGCCAAAATTGGAGTTAATTTTTTCTTAACTTCTATGAAATATAAGCTAAATATGCCAAACTATATCGATAGAAATATTAAAATAATGTTTAAATATGTTAATTAGAACATCATGAATATATCATAATACACAAACTATCCAGAAGTTTGGTCTGTGCTGAAAATTAGGAAGCTAAAGTAACAGTACTCCAAAACTAATGAGTTATGAAAATTGTTCATTTCTTTCTTGAAAACCTTCCGCCACAAAATATAGTCCCTTACTAAACTCTGTAAAAATGAAATTTTTTTGAAACAATTTAATTCAATAAAGTTTATTTGGCATTGTAAAATATAAATATACTACTAGAATTAATATGTGATGCAGAATTTTCAGACTAGAGGTGACCCAAAATAGCTACCCAAAACCTGAGGAGCGAACCTCTTTAAGAAGATTTAAACGAGGGAGAGTGAGAGGACAGCTAGATACTTATAACTTTGTTTGCCGGTGGTAAGGGAAGTCCGAGGCCTATTGTCAGTTACTTCAAAAGCATTTGAATTGTCCACAACGGAGCTAGGATGTATGTATCCCCCATGGGGGGGGGGGGGGGCTTACCAATCCGAAATTAAAACTGTTGATAATTATAATACAAATTATGCATAATGTATGCCATTTTTAGAAAAATAGCATATAAAGTCGCATCGAACACGCTTTTCAAAGTTAATTTCACGTGCAAGCTTGGAACATATGAGTATCAGTATGAAAGCTTATTCGGGTTTACTAGGCTAAACACAATCAATTTATTAAGGGTAAGGCACACTTAACTTCTGCATTATTTGAAACTACATATGAACCCATTAAAACACAATTTTTCTCTTTTCACTTAAAAATATATTTTGACAAAAATACATTGACCATCTGAAGGAGATAAATGTACCTAAATGCGCTCGTGTATTTCTGAGGCTTTTAATTGTGCTATATATCTATGGATGTTGAATGTAAACAGTTTATCCTCACCATAAATAATATTTTTTATCTCCAGTGTTATTGGGGGTTTTCTTGAGAAGAAAGTGCATGCAAAATAAACAAGAGAAAATCCGATAAGCCTATTTACTAGGGGCCATGTTTCACATCACACTTTATGTGAAAAGACATATTTTGCATTTAAGTTTAAAAAAATATTTTGATTTAGTTAGTATATGAGTGAAATTAAGTTCACCTTAAATTGAACTGCATTTTTTTTTCTTTAGTTGTGTAGTACATTAACACATGTTTACCACTAAATGGATTTCATATTTATGCTTATCAGAGTTCTTCTTATTTTCATGCTGTGCTTAAATTTATGTTGCATTATTCTATTTTTATAATTTATAATTACTTTTTTATATATATACCGGTTATTTATCTTATTACTTAACTTGTCTTTTTAACAACTCAATCAATTAAACGCTTTCTTTATTGAGGAAAAGAATTGCGAATTTAATGCTGCTGAATAGCGCCAGGTGACAGTATTTGTGCTACAATTGCTGTTCTCTAAGATTTGTGAAAACTAAACTTGAAATCAATACTGTGATAAGTATATAAACATTTTCAAAAAGACGTAGTCAATGTTTCGACAAGTTCTGATAAATGCGGGCTCGTACGATACATTGACCTTACGTATTTTAACTCTCATAAGGTTTAAATTATATTTTTATTCAATAAACAGTCTTGGAATAACTATTATTCTTTATTTATTACTTTCAACGACATTAGTATTTCTAAATAAACAAGGTGTGATTTTGATAGTCAGACTGCATACTTACAGAATATATTTACGTGATAATTTGTGGGATGAAAGAAAAGGAAGTGGTTGACATAAAGCATTTCACAACCACCAAACAGCAAGTATCTAAATTACCGTCAGTGGGATTAGTTAACGAAAGTTGTATTTGATATGATAATCAATAAACAAAATGCAAGATGGTAAGATGGGTCTGCTTCACACTTGATGCGTAAAGTAGACCAAATAAGCGAACCCCCAGCAAACCCAAGTTAAACCGCGAGTGGACTAAAAGTAACCGTTGAGTAGACGCAAATATTCATAAAGCAGAACAAGAAAAAACCCGGGGTTTAGTTGGGCTCTGCTCTGGTGTTAGTTTAGCCTGGTGGGTATTGTTTTTTCACTACTGGATTTGAAAACCCCTGTCCGTATGAAAATCCCCTGTCTTTCCCTGTCACCCCCTGTGTTTTCCCTGTCATCCCCTGTGCACCCCCTGTCATCCCCAGTACACAGCCCCTGTACACCCTGTAATCCCCTGTCAGCCACTGTACACATCCCCTGTGTGCCACTGTAAGCCCCTGTCACCCCCTGTACGCCCCTGTCACCCACTGTAAGCCACTGTATGCCCCTGTGCATGCCCCTGACATCCACTGTACGGTCTTTAACTGCTTGCTAAAGTAAAAAAAAAAGTTTTTAATTATGTTTTTGGGTTTTCCTAAATACCGGTATATATTTAGCAGTTTCTGATACATATGGAAATGGAAAGCAAGAAAACCATTCATGGTTTAGACGGTGTTTGTTTTTCTTTGTACTTCATATAGGTCAATAGTGTTACAAACGTGAATAATTTAGTCAGCCCGCGGGCTGACTATATTAAGTTAGGATGAAACTTCAATTGCGCTTGCGTAAATTGGAACTCTGGGGAAAAATTAGACAGTTCGTGTTAGAAAAATTCGAAGACGTTATGAAACCGGTCAGTTTCTAGGTCAAACTGCGCATCAATGTATTGGAGGTGTCAATGGGAATCGTCTGCAGCCGGAGTCCGCGTATATCTTCCTAACTCTCTTAGTTAATATATTGGAAGTAGTTTGCCACCAGACCATGAAAATCAGATAGCTATGTCTACAAGTTACAACTTTAAATATTACGTAGATGTGCAGTCCTACATTGCATGTACACCGCTGCACGCTTATCTCCTCAACTACCTACATGTACAGCCATAAAAATAAGGCTGCAAACTAAATGTGCACCCGCATATTAATATTGTTCTTGAAACTATTTATCTAGTATTTTAATAGATTGTGTATTCACTTTTGTCCTAAAATTAAAATTCCGCTGGCTGACTTTCTTAGCTTTTTAAAAAGCTAACCTTGTTCTGACTCAACATTGACACATATCAAAATAAATATATACGGATACACCGCTTGTTTTATTCCATGACCGTGTTTTGTAATTTGTAAAAAATATATAAGTGGAAGATGAGTGCGGGAAATCTGCAACGATCTGTGCCATGTATCCTGCCTGAGTTAAAGCGCTTCATAACACACCATGATTAGCACGTGCATATAATCACACACCGATCGAAATGCTCAGCCACCTTTATTTTGACTGTTTTGCCTGTTGTAATGATGCATAGAATAACATGGTCCCAATGAAATGCATGTTGATTCTATTGAGCAGGAATTTATATAGTTTTAATATCTAAGTCATGTAAATCCGATTGTAATACTTGTTGTCAACCATTGTTATTTTTCCTGATAAATTATGAGAGAGAGAGAGAGAGAGAGAGAGAGAGAGAGAGAGAGAGAGAGTTAGTTAGTTGATTTTTTAGGAGGGGCAATTAGTCCGGTCCTTTGACACTTTAAACTTTTATGAGGGTGCATTGTCCAGTTTATTAATCCATATGCATTATTGTATAGAACTGTCTTCATAAATATAAAGCAATGATACAGTTCATGAATAATTTAATACATGTATACAAATACCGGTAACGGGTAACGTAAAGACACGCATGCATGATTTCAAAACAATGTTCCGTGTTTTAGATTAGAAAACAATATCTTACATTTATTTAAATTCTGAATTTTAAAAATGAAAAATATGAGAGCAATTCGGTTTAATTAGTATGACTGTGTCAAATGATGTTCCGAATTTTAATTAAGCTCTTTCCTTTTATGTTTGGTATTCTTAGAACTGATAAATCAAAGTTTAAAATTTCTGTTTTCTTTACTTGACAGACTGGGAATAAAGTCATAAGCGGCGTTAAAACAACATATTGCATAATTGTTTAGCATTACCGAGCATTCAGATCTTAGGAAGTGTGTGTATATACAAGTACACGTGTGTCTGTCACCTCCTCGCCACCAGGCTCTGCAAATTGTCAAGAAGGGCTGTGTACAGTAGCCAAAATTATATAATCAGTGACCGACTATTCAGATCTTAGGAAGTGTGTGTATATACCTGTACACGCGTTTTTGTGATCTCATTTTCCCTACCTCGCTACCGTGATCTGCAAATTGTCAAGAAGGGCTGTGTACAGTAGCTATTATACATGTTTAACCACTGACCGAGTAAAAAATAATATCAACATCCTCTCCTTTGAAAACTGCAACTTCAATACATTCTTTTGATCAATTGATATCATGGTGTAAAATAAATTAACATTGGTGGATTAAAATTAATGTGATCGCTTTAAGTTAATCTAAATAATAATCAAGAATTGGGAATAAAACTAGGATTGCATGTTAACTTATTAGGAAATTAATTCCCGGGTAAAATTTTAGTATCTTTTAATTCTAAATCAATGCAAAACTCTCTCTCTCTCTCTCTCTCTCTCTCTCTCTCTCTCTCTCTCTCTCTCTCTCTCTCTCTCTCTCTGACCAGGACCGCGGGTTTCTGTTCACTGTCAATGAATAACATATTTGATATCTTCCACTTTGCAGTAAAAGAGAATTGAAAAATAGATTTTAGAAATTATTAATTTTTTTATGAGAGTTAAACATCAGTTAACATTCAATTCAAGGGTCCAATAAGCGGCTCAGAAACATACATGTACATGTATTAAAAAAAGTATTAAAATTATTTCTTAGGCAAACGTATAAGCTATTGACGCTTTATTTTGCTATTCACGGGAAATTAATAATGGTACAATCAGGAACTTGGTTATGAAAAAAAGATTGAGGTGCTCTATTTTAACATGGCTGCTTATACATGTGCATTCTACATTCTGATTGATTAACATGTTTAAGTGTGCAAATATTTATTTAGATACACAAAATCAAATGCTAAACAACATGTGCTGCGCTTGATCTTTGTAAAAATAATTAACAATATTTCTTATATGTATTTTTCAAATTTTACGGAGTAGTGATGTTCCCGACCGCTAATTGACTAAATGCCCTGAAGGCTTTCACACCTACCGAAAATAGTCCCCGCTCTCACCCGAGATTTACCCCCCGGTGAATCTAGAGCTTTTAGTTGTTAGCATGATTAATAAAGTGTCAATAAATTATGAATGAAAACATAATATCTTAAAATTAAGATAACAGTGTGTCTTGTGAGTCGGCGCTCTGTTGATCGCAAACATTGATTTATAGCTCAAACACATGCGAGTTAAATAATTGAACTAAGAAAAAAAATATTCTCAGCTATGTTAAGGGCGTCCATAAAATAATAGCGGTATTTATCACATAAAATATAAGCCTTTGAATAATCTTGATATTATATTCCAAAAAATTGTTACACAAAGTAATTTTTTATCAATATACATATTAGATAATTCGCTATCGCATGAGCAATTTTTGAATCTCTTGGGAATACCCTGTCACGTGATACTGCTAAAATTAGATGAACCAGGAATAATACGAAAAAATGCATAGTGCAAGGGCTTAACATTAACAAATATAATTATTTCTGTTTCTAACTTGTAAAATGAACATCTAAAATTTCGAAAAGTGCTGGGAGCTTGAAATATTCAAGTAAGAACAATTATTAAATTCAATATAAACAGTGGATGAACAGAAATTTGCAGGGAGTTCCCACAATTAATGCTTATTTATATGATATGCGTAGCGATTTCATGTAGCTCCCAGCACTTTTTGATACAACTGGGATATAATGGTAACACATGTAAAATTTCAATATATTTGATAAAGGGTATGCCCTTGCACTACTGCATTTTATCTGACCCATTTCACTTTCGGCGTCATTTGCGTGAAATTCAAACGCAACACTGACTAAGATCATGATTTTAATTTTCGTTCATAAAATAATTACACGCTGTGAATTTCATTAAAATAACGTTAGAATTTTGTCTTGTTCACACCAGTCATCATTACCAAATTGTTGAATTTGGAAAAATTAATTCATCTGTTGCCCTCACTAATAACTATTGATATAAGGGTGATGGGGGGGGGGGTGGATGTTTAAGTATAAGTTTGTAATTTACACATTTATGTTTTATAATGATTTATGTTACTCTGCTGCTAAATAAATAAGAAATACCTATAATATATGACCAGGGTTACTTGTAATTATAGTTAATATTTTTTGTAATAATTAAAGAAAGCAACATAAATCAATCTTTATCTAGAATTTATTATAATAATCAACTTGACAAATACAATGTACTATATAGAGATTGCTTTTCTATCTGTAACAAGCTGTTCAACAAAACTAATGTTTTCTGATTTTCAGTATTATTCAGTCATGATGTGGAATCTATGACAAATGACCATATTCTTGCACACTACATGTACTTCTCCTCTTGTCTTTTTGATGTACATTGTAAGGAAGCAGTGCAGTTGTTAAGAAAACCAATGCCTGAAATTATGAATATCTATCAATTTCAAATTTAATTTCAATAAATATAAATGAAAGATATTATGATAGGTTACAATATAGTAATATGATTTAAAAATCCCAGACCAAATATACATGAAGTTAGTGGGTAAAAGAAATATTTATAGAGTACCTACTTTTTTATCAACACCCCAACAAAGTGTCTCCAGTGGACCATTTACTGCTTTAATAACCCTGAAATTGAATAATGTGTTATAATTAGTAAACTATTGTGCTGAAGATAATATGAAAATGGAAAATTATTTTATCATTGTGCATACTAATGGCAGTTTTAATTTCATTAATAATCTAACAGGCATAATCAAATGTTTATTGTTTTAAATATTGTGTGGAAAATCAATTCAACACTGTAATTTTGTTTATTCAAACATGTAATCTTCCTGATAAAAAAGGCTAAATGAAATAACACATTTCGATTTCCATAAACAACAATACAATCTTGTCTATATTCAATTCAGATTCTCACAGTAATATTTGTAGTGCTAATACAGTGTTTGGACTTTCCATTGTTTACATTTTCTTTGAACAGGGAGGAAATGCGAGCTAATGTTATTGCGATATAAGAGACCAGTAAAAAGCTACAATGAGCCTCAATACTCTTAATGATCAAAATTAGCGAATCGCGGAACATTTCTATTGCCTGATTGAGTCACCAAACTGATGTATAAACACAATATTACATGAAAAACAAATGTAAACAAGTAAACAAAATCGAAGCCGAGGAATTTCCCTTCGTTTCTGTTTCATCCTACAGTATTAGACAATATAAAACAATATCTAGGGAAAGTACAGATAAATCCTACCTTGTTCAGTTGAATCCTCTACCGATTTCCGTCTAGGCTGGTTGTAAATGAGTTATATTCTCAGATATATCACTGAAGTCCAAATGTTTATTCTGATCACAGCTGCAAGCGCCGATGTGACGTAGTCAACCGCGACACGTCATCAGACGACTTAGGAATTTCATAATTTCGCAAGATATAAAGAATAGTTGAAATTTTTATTTCAGTACATCTTTCTTGATACAATCAATCCCAATAATTAATCATATTTATTTTGGTAGATGTTTGTTAATTACCGAAATAAAATATCTCGTAAAATCTCATGAATAAGGGGCGGGGCATATGCAAATTTTCCTAAATGACACGTGCTAGAATTCTGATACCTTCCTTAACATAGCTGAGTTGTAATCAAATAACAGAAAAAGCTGTTATAAACAGTCAAAAACCATACAGGGGGTGTCAGGGGCATGTGCAGGGAAATACAGTGGCTTACAGTGGGTGACAGGGGCGTACAGGGGGTGACAGGGGCTTACAGTGGCACACAGAGGATGTGTACAGTGGCTGACAGGAGATTACAGGGTGTACAGGGGCTGTGTACAGGGGGTGCACAGGGGATGACAGGGAAAACACAGGGGGTGACAGGGAAAGACAGGGGATTTTCATACGGACAGGGGTTTTCAGAGCCAGTAGTGATTTGTTGTTACTGATTTCTTTAAAATTATAATTTGCTTAAAACTTGATAATTAAAACAGTATTGGCTATATGCTTAAAATTTTAAGGAGACCTTGCGTCTTGATTTGAATAAATTGTTTTTGGAGCTTGTAATTGTTCTTATGAACAGATCTTTTATTGTAGCTTTTTAACTGTTATTAAGGTGGTCACATCTCATTACCCGCATTGTTGATTCATTTACTGACAAGGACAAACACACTTTGTGATGCACATCATTTTGTCTCTTTCACCGGCAAAATAGACAAAAATATATACATCTCTCATTCTCTCGTTCTCTCAATAAAGGAACTTTAGTGTTAAATTTAAGACACATAAGGTTTAATATGTATAAAATATGCAAGGAAACGTGATGCGTATAGTTAACAACTTATTATTTGCATATAATATACTCATATATGAAACAATAATGATATTTTAAGTAAAAAAAAATATCTTATGAATTTATTACCAACAAATGATACAAAAGCATCACAAAATATTATTTATAGAGTTATCAAAAGTAAACGAAAAAAGTAATTTTAATTGTACCCAATCTTTAAACTGTCGTCGATTTAATTACGATTAGAAGTAATCGAAAATCTCTTTGATTACATATTTCTGTCGATTACTTGAATTGGAGCAATCATTAAAATTGATTATGATTACTCGATTGCGATTTCACCATGCCTGCACCTGGCGTTATAATGCAGCATTCTTATACTCGGTTATATTGAAAGTGCTTCCTGGATTGCGGTTGTAAATGAGAAAAGTATAATTACAAAGGTAATACAAAAAAAGACAAATTTTACACGGTAAAATTGAAATTGTGCAACATAAAATTAAGCACAACATAAAAATGAAGATGAAATCAAAAGAAATTTATGGATATGAAAATGAATTGGCAAATATGTGAAAATGAACTGCAGAATGAAGAAGAAGGCAGAAATTAAAAAAAAAATAAGCAAAATATTTATACTTTTGGCGGTATGGTCTCAGTAATTTTCCTCCTTTAGCGAATTCAATTAAAATTTAATCTTCAATTGTCATTTTTTTCATCTAAACTAAATCGTACTCGTATACTAAATAAATTAAAAAAATATTTGTTTAAGCTTTAATGCAGTGTATTTCTTATTCACATGAATAAAATGTGAAACGAAGCCCCCAGTAAATTTTTTAAAGTTTTGTTGTTGTTGTTGTTTATATTGCATTTACTTCTTCATTAACAGACACTATCCCCTTGGATATATAAAATGTTATCTATGCTAGGGTTTCACTGTTTACAATCAATACCCACATATGCTTAGTTCTGTTGCACATTTAAAAACCTTAAAAGTACATGATTGCATTTATGTACATTTATTTCCTTCAGCTGGTCAATGTATTTTAATAGAGTTTATTAAATATTTAGTAATAAATACTCATTTTTTGCATATGTGATACTGATGACATAACAAAACTCTTATCGGCCTCCAGGGCTGATACAGGTTATCAGCCGTCTAGAACGGATACGGATCCGTATCACCCCCCCCCCCCCTTGCGGAACGCCTCTTCCTTATTTCGTTTAGGCATTTGTGAATATTTACAGAAAAAATTGTAACAGTCATCATATTTAAGCGCAGTTGAAAACTTAAAATGCTTTAACAAAATTGGAGCAGTAAACTTTTACTTTTAAGTTACATTTAAAGTCAATTTTTTCAAGTTTGTGGTTTTTATTTTTTTAATTTTTTTTTACATAGAATGTAATTATTAAAAAAAAATGAAGTCGCAAACACGTGTAAATGTACTACAGATTAAAGAAGCACAATAACAATAAATAAGACACATACACTTTAGGCGGTAATTCTCTTCCATAAATACCAGTTATCAGTTTAATTATTTTTATTTGCCTTAGGATCTTAATATACGTCGTATTTGTTATTATTTTCAATGGATTGAAGGCAAACCATTCGACTGGGAAAAAAAATGGACAGAAAATATCTATATATAAATGAGCTACTGACAACGATAAAATCACTTGCGCTTGGGCTTGTATGAAGACGAACCATGGAGAACGTGTTGTACCTCATGACGGTAAAATATTTCTAAAACTACTTTACATAAGTTCAGTTGTTAATTGTAACACTATCATTGCGTTTTACAGGTTTTTTTTTTCAAAATATTTTTATCGCATTCAAAAAATAATATATATGAGTATCGTTTGAGTCTTGATGATATTTTATTTCCTATCGGTTATAGTACAAAAAGTAGTAGTTATTCTAAAACGTAGATATTTTGTTTAAATTTCTTTTTAGAATTAAATTTCTTAAACCTTTCTGTGTACTTCATATGTTTTTCATATGTTTTGAATTTAATTATATGAACAAAAGACTTAATTGTTTTTATTGTGGTTACCTAAATATTCGTGGGTATCAGTTTTCGTGGATATCGTTGGAATTACAGTTTCAAGGATACGTAATTCGTGTCCAATAATCTTATGAATACAAAATATAAGTGTGTAATTTAACGAAAATTCAAATTCCTTGATCAACTTAACAACGAAATCCACGAAAATTGGTATTCAACGAATACTGATGAAACAACAGTTCTTGTACAAAAAATTTTTAATCAGAAAAAAAAATTTAGACTTCTTATTGATGATTATAAGTTACCGAATCTACGTTTGCAATAATATTGCACGTGCTCGAATGTAGACTTAAAACGTATGGAATGGAAATACCGAAAATTATAAAAAAAAATTATTCTTACCCATTAATATCATTCTAAGTATAAACAATATGAGAAAAAAAAAACAGATTCATTTTTTTTAAACCTACATGTAAATGCATGATAACTGCATGTCCAAACGATACGCTAGACATCTTACTACTCTCCTTTTAATTATATGTAAAACAATGAAGACTCAAAGTACGCTGATTTGTTGGTATGGTCAAAATAAAGGGGAACATTTCATTTTTTTGTTTGTAAATAAAAAAAATAGTACTATAAATGTAACGAGTGAAAATGCATTAAATATTGTGGACAAATATTTTGTCGATAGTTATGCTGCATTGTCACTCTCATTATAATATATAAAAGCAAATTGTCGCATTGCGCGTCCGTTGATTCATTTACGCCACCGTTTACGAATCAACAAATCGGAGGCAATTAAATGAACAGAGGGAACATTCTCTAGATATTATTCATAGCCGATAATTTTAAAAAAATATCGACCGGTCAGTATTTTTCGGACGAGCTAAAATTTCAATCATTGACCATTTGTCTATATAGAAATTAATAGTGAAAATATACTACTGAATATCACAAAAAGAAATGTTCATTATTTTTTTTAATATTAACAGTTATAGTTAATGATACAGAGCGTTGTTTTATATTCAGGTTGTTTTGATCATATCAGTAGCCGACGCAGGGACCATTTATAAACAAAAAAGAAGCAATGAAAATGGTAAGAATAAAATATATGTATATTTCAAACTTTTTTTCTTAAAAGTAAAGCTATCTATATTTGATATCAGTATATCAATACGCTATGTATTTTTTACATAAATATAACTCACACTAAGACGTTTTTATGGTCATTGTCAATGTGTTTAAGTATGTCGAAACTTTATTTTGATGTGGAATGTTACACCATTTTTTAATTACATGGATCATCATTTTTGAAACTTGATTTAGTTGTTCAAAGTAGGATACATGTCCTAAATTTATTTATACGAATTTATTTGTAATTTCATAAAATAGTTTGTTTCATCTGAATTGGTTGCATGTAACATACTGTAGCCGTTAAAATTTGCTGTTAATAAATGTATGATATCAATATATAAATCAAAGTACTGAGCTACTGATTATTATTATTTATTTTAAAATCAACGATATGTTATTGTGCATGAAAGTATTTTCCTATATGTTCAGGTATTGAAATTACGCACATTTTTTATAACATGAATTCTCTGACAGAAATTTCCTAAAAACCCAATATGAATCATGTTGTGTAATATTCAAAAAATTAATTTCATTAAATTACGTACACTTCCAAGTCAATAAAGTACTGACATTCCCAGTTTTTACTGATAAACTAAGACATTTACTGACAATGTACTGACATTACTGATAAACTTAGAAAAGTACTGACGTTTTTACTGACGGTACTGAGAAACTTAGAAAAGTACTGACAAACTTAGACAGTACTGATAAACTTAGAGAAGTACTGACACTTTTTACTGACGGTACTAAAAAACTTAGAGAAGTACTGACAAGTACTGATAAGTACTGATCCCATTGTTTTTACTCTTACTGAATGAAATTTTACCTAATCTTTTTCTTTTATGTCATTTTTCACCATAAATTAATTAAGCTACCTAGATACAGTGTAAAGTTTATATAGACTGATATGAATTTTGAAGTATTAATTGGGTTTGTTATATTTAATTGATTTAATGTTAACAAAAAATTATGATTAGAAAAATTGTCATAATTTAAAAAAGTGTAATATTTGGCTTTATTTGTTACACATAAAATTGTGTTGTACAAATAGGAAGGGGTGGAATTGGAGTTGGATGTTTGCGAATGACTCGGAATGCCCCGTTTTTTATGTTCAATTTTTAGACGTAAAACATCTTTATGTTTTAATTCAATATGTTTTGCCATATGCAGCTAATCTCTTGTGAACAAATCATTTGTATATAAAATTTGATGCGGGATACAACGTAAGGCTAACCGGTAGTTAGACCTACTGCGCTAAAAAAAAATGATCAACTATTACGAGGTGCATAGTGACATGATAAAGTCGTGTTAACTTTATACCAACATTGGTACAGTTTGTCGGACAGGAGAGAGAGAGAGAGAGAGAGAGAGAGAGAGAGAGAGAGAGCAATCAAGCGAACGAGAAAGCGAGCGTGCATGGGAGAGAGAGAGTTTGCATTGATTTTGAATTGAATTTACTGATAATTTACCCGGGAATTTATTTCCTAATAAGTTAACATGCAATCCTAATTTCATTACTATTTCTTTATTATTCCGCGGATCGGTAAAAACATACATGGAAATGAAGTACTATTGTTTTCTATACATGTAAGAGTTTAGAGAGAGAGAGAGATAGAGAGAGAGAGAGAAAGCGAGCGAGTGAGCGTGCGCGGGAGAGAGAGAGTTTGCATTGATTTTGAATTAAATTTACTGATAATTTACCCGGGAATTTATTTCCTAATAAGTTAACATGCAATCCTAATTTCATTACTATTTCTTTATTATTCCGCGGCCCGGTAAGAACATACATGACATACATGTAAATGTAGTACTATTGTTTTCTATACATGTAAGAGTTTAAATAAAGACACACAGAGAGAGAGAGAGAGAGAGAGAGAGAGAGAGAGAGTTTGCATTGATTTTAAATTAAGTTACCAATAGTTTACCGGGTAATTGATTTCTCAATAAGTGTACATGCAAATCTAACTAATTTTCATAAATTACAATGTATAATTATTTAGATTTACTTAGAGCGGTCAATTTAATTTTTTACATGTTTCCATCAATGTTTTATTTTACACCAGATCAATTCACCTAATAACTTGAAAACACATGTTTAACAACTGGTTGATTGAAGTTAAAAGTTTTCAAAGGAGAGGATGTTGACATTTTTTTCACTCGGTCAGTGGTTATATAATAGCTAGTGTACACAGCCCTTCTTGACAATTCGCAGTGCACGGTAGCGAGATTTGAAACAATGAGGTGACAGACACACGTGTACTTGTATATACACACACGTCCTAAGATCTGAATAGCCTGTAAGTGATTATATAATAGCTAATGTACACATCCCTTCTTGACAATTTGCAGTGCATGGTAGCGAGATTGGGAACAATGAGGTGACAGACACACGTGTACTTGTATATACACACACGTCTTAAGATCTGAAGGTTCGGTACTGCTAAACAATAATGCAATATGAACACCCCTTAATACTTTTTATCCCAGTTTGTCAGGTAAAGAAAACAGAATTTGAAAATTTTGATTTATCAGTTATAAAAAATTCAAACATGAAAAGGAAGAGTTTTAAATTCGGAACATAATTTGACACAGTTATAAAATAAAACTTATTGCTCTCTAATATTTTTCATTTTTCCAATACAATTTAAATAAACGTATGATATTTTTTTCTAATCTTAAACCCGAAACATTGTTTTAAAAATCATGCATTACGTTACCGGCATTTGTATACATGCATTAAATCATTTATGAACTGTATCATTATGTACATGTATGAAGACAATTCTGTACAATAATGCATATAAATTACTGAACAGGACAATGAACACTGTGAAATGTCAAAGAACCGGACTTATATATATCCCCCCTTTCGAAAAAATCAACACACCCTCTCTCTCTCTCTCTCTCTCTCTCTCTCTCTCATGATTTATCAAGAAGAAAAACAATGGCTATCATTGATTGCGATTTACATGATTTAGATATTAACTAATCTACTTCCTGCTAAATAGAACCAACAGACATTTCATTTAGACTGTTATTCTATGCGTCATTACACCAGGCTAAATTGTCAAAATATACATGTATGTGATCATTTCGATCGGTGTGTGATTATCTGCATGTGCTAATTATGTTGTGTTATTATTCGCTATTATAAATAACTCAGGCAGGTTATATGGATTCTCCGCTTATTGTTAAATCTTACAAATTACAAAACACGGTCATTTGTTAAATACATGTTATAAGATAAATATGAAGTTTATCAGTATACAAGTCTAACTTGATCTGTGTCAATGTGACAGAGTCAGATGTTTAGATAAAATCTAGTTTCTTCAAGCTCTTAATGTAGATGGATAGGGTTCATTTCTAGATTTATATCATATCACAAAGACAAAATAACTGATAAACACGTTCGACCTCTGTCCCAAGCGCTTCAAGCTTACCGCGATCATAAGTGTACGGAAACACAGCGCATTAATTTACTATGTAAAATGCGCGGACCCCAAAATCGTGTTGTTTTCCCGGGGAGGGGGGTCTGAGCCATATTTATTATTTATGCAAATTTAAGAAATAAGATTTTTCCATGGAGGGTGCAAAAGTTGGGGGGGGGGGGCAGATCCCCCGTAAATCCGTGCATGGGTAATACGGGTAGATTGAATGCTAATAAACTAGATGTTGTTATGGGTGATCAAGTTAATTGATGTTCAGCTCAAGAATGTCAATTTTTTACTGACCTTTCGTTTCTTAATAATTATCAGGACTCAAGGTAACAACATAAGAATTATAAAATCCGCCAGTTTCTTTTTTCAAAAAACAAGGCTCAATTTTTCCTTCACTTATAACATTACATATTAATAAAATTGACATTTTCGTTTAAGTAAAATGTTATTAATAAGTTTATTAAATAATCGTTTAACTCTTTATTATAATTAAAAATACATTATTTAATACAATTTCACACCTTTTAAGCTCTAGCGGGAGTAAAAACAATGGTGTCAGTACTTATCAGTACTTGTCAGTACTTCTCAAAGTTTTTCAGTACCGTCAGTAAAAAGTGTCAGTACTTCTCTAAGTTTTTCAGTACTGTCTAAGTTTGTCAGTACTTTTCTAAGTTTCTCAGTACCGTCAGTAAAAACGTCAGTACTTTTCTAAGTTTATCAGTAATGTCAGCACATTGTCAGTAAATGTCTAAGTTTATCAGTAAAAAATGGGAATGTCAGTACTTTTATGACTTAGTAGTGGTATCAGTAATCGAAATAGTTCTGAGGAATTGTATGGATCTAAGCAATATTAAACTCTAGTCTCGTTGAACCAGACGCTCGACTGTCTCAATCTCCGACAAGCTGGAAAGACTTCTGTTTGTCGGATATTTCCGGTAGCAGTCTAGCATCTAGTTGACCGAGACTATATTGAAGTATGGCATAGAATTACATACAATGTACGACTACAAAAAATATCTAAATTATTCGTACAATTATAAGGTATTTATAAATAAGTTTCCTTGAAAAACACTGCTTTAGAACACATTAAATCGAATGAACCGATTAGAACTAAATGTTGTAAGCGGTGTTGAATTGAGCTTAGGTTCAAACAGTTTCACTTCCGGATTGACTGAGTAGCTGCATAGGAAATGATAGGTAAAGCCAATAAGACGTGTAAGTTTTTAAATATGTTAATGAAAAAAATCTTGATTTATATTAACTAAACGTATGTATAATATTTGTTTTAAAGACGTCTCTAATGGAAAAAAATAGAAAACAATCATTTTCCTAAAATAAATTGGATAAAAAATGGATCAAATAGGTCAAATAATCTCCAACCTTGTTTTGAATTTAGTTACATATCCTTTTCCGGCGGTATGTGTAATAGATAACCGATTATTAAGGTAAAATATTTTTTAATTTTTTTTTATTAATTTCCTAAACATGTTAAGTCGTTCTTTTCTATTTCTTCGAACACGTTCCTTTGAAGAATATCAAAAACGGAAGAAGGTAGACAAAAATGTTACCCTCATTCTTTATTTGATTTGTTTAAGAAAAGATAATTCTAAAATTGCTCTGATATGCATTAATATAGTGTTTTTTTGATTAGCAAGCAACCTCCTTGTGAAGTCTTAAAGTATGAAAACCAAAAGACCAAAATTATACATACATGTGTCGTTAAGACTTGCAATACGTTACAATATACTTATCTTACCATTTAAAAAAAAATATCGCTGACAAAACTGTCGAAAATAGTAAAAATAAAACAAAACAAATATAATATATCTTGTTATTTGTATAAGTATAAAAAACTTACATTTCCATGTCTCATACCTCTTCATAAAGTCATTGATATAGTAAAATATAATTTACAGAATATCGAAAACACTTATAAACATTTCCTTAATCTTTGAAAAAAGTACTGTCTGAAAAATCAAACGTCGGTAGGGTGTGCGACGTCAGCTGTTGGTTGTTTGTTGAAATTATACGTGCATCAATAGCGAATAATAAAACTAAACAGTTGTTAAAACGGGTATAATACACATATATGTTATCAGATCATATATAATCAAACCATATTAAATCAGTATCTGTAAATTATTATTATTTGTTTTATTTCAGATCAGAATCAATGTCTTCCCAACCCATGTCAGAACGGAGGAAATTTCACCAACAACAATGGGGATTTCACATGTACGTGTGCAGATGGATACGCAGGGGCACGCTGTGATAAAGGTAAATATATACCCACACCTCTCCGTCATTGAAACAACAAATTTACGAAAGAGTTAATATGAAGATAGTAATGGGAACCTAAAGTTCCAAATGTTTTCCCTTTATACTGTATTCTTTGAAAATATTGTATTTATTTATATATCAAAACAGAAAAAAATGCATCTTGAATAAATATAATTTGTTCCCACCCCTACCTCTCTCCCCCGCCCCGACAACTACTGACTGATAATGTTTCAATATTGGAAATTGCTTGACATGAGCATATTCTCTAGAAAACCTTTAATTTCTTTTTTGAAAAATCCCATTTTTTATAAAAAGGTTTTTATTTTAACTAGGTTTATCTACAGAAGGTATATATTCTACACTATATTCTTGATTAATTGTATAAAAAGTATAACATCAATGTTTTCTTTTAACCTTTAAGGTTTCTCTCGTGACAGTGATCTAGTTTTTGAAGAAAGCATGAAATTACTTCATTATGTTAAATAGCATAATAGATAACCATATAATATGTCATATAGGCGAAAATAATATGAAGTTTAAGATTAAACAATATTTTCAAACATTTAATTCAGTAATTGTAAACAAAAGCCCCAGGCGGATTCTCTATCTGGTGAGAATGAAATAGAACTCAACCAAGAACTCGGGTTGTCTATTAACGTCATGGCGATGAGTGTAGAACGAGTTCATCATGCATTATGGACAGATACTTTGGATCGGACAAATTTGGTTCATGCAAAAAATATATTTTTAAAAACTTAAACAATATAATTGCCTGACGTCATGGCATCTGGCATATCTAAGGTTTGTAAGTTGTATTCCCCGAAACAATGCAGGCAATGGGATCAAGCAATATCAAGATTTTCCATAAAAATATAAATCGATGCTTGTTTAACATGTCAACATCTACATTCGCAATTGATTAATATGTTATATGGGATTTTTGTATTCTTATGAAGCAGAATTTATTCAAAAACTTGTACGTGAAAAAAATAAATCACTCGCTGTGGCCTTCAACTCAACAATTAGGTATATCGACGACGTATTATCAATTAACAATTGTTATTTCCATACTTACGTCGACTCGATATATCCCAGTGAACTTGAAATGAAAGATACCACAGAGTCAGCGTCATCTGTTTCATATTTGGATATTTTACTGGAAATGGACATTGATGGTAACCTAACAACAAAACTTTCTGATAAACGCGATGACTTCAATTTTTCTATAGTCAACTTTCCTTACTTACGTAGCAATATACCTTCCTCACCTGCATATGGTGTTTTTGTCTCTCAGTTAATTCGATACGCAAGGGCATGCTCTTCATATGAACAGTTTCTAAGACGAGGCAAGCTACTGACAAAAAAGTTGATGAAACAGGACTATCAACAGTCTCGTTTAAAGTCATCTTTTCGTAAGTTCTATGGTCGATACGACGACCTTGTCAGCAAATACAATCTTCCACTGTGTCGCATGCTGACTGACGTTTTTCATACTAATTGTTAGACCATAATTAATTACCTAATTGTCTACGGACTTTTGCGGTTTTTATTTTCCCGATTACGACAAAGAGCACACGGCGGGTGCGACCGGTCAGCAGAGGATGCTCACTCCTCCTAGGCACCTGATCCTACCTCTATCTTGGTCCGTGTTGGTCTGCTTTGAATTTGTATTTCGTGTTATGTATTTTTGAGATGGTTGACGGTTTGTTATGGTCATTTGTTCATACAATAAGCAACAGTGAGCAAGATTTTTCAATAACAAGGGCTTTTCACTATGCACGTGTGCAATCCTGATTTTAAAAGATTAGCCTTATTTGATCTGTGAAAAGGGGATGGGTTCATCGCAACGGGTTGTTACATAATGTCTATTACGGTACAATTTAGGTGATAATTTGTGTAGGATTATCATCATTAACAATGAATCATCAGTTTAGATTAAAACGAAAATATATTCATTCAGCGTGAATATTTACTTGAGTACCTAAATCGCCAAAGCAGGGTGTGATCCGATTGTCGATTAATTAGAAATTTTCATTACTCTTGAAAAGAGTATTACTCACGTCTTATTAAATGCATTAATTAAACAATTACTGGTCAAGTGTGTATGTTGATTCAACATATTTCTTCCAAAACATTCGATTTAAAGTATAATATATGTAGTTGTTACAAAACAAATGTCTAAAAATTCATTTGACCCCCTCCCCATGGAGCTACATCAATGGATGAGTTCATTCAAACCATGCAATCGCGTCATAATATGCCTCATTCATAGTGTGTGCGCGCCGGTTAGTCGACGAGTCTAAATTGGGATCATGAGAACACTCCAGGGCACACCATGTGTACATATCACAGGCACGTAGCGGGGAGGGAGGGGTTGCCTCCCCCTCCTACTTTTTTTTTCGCAGCAAAAACTTTACATGAACATTTCATAGCCCCCTCCTCCACTTTTGTCAAAGAATGTTATAAATGAAACTGAAAATAAGGAATTTAATTGAATAGAAGTTACAATGAAAACTAATTTAAATGAAAGTGGCACTAGATCCTATAAAAAGACTGATTTCTTTTTAAATCTTCACATTCCGTTTATGAGTGTATGATAAGCAGCGAAAATTAGAATATTTTTTAATATGATAGCCTAATTGGTACATGCTTGCTTCCACTGATTAATTTTGTTTAGTCAGGCAAGCTTTTTGGAAAGCTATTACTTGTGCGATTTTAGATTTGTTGGAAAAAAAACTTTCCAGAACGAGGTGTCTAGGCAAGGGGGTTGACTAATTGACGTCATGGCGAAAAGTGAAGGGCGATCGGACCATCGAACAGATACTTTTGATCTGACAACAATAAATAAATTTTTATACCACAACATATTGTTAGGAAACCTTATACATTAATATGTATACAGTGAACACATTGTAAAAATAATGTATGCATAAATTTGGGGAGTAAAAATGGGTAGGGGTTACCCTCTCTCCGAGTCGTTTTCTTAGTCTTTTATCTGAAATTTTTATTTTGGACAATGATAAAAATATATACGAAGCACAAAATACCCATTTATGAGTAAGAAAAAATAGTTTGTTATTATTTTCAGGGAATATTTGGTATTCAGAATAATTTTTTTATGTTATGCAAAGAACGAGAATTTAAAAAGTAGCAAAATTTTTTGTTAAGTTATTTGTTATAAAAGTAAATGTACAGAAGACAATATAACATTTTGAATTACCAGCTCTTAAAGTAACTGTTATGTATTGTTTAATATTCCGTCCCTGTAATTTATTGTAATACTAAACAATCTTGTAATATCATTGACAGTTCCGTTAGAACTTGCAAAAGGAAAACCTGTCGAACAGTCGTCAACGTTTTTAACCTATTCGGCCACGCTTGCAGTAGATGGTAACAGAGGTACAAACGTGATCGCAGGCCTTTGTGCTTCCACAGGATGGAATGACTTAAATCCGTGGTGGAGGGTGGATCTGCAGGCTGTGTATTCTATCACATCTGTCAGAATTCTCAACAGAGGACCGGACCAGTACGCAGGTAAACTTACAGAGTGACGATATTGTGAACTGAAACATTTACATTATAAGCTAAAACTTGCTGGAAATATCCAAAACTTTGACTAAATCATTGACAAAAAACAAACAAACTCTTTCTATAGCTACTCTTTTTTTCTTCTCAAGTATTATTTTATTAACTATCACATATTCTTTGATCGCAGATAATTTTTATTTATTTCTCACATGTGATATTTTACTTATTCCAGATGTGTCAAACCGACTGCGAGATGTTACCGTCACTGTAGGGCTGACAGAATCAGATGTTAACACTCCGTGTGGTTTCTTTGCTGGTCCTGGCACTCTGTCACAGCTGGTCGTCATCGAATGCCCGGCATTAACACAGGGGAGATTCGTAAAGATCTCCAAGACAACCGAGTATCTCACTATGTGTGAAGTTGAAGTGTTTGGATTTTCTGGTTAATATTATCATAGCTAATGTCTCAACCTAAACGATACTGTATTACCTACCGAATAAGTTTACTCAGGGATTGGTCTTTTATTTTTTCTGTAACAATTTAATCGCAAAGTAAAATTTCTATGTGTTTTATCAGTTTGTCTCTTAAATGATTGTTTTCTCGCCTTTATATAACTGAATGATAAGGATAATTATAGCATCAGTTTAAAAGAAGGTTTCTTAAAAAGATACTGATTAATCCTCTCAATTTCCATACAAAAATACAGACAAAAAGCTTTAGACCGTCAATGGTCCTGTTACTACTAGTCAAATTTTGAAAGATTTGATGAATAATGGACAGTATCTAAGAATTGTTTTACTGTTTCAAACCTTCCATATCGTTTTATTATTTGTGACAATTCGAAAATAATTTTTTCAATGAAACTTCAGATGTAACTAACTAAAATGTAGGTATTTAACCTAATACAAAATAGCACTATTATAGATTGACTGCAATGTATTATACGTAATATTTTGTTTCTAATAGTGAAATTTTATCGACCCCTAGTAAGCGTTACCCTTAACATTTTTTTTCAACAATAGGAATTGCTTTGATTGGCTTGAGAAAATAAAAATTGAATATCTTTTAAGCATATATTTTTACATTGACATTATTTTTGACAATCAATTAAAGGTAAATTATTCACAGAATTAAAATAATGCAGTGCATATATATCAACAAATATTATATATTTATTGCATTTCTTTTTATTTCCTAAAATAGAATCTGTCAGATCTACACCACCGTCTAATAATGGTTAGTAATCTTTAAAGTCATTTAATGTTTTTAAGGATTTATTTTATATATTATTATTATTTTTTACAAATCAGACGTTCACTTTCTATTTCAGCAATAGATAAATCTTTGGCCGATCCATGTCTGAACGGAGGATATCTTGAGAGCAACGACGGGTGTTTCACATGTGCATGTGCAGAAGGATGGACAGGAGCCCTCTGTAATCAAGGTAAATGTATAGTTATCCCCTTCTCTTTCTCTCTGTATCTCTTTCTTTTATAGAAATATCTTGCTATTCTTTTTTTTCGCCGAGTTGATTATATCTCTCAATCCGACTTTTGATTTTTATCATGTTCAATAATACGCTATCTCAATATTAACTAAAATCTTTTCTTTGATATATATCTATGTGAAGCATCTCTATGGTGAGAGGTATGTTAATTGTGAAATTGGGGGCTCTACCACCCCCTTAATGTGCCACAGGTAGCGCCAAATATGTCCAAAAAAAGCCAAATTTTAAAAAATGTTCTTCTCTACTCCCACACATTTTAGGAAAAAAACTGATTACATGGTTATGATGTCCTTGACGCCCTCTAGCAAAATTGTGAAATTCATGGCCCCTGCGTCAGGGGTTCAGGCTCTAGGGTGGGGCCAATATGGCCATATAGTAAAAATGTATTAAATCTTAGAAGATTTTCTTCTCTGCTCCCATAAATATTTGTTAAAAACTAAAAACATGGTTATGATGTACATGAAACCCTTTACCAAAATTGCGAAATTTATGGTCCCTGGGTCAGGGGTTCATGATCAAAGGTGGGGCCAATATGGCGATATAGTAAAAATGTATTAAATCTTAGAAAATCTTCTTTTGTACGCCCATAGATTTCTGTTTAAAACTAATTGCATGAATATGATGTACATGAAGCTCTTTACCAAATTGTGAAATTTATGGTCCCTGGGTCAGGGGTTCAGACTCAAGGGTGTGGCCAATATCGCTTTATAGTAAAAATGTATTAAATCTTAGAAAATGTTCTTCTCTTCTCCAATAGATATTTGTGAAAAACTAAATGCATGGATATGATGTCCATGAAGTATTCCACCTAAATTGTGAAATTTATGACCAATGGGACAGGAGTTTAGGCTCTAGGGTGGGGCCAATATAGCCATATAGTAAAAATGTATTAAATCTTAGAAAATCTTCTTCTATACTCTCGTATATATTTTTTAAAAAATAAATGCAGGGATATGATGTCCATGAATTTTTCTACCTAAATTGTGAAATTCATGACCCCTGGGCCAGGGGTTTAGGCCCTAGGGTGGGGCCAATATAGCCATATAGTAAAAATATATTAAATCTTAAAAATCTTTACTCCCACACATGCGGGGAAAAAATTGAATGCATAACTATGAACTCCTCTACCTAGATTGTGAAATTCATGACCCCTAAGTCAGGGTTCAGGGCCTAGCATTTGGAGAGCATTTGGAAAGAGTTAAAAGGGCGGGGGGGGGGGGGGGGGTAAACAGTTAATGGAGTTATTTCCCTTGCTTCTTCCTAATGAAGTTTTCTTTCTTTGCTTGTTCATATTTAGTAAGTAATCATTGAATATAATGTAATTATAAAGAAGTTGTATGATCAAAAGAGTTATGCAAGCATTTTTTGTCATTTGAAACTAAAACAGTTTTTGAACTTTCAAAATAAACAAATAGACTTGTTTATAGTACAGTAATAATTGGCTAACTAAAATCACTCATATAAAGGTAAAATGATTTTGGTATAAATGCCAGATGGTGATTATCAACGAACGTTAAATATTCAAAAACTAAAACAGGAGAAGGGAGTAACTCATGATGGCTTTAAAGCTGTTTTTTTTTCGTTTGTTTAAATGCCCACAGGGAGAGTTTCTGTCTGCCCAAGGAGATGGGGGATGAGAGGTTGTTTTAGATAAAACATGAATAATAGCCACCTTGTTATAGCATTTCTTATAGAAAATTATTTTCTATCAGAGTCTTGCACGTTTTCAATATCAGGTCATGCACTCTTTTATGAGCTTTTAAGTTTTTTTGCTAAAATTATAGGTTTAATAGTCCTTTTTGAAAGATTTCAGGTAGGGATGTGGTCGTCATTACAAATTAAATTTTTTTTCTATTCCAGAATAAAATTTAATTAAATGGTTGACGGTTTGTTATTGTCATTTTTTTCATGCATAAATGTGACTCCTTGACAAGTTTGAGCATACACAACACGAATGAATTCACATATGACAGTCTACGTGTGTTTCCTACGGCTAGATTCAGAGTCAGGTTACGTACCACCAGAATTCTCGCCCCCGCGAAATTTGTTCAATGAGAATAGGTTTGTCATATGTTTTCAAGAAATCTCCCCCCCCCCCCCTTAAAAAAATATTTATTTATATATACATATAAAGTATAGATTTATATAACTGTCAAGTTTAAATCTGAAAAGTTTCGCTTGTAAAATCCGAAAGTCCGCTCTAAATCAAACTTGTCCGCGAGCTTTTCTAACAACCATCGTAACCTTAAACTAACCTTCAATATTATGCTATTCTATTCTTTGCCATTTTAATGCTACGGGTTTTTATGATATGCAATTGAAAAAAAAAGCATATACAATGATAAAATGATATAAAATAAGATTAGTAAGAATTTTATCTTATAATTCCAAAATCGCTTAATGAGCGATTTCATTTCTGGAACACTTTATTTCAACGAAGGTCAGCTTCATTTTCAACTTCCAAAAGAACCGCCACATAAACACTTAATATTTTTCCACAAAGTGAATTGATTCCAACTGTGCACTTTTGACAATTCTGTGGCCCCTTAATTGTTTAACATTTTCCTCAAAAACTGATCTGCTTTTCACTAACCAAGCATCTAATAATATATAAATATTGCTTGTTTGGAAGAGTAACAGTTAAAATTGACACCCAAAGTAAACCATTCCTAACCGACGCGAAGGTTGACAATGGTTGTTGAAAGGTGTCTAATTCAACCGTTACCCTCCCAAACAGGTACTATTTGTTTTATTATACTAAATGTCATAATTTAAGAGAAATTTTTCTGCTTTTAAATAGAAATGACGTGAATTCTACGGCGAACCGTACGCGCATAGTTTACGCACATATAACAATTCACTGTGCTACCCGTTGCCCAAAAATTATTGAACTTTTATGTTAAATACTGAAATCTGATTGGTTTAGACGCACTTGACAGTCTGTTCTCTTATCCTAAGCGTTAGCAACAGGCCGTTAGATCGAAAAGTTTCATGCGTGTAAATTATGCGTGTACGATTCGCTGTAGAGTTCACTTTTCTCTTAAATTAATACATTCAGTAAAATCAAATGAATAGCGCCTATTCGGGAGGGTAATTGAAATTGACTCCCCTTGAAATACATTGTCAACCTCCGCTTCGCGTCGGTTGACAATGGTTTTCTCGTGGGGTCAATTTCACCTGTTACCCTCCCAAACAGGCACTATTTATATAATGTTGCTAGAACGGATTATCAACTGCGTCTATACCACTCAAAATACAGTATTTAACATGAAAGTATAATAAGCTGAAAAAATAATACTATATGATGTAGATTCTGAACTGTTCGAATTATTACATTTGAACCAATAAATGGACCTGGAGAAGATACTTTTTTAAATCAAAGATATAAAGTTTGGTACTTGATAGTAATATCTGTGGTACCATTAAATGGTGTTTAGCCTACTTTCAACTAGAACTTTAATTTCAACAAAATCCGGCTGGAAATGTTTTTTTTAATGTGTAGGCAAACTTGTGCTTCCGTATTTTTTTACTAAAAAGATGTTCTACAAAGTCGACTTTTTTTGCAATAACGCTGTATAAATTTCTTCTGAAAAAAAATTAATCCAGATCCAATAAAAAAAAAACCCAACTGTTAAAATTAATTCGAGAGTACCATAATATTTAAGGAATAAGGAATCATTCGTTGAGTATTATGAGGTGATAATTTTGGTCGGGGCGTGATCAAATCCAATAAAGCCCGAAGGGCTTTATGATAGATTTGATCACGCCCCGATCGAAATTATCACCTCATAATATTCAAAGAATGATTCCTTATTACTTATATTTATATAATTTTAAGCCATCGTACGATTCAATGTTCAAATAAAAAAAGCAAACCCCGCTGGCGCCTCAATTTGGCGTCATTTGAAGTTATAGGTTATATAGTACAAAATCGATACGTAGTGTTACTACAGGCAAAGACACTGGAAAATGTAAATATATTGTTTTAAAATATTTTTAAATGCTATTATTTAGAAAATTTTTTGATGTTTTTCATATCGCGTTCTACAAGTCTTTCCATTAGATGGTAACTTAAAAGTGAATGAATTACTTAAATGGGTGAAGAATGAAGAGTCCTCCCGCCCTTACATACATAACACATAATAATCCCAATTTGAGATTCTCTCTTCTCCGAAAACTAAATGTTTAATTTTGATATCCATGAAACCAGTAATACCTAAATTGTGAATGTTGTGATAGGTAAAGGGCCAATATGGCCATATACTGAGAATGTTTTAAAATAAGAAAATCTTTTAAAGTCATTACAATGACCATTCAATCCAGTTCAGAAATTTCGAAATTCACTTATAATTTATATTTTGTAATACTGTTGACAGCTCTTAAGGAACTTGCATTGAATAAACCTGCCAAACAATCAACAACGTATTACACCTACTCTGCCAACTTAGCAGTTGATGGCAACAAAGGTACAGATTTTTTCGTAGACAAGTGTTCGTGCACAAATGTTGGCGACCTACACCCCTGGTTGAGTGTTGATCTGCAGGCTGTGTATAACATATCATCTGTTAGAATATTCAATAGAGGAATGGACGTTGCGAAAATCGGTAAGCGTACAAAGGAACGGCATTGTAAAACGTAATAGAGTGTTAAATCGATACCTTTGAATCAAAGATTCATATCAGAAAAAAAATGAAATTTGAAATCGATGCGGTTTTTTTTTTAATAATTAGTTTTCAATTTCCCGTTAACATCTGTTATTTTACTTTTGTAGATGTGGCAGCCCGGTTACGTTATGTTACCGTCACTGTAGGGCTGACAGAATCAGATGTCAACACTCCCTGTGGTTATTTTGCTGGTCCCGGCACTCTGTCACAGATGGTCGACATAGATTGCCCGGCATTACCACAGGGGAGATTCGTAAAGATCTCTGCCGAAACAGAGTATCTCACACTTTGTGAAGTTCAAGTGTTTGGATTTTCTGGCTAATTATCATCTTTGCTGATGTCTAGCTTAAACGTTACCGTTTATCGGTGCATTGTAATGATAATCCAATTAAAACACATAAAGAATCCATGTAGTTTATGTTGTTGATCATCACAAAAATTAACGACAATAAATCGTAGATGTAATTTATCTATATCCTGCTAATTGTAAACTCAAGTGTACACCACGTGAAACCGATTACAAAAGAGAAAAAAACTAGATGTCGTTAATGGAACGTCAGTTATGATTGCATTGAAACAGGAGACCCCGAGACCTTGACGATCACTTGAGTATCATGGCCTTTAGATTTACATGTCAGCGAGCCTAGTCATGTTTGATTTTAAGCTTCATTTTGAAGTTCAAACCCTAATCTGAAACTCCCCTGACTGTTTCCCCACTTTCATCATTTGATGTTTGAACAAAGGCATCGCCAAGCAGAGCATCCCCTTGCATTATGAAATAGTATATTGGGTGTGTGCCCGCTCGTACGCATACACACACACAAACATATATACATACTTGTAAATCTTCGATTCTCACTACACAAGGTTTTATATATGCATAAAAAAATTACTAAACAATGTTCCTGCAATGTTAACATTTTCTTTTTCTCGTTATTGTGATTCTATGGATGTTTCATCTTCATTAGAGGTTTATTTTGACGAAAAGTTATAAAGCAAAGAAATGATTTCTTCCCTTGAATACCACTACATTGAACACATGAGATATATGTACTACGAATGTATAGAGTTGTAAGTAATATTTGTAATCAATAGAAATTTCTGAGAGACTAGTGCTTAAAGAACTAGCAGGTCCCTATATATAATGATGTTCAATGAAAAAAAATGAAGGGAATACTGTCTAAAAGTATTCAAAACTGATTTTTTACATAATGTAAATTGTAAATGATTACTATACTTATACATGTAATACAAGTTTTCAAAGAGAGGGTGGGGATATTTATTATGCAAATTAAGCACACGACTTGCCTAAACAAAGAGTGTCTTAGATTTCAAGCACAGGTGATGAGTAATTGCTATTTCAATGCGACGATTTTTTGTCCCCCGCCGCAACGCGGAGCGGGGACATAGAAATGCCGGGCGTCCTTCCGTGTGTCCGTGGGTCCGTGGGTCTGTGGGTCCATGTGTCCGTGGGTCCGTGTGTCCGTGCATCCGTCCGTCACACTTTTTTGTAAGCGCTCTCATGCCTACAAATTTTGACAGATTTTCATTACATTTATACCAAATGTTTATACACCTATTACCTTGGTCAAGTTCGAAAATCAGCATTGGTCGATACTTTTTGTTGGAGTTATGGGACTCTGACCACAATAATGACTCCGTTTTATCCAAAAATTGACCTTGTAAGCGCTCTCATGCCTACAAATTTTGACGGATTTTCATTAAATTTATGCCAAATGTTTATACACCTATTACCTTGGTCAAGTTCGAAAATCAGCATTGGTCAATACTTTTTGCTGGAGTTATGGGACTCTGACCACAATAATGACTCCGTTTTATCCAAAAATTGACCTTGTAAGCGCTCTCATGCCTACAAATTTTGGAAAAAATGGGTGGTCGGGGTAAAAAAATGTTCCTCCCAACCTCCCCACACATTTAATTCTGGAACAGCCCTGAATGTTTGAAAATATTGCAATTTTATATACTGTGAAATCATTAGATTTCGTGGTGGTTCAATTTTCGTGGAATTCGTGGGTACCTCTCATCCACGATTTAACATCCTACACGAATTAATAAATAAGGGTAATAAAATCATATTTCCTTTGTAGGTTTTAGAGAATACACGAAATTACGTCCCCACGAACCTGTAAAATTTAAGCAATCCACGAAAATTGGCCCCCACGAAATTTAATGATTCCACAGTACAGTATACTAGTATACTGCTTGAACGGCGGGGGACCCAGGAATTCTATTCTTGTTTTGGTAAGAGACAGATACTGTATTATATGTATTATATTTAGCGTGTACGATATTTAGTGGAAATTTAGCATCAAAACAAGTTGGCGTGGAAATGAGTTAGCGTATTCCTGAATGTAAAAATGACAATAACAATACGTCAACCATCTCCAAAATCCACAAAACGAAAAACAGATCCAAAGCAAATCAACACGCAACTCCAAAAAGATGGAGGTAGGATCAGGTGCCTAGGAGGAGTGAGCATCATCTGCTGACCAATCATACCCGCCGTGTGCTCTTTGTCGTAATCGGGAAAAGACAGAAAAGTCCGAAGACAATTGGATGATTAACTAGAGCAGAGCTCGTGGCAAAGCCACGAGTAGGTCTTCCGTTTTTGCTGCGAGTTGAAAATATATATGATTTGGTGTCAAACGATTATAATGACTAAACTTTCAGATCTGCTTTTGTTATGAAAACGTGTTGTGATTGAAAGCCTGTATAAAAAACTTGTATTAAAAAAGACAGGAAGAAAATGTTTTAGGAAAACTATTTGTCAAACACAGTTTGTGTAATCGTTTCAAAAATTCTTTAAACATACAATAAGAAGTTAAATTTTTAAAGGGTAGCAAGCATTGTTATATACATGTACTCATGAATCATGTCAGAAATTATATTTTTTTAAAAACGAACCCGCCTACAAAACACGTAACCGTTTCTTTAAGATAACTTCTATTTTTAAATCTTTCTAATTTTTTGAAGACTATTTGCAAGTTTGATATTGTTGCGTGCTGTCAAAATTTAGTAATTAGTCAAAATTGATGGCATCTCTGAACATTGCAATAGGGAAGTGTGTGTCGTCTAAGCATGTATTGATCAATGTTTTGTATGCACATTTGCGCTCTCCTCATCATCGTCGGAACCCACGCGTTTTCTATCCGTTACACTGCGTTGAAAGCAATGTAACAGAAAAGAAACCCGTGGGTTTCGACGTTGTCTCCTCAATGACATGTGTCAATTTGAATCTAAATGATTTCTAAGTGGTAAGGTTTTCAAAGCTTTTGTAAAGTCTTGATGATGAATTCCAACAGTTCTATATTTTACGTTAAAAATACAAATCAATAGGAAGATGTAGCGAAAGCCATAACGGCATTATTTCTTCTGTTTTAGACTATTTCAGAGTTAAAAGAAACCCACAAGTATTCCTTTTTAAAAGGAATGATCGGCATGTAATATCAATGCTCAGCTCTGTTAATGTGATAGAAAAAGCATTACACTACATGCATTATGCTATAATACATAGCACCGTTTTGTTGATTTCCGAAATAGCAAGGCATGAATATATGGAAGGGAATTACCGCCAAAATTCTATGTATCTTACTTTTATTCTTATTATGCTTACTTCTTTATTCTTTATTACATTTACACTTGCATGTCACTTTATTGTTTTCATATTCATGCTTATCTTATTTCACTTTGATTCTCTTTAATTCTTTATTGTTTGCTTATTTCTATGTTGCAATATTCTCTTCTTAATCGTGTAAATTCTTTCTTCTATCTCTGTTACAAACGTGAATTCAAACACGCAAACAATAAGGCACTTTCAATAAAGACGAATACAAGTTGCGTGAATTTAATGTTGCATTTTGACGCCAGAAACCCTGAGTAAACAACGTCCATAAGGAGAAAATGTTAATCATACGAAAAAGTCAGCAAAAAAATGATTTCTACAGATTTGGATATCTCTTTTCGCCATTTAAAAAAAAAATCCAGCGCGAGCACTTGGTAGCGGGGGGGGGGGGGGGGGGGGGGGGGGGGCAACATAGCAATGAGTTTGTTTTCACAATGAAACGAACGACTATGTATAAAAACACACTACAGAAGTGATTAATATGTGACCGATAGAATCTAAACAAAACTTGCTTAAGAACTCATGTGAATATTCTTTAAAATAATCACCGAATGCCTCAATTCAGGACATTCTTTTATCGTGCCAGCACCAACCGCAAACATGTAACATGGAACTTTGATTATAATTTGATTTGATATTTAAACTACCTTGTACGCTATCCAGAGACATAAATAACTTCTTGTTATTTATGTTTCTGACGCTATCGTATAAATCAACGTTCAATGAACTGTACAAGTAAAATACATTGATCTTTTCATACTAAACCAATATAATAGTTGAAAACATAATAAAAAATAGTCGTGTGCGCACAAAATATGAAACGTGCGCGCGTGATAAGGTACATGTAGAAGATTTCCACTCGCGCGGGATCTCCTCGGCCATGTGCGAGGGATGATAATCATTTAAAGGTTTAATATTTGTGGTTTTTATTGTTGATTAAAACATTTTAGATTTACAAAGTCAAACCAAACATTAATTTGTGTCGGACGACGTGTCCGATTTGGAGTAAGATTGCTTTTATTAAATTTTCAGAACGACTTCCTCATTTACACTCCAATGTTTAATTAAATACATGTAATTACAAGATGGACAAACTTTTATAACATAAAATTAAAACAGTTCTTATATTTTCGGCTATATAAACTCAAACACGTTCATATACATGTAAGTGTGCGTGTGCGAATCTTGTGTATTAGATAAGCGCTTACCGCTAGGTAATGCAGCCGTCGCTGATCTCCTCGGCCGTGGGCTAAGGATATATTACGTAAAGGTACAACGCACCTTTGAAAAGTTTGCAGCATAATGACTTAAATCTATCAAATAGAAGTCCCTTTTTTTTAACTTAAAACCCACAATTAAATACATGTACTATGTCTGATATTGCTTTAGATTGAGAATGACAATGCTTTTAATAATTAACTGAACGAATTCTTAATTGACACCCTATCGTTTAATTAATCCGATTGAAGAAGAATAAACTTTTATGTGAAATCAAAACTAAACAATTCTTGAGTCCGCGGCTTAATAAACTCATATATGAGAGAGGCAACTCTCGTGTATTAGATAACCGCTGACCGCTAGGTAGTCCAGCCGCGACCATGGTGACCGGTTTTCTCGGCCGTGGGCGAGGGATAGCTTACGTAATGGTACACACACAGCTCTGATTCAAGGTAGATTTTAAATGCATGCAGTATGATAACTTAAAGGGGCATGGTCACGATTTTGGTCAAATTCTTTTTTTCTGTTTTTATTATTTACAATGCTTTAGGAATGCATTTCTAATGATTAAATGAAATTTGAGAGTCAGTCGTAGAGTTATAAGCAAGATACAGGGCGCACAATTCTTTGTCACGTAAACAAGGCTCGTGCCCTGTTTTTGTTTACATAGGTTCAAAATACCTGTAAAAAATCTTTTTCAACCTGCTTTGTCTATGTTGTAATTAATTTTACGCATAAATAAGCAGTTCCTAACGTTTAAGACATTCACATTAGGTCTATACTGGAATTTTCACTTCAACATTCAAAATGTAAACAAAAGCTTTGTTTACATAGCAAAGAATTGAAAGCTCTGTAACTTGCTTATATGCTACATCTGAAATTTATATGCAATGCTACATCTGAAATTTCTGGCCACCCATACTTAATTCAAATGTTTTTTCATTCGTCTACTTTCGGTCGCATTTAAATTTTTAACTGCATATTTGACCTGCATCCAAGACAAAACAAGATTCCTTTTTAATAGCATTTAAAAATCTAGTTCTCCAGGTTTTTTTCCTTGTGCCAAATATCTCTTGAAATATTTTTTCAAAGCATCTTTTCTTCCTTTGTCGATTTATGCCGTTCAGGTAAAGCTTAACAAAAGATGAGCATTAAATGTTTAAAACATGATATATTATCATCAAAGGTACTGCAATTAGGCAGTGAAGAGTACTTTAGACAAATTTCATGACTTTCAATCTTAGATTTATATTCTAAAAAAAGAAAATGCAAATATGTCATTCTGCTAACTTCTACAACTATCAGTTAATGTACATGATAGCCTAACTAACATATTGTTCCTTTTAAAAGAATGAGACGCACCAGAACTAAGACGCCTAAGAGACTAAGTCTATAGATGAATGTTCATGCTTCATATCGGTCACATTTTGCGTTACATTTTATGCAAAAATGTATTTGGCCATGTCTTTATGAACAAGTGTTCAATTATTATTGTGATATCAATAAGTGCTCAGCTTTTCTTTTTATATCATCAAGCAGGAAGAATGCGAAACTACCAGATGTGTTAAGAGTCTGAAAATATCAAATGTGTTTAAACAATTATACTTAAAAAGAATGTAAGGAAATTATGTGTAGGTACACATAATATACAGGGACTAGGTCGTGTCTAAGTTTCGTTTTCAAAAAGAAAAAAATTAGGTTCAATATTATTAGATGAAAAAATGACAAAAACAAACTGTCAACCAGAAAACGAATATATAAAACGAAATACAAATTCAAGCAGAGCAACACGGACCTTCAAGATAGAGGTAGGATCAGGTGCCATGGAGGAGTAAGCATCCTCTGATGACCGGTCACACCCGCCGTGCGCCCATTGTCATGTCGGTAAAATGTCATTATCGGGAAAAATGTCCTAATTTGGGAAAAATATCATAATCGGGAAAAACGGAGAAAAATCCGTGGACAGTTCGGTATTTAATCAACAGAGCAGAGCAATCACGGACCTCTGGAAAACCTCAAAGGCAGGATCAGGTGCCATGGAGGAGTGAGCATCCTCTGCTGACCGGTCACACCCGCCGTGTGCTCTTTGTCGTAATTGGTAAAATAAAAACCGGAAAAGTCCGTAGACAATTAGGTTATTAATTATTGTCTAACAATTAGTATGAAAAACGTCAGTCAGCATGAGACCCAGAGGAAGATTGTATTTGCTGACAAGGTCGTTGTATCGACCATAAAACTTACGAAAAGATGACTTTAAACGGGACTGTTGATAGTCCTGTTTTATCATCTTGTTTGTCAGTAGCTTGCCTCGTCTTAGAAACTGTAGAAGCATGCCCTTGCGTATCGAATTAACTGAGAGACAAAAACACCATATGCATGTGATGAAGGTATATTGCTACATAAGTTAGGAAAGTTGACTATAGAAAAATTGAAGTCATCCTTTTTTTCATAAAGTTTTGTTGTAAGGTTACCATCAATGTCCATTTCCAGTAAAATATCCAAATATGAAACAGATGACGAAGACTCTATCTAGTTTGATACCCAATTTTATGATATAAAATTGTAGAAAGTCTTCACTTAAAAGGTATGGTTGGAATATGAAAATCATCATCCAAATGAGTCTTTATATGAACCCATTAAAACACAATTTTTCTCTTTTCACTTAAAACTATATTTTGACAAAATACATTGACCATCTGAAGGAGATAAATGTACCTAAATGCGCTCGTGTATTTCTGAGGCTTTTAAATGTGCTAAACATCTATGGATGTTGAATGTAAACAGTTTATCCTCACCATAAATAATATTTTTTATCTCCAGTGTTATTGGGGATTTTCTTGAGAAGAAAGTGCATGCAAAATAAACAAGAGAAAATCCGATAAGCCTATTTACTAAGGGCCATGTTTCACATCACACTTTATGTGAAAAGAAATATTTTGCATTTGAGCTTAAAAAAAATATTTGATTTAGTTAGTATATGAGTGAAATGAAGTTCACCTTAAATTGAACTGTAATTTTTTTTTCTTTTGTTGTGTAGTACATTAACACATGTTTATCACTAAATGGATTTCATATTTATGCTTATCAAAGTTCTTATTTTCATGCTGTGCTTAAATTTATGTTGCATTATTCTATTTTTATAACTTATTATTACTTTTTTGCATATATACCGGTTATTTATCTTATTACTTTACTTGTCTTTATAACAATCGCAATCAATGACACGCTTTCTTTATTGACGAATACAAGAATTGCGAATTTAATGCTGCTGAATAGGTGACAGTATTTGAGCTAGAATTGCTGTTCTCCAAGATTCGTGAAAACTAAACTTGCAATCAATACTGTAATAAGTACAGACCCTGAAACGTACTACTACACCAAAAAAGCGTGCGAGTTTCGTGCGAGAATCGTTTCGTGTAAACCGTTTAGCGTTTCGTGTACACCGTTTAGCGTTTCGTGTGAATCGTGAAGCGTTTCGTGTAAACCGTTTAGCGTTTCGGGCAAAGCGTGCAGCGTTTCGGGCAAAGCGTGTAAAGCGTTTCGGGCAAAGCGTGCGAAAATCGTGTGAAACGTTTCATCAGATTTCATTCGGAACTTTTCTCAGTTATTAGTTCTTTCAAAATGGCGCCCGAGTTTAAGACTTCTCGCAATGGTTTGTGATTAACAAAACACTTATGTATGTATACTATTGACATTTTGTTTGTAAAAATTAAATCAACTCTTTGTGATACTGTCAAGTAGTAATAATCATGTAGTATTTATGTTTCTTTTACATCGATAACTGAAACCTTTCGACAGTGTACAATTAGCACTCGGACACCGGGTAACACATACTTTCAGCTGACTAAACCTGTCAATCAAACTGTATTTTTTTCATTGGATGGTCACGCGTCTCTTTTTTTGTCAACAGCCAATAAAAATTTAATGACTTTAAAGCAGTCGCAATCAGTATTTGATAAAGAACATCATTATAATGATATAACGTTCATCAACTCAATAACAAAATAGAAAAAGAATAGAGGGGAAAATATTGTGTAAACATTATATTTGTGTATGGTACTATTTTTAAATAGTTTGTGATAAAAGCGACGTCATGCGTACATGTATATTGAGTCTGAAATTTAATTCACTTTTTTTTTCATCCGATATAATTTATTGAATTTATTTTAGAAAATTAATAGATATCCTAAATAGTGATACAAACTTTATTTTTTGTTTATGCCAATCGTCTCGTTTTCTGTCTGGTTTTATGTGCGGAGCATATTTTAATATGTGGTTGATACGATAGCCTTCTTTTAAATTCGGTGATTAATTTACTTCTAAATAATTGTCAATTATTAATGTAATTGAATAACTATTTATTTAAATACATTTATTACGTTTTTATTCTCACAAACCATTTCAAAACAATTCCTAATGTTGAAAAATAAAGCCGCCGAAAAACGAAAAATGGATTTACGTATGTAATGATACGGATTTCAATTTTAATGTTTTAAAATTACATGTAGTAAGCCATTTACATTTTCTGTATTTATTATTATTATTATTTTTACGGAACAATTTTCATTTTTTCTACGACATTAAAACGAGCAATGAATACATGTACGTGCATGTTCTGTAGTTTCTTTTTATTTCTGTGATTGAAATATTTTTCATTAAAGATCAATATTGCCGATTTTAAAAAAGATTTATTTGTGAAATATTATTATTTCTATTATACCGTACCATTTTAAAACAACTCTTACCATAAAAGTAAAAATCCGAGAGAACCCGATTGAAACGAAAATCGAAGCGTGTCCAAAGCGTGTGAAAAGCGAGCAAACCGTTTCGTGTGAGAAACGTTTCGTGTAAACCGTTCAGCGTTTCGTGCAAACCGTTTAGCGTTTCGGGGAAAGCGTGTAGCGTTTCGTGTAAACCGTTCAGCGTTTCGTGTAAACCGTTTAGCGAGCGTGTAGCGAGCGTGCAGCGAGCGTGTGGTGTAGTAGTACGTTTCAGGGTCTGTATATAAGCATTTTCAAAAAGACGTAGTCAACGTTTCATCAAGTTCTGATAAATGCGGGCTCATACGATACATTGACCTTACGTATTTTAACACTCATAAGGTTTAAATTATATTTTTCTTCAATGAACAGTCTTGGAATAATCATTATTCTTTATTTATAACTTTCAACGACATTAATATTTCTAAATAAACAAGGTGTGATTTTGATAGTCAGACTGCATACTTCCAGAATATATCTATGTGATAATTTGTGGGATGAAAGAAAAAGAAGTGGTTGACATTAAAGCATTTCACAACCACCAAACAGCAATTGAAAATATCTTAATTACCGTCAATGGGACTAGTTAACGAAAGTTGAATTTGATATGATAATCAATAAACAAAATGCAAGATGGTAAGATGGGTCTGCTTCACACGTGATGCGTAGAGTAGACCCAAAAGGCGAACCCCCAGCAAACGCAAGTTAAACCGCGAGTGGACTAAAAGTAACCGTCGAGTAGACGCAAATATTAATGACGCAGATCAAGAGTAAACCCGGGGTTTAGTTGGGCTCTGCTCTGGTGTGAAGTTGAGCCTGGTGGGTATTGTAATTCTGTTGTTATTTATTTCTTAAAAATTATAATTTGCTTATAACTTGATAATTAAAACAGTATTGGCTAAACGCTTAGATATTTAAGGAGACCTTGCGTCTTGATTTGAATAAATTGCTTTTGGAGCTTGTAATTGTTCTAATGAACAGATCCTTTATTGGAGCTATTTAATTGTTATTTAACATTAAGGTGGTCACATCTCATTACCCGTATTGTTGATTCATTTACTGACAAGAACAAACACACTTAGTGATACACATCATTTTGTCTCTTTCACCGGCAAAATAGACAAAAATATATACACCTCTCATTTTCTCGTTCTCTCAATTAGGGAGCTTACGTGTTATATTTAAGACACTGAGGATGCTCACTCCTCCTAGGCACCTGATCCTACCTCTATCTTGGAGGTCCGTGTTGCTCTGCTTTGAATTTGTATTTCGTTTTATGGATTTCTGAGATGGTTGACGGTTTGTTATTGTCATTTTTTCATAAGGTTTAATATGTATAATATATGCAAGGAAACGTGATACATATAGTTAACAACTTATTATTTGCATATAATATACTCATATATGAAACAATAATGATATTTTAAGTAAAAAAAAAATCCTATGAATTTATTACCAACAAATGATACAAAAGCATCACAAAATTGAGTTATCAAAAGTGATCGAAAAAAGTAATTTTAATTGTATTTAATCTTTAAACTGTTGTCGATTTAATTACGATTAGAAGTAATCGAAAATATCTTTTTTTACAGATTACTTGAATTGGAGCAATCATTAAAATTGATTATGATTACTCGATTGCGATTTCACCATGCCTGCACCTGGCGTTATAATGCAGCATTCTTATACTCGGTTATATTGAAAGTGCTTCCTGGATTGCGGTTGTAAATGATAAAAGTATAATTACAAAGTTAATATAATAAAGACAAATTTTACACGGAAAAATTAAAAATGTGCAACATAAAATTAAGCACAACATAAAAATGAAGATAAAATCAAAAGAAATTTATGGATATGAAAATGAATTGGCAAACATGTGAAAATGTACTGCAGAATGAAGAAGTAGGCAGAATTTAAAAAAAATAAGCAAAATATATATACTTTAGGCGGTATGGTCTCTCAATAATATTCCTCCTTTAGCGAATTTAATTAAAATTTAATCTTGAATTGTCATTTTTTTCCTCGAAACTAAATCGTTCTCGTATACTAAATAAATTATAAAAATATTTATTTAAGCTTAAATGCAGTGTATTTCTTTTTCACATGAATAAAATGTAAAACGAAGCCTCCAGTAAATTTCCTAATCAGTTTTTTTCTTGTTTATATTGCATTTACTTCTTCATAAACAGAAACTATCCCCTTGGATATATAAAATGTTATCTATGCTAGGGTTTCACTATTTACAATCAGTACCCATATTTGCTTAGTTCTGTTCCACATTTATAAACCTTAAAAGTACATGAGTGCATTTAGGTACATTTATTTCCTTCAGCTAGTCAATGTATTTTAATAGAATTTATTAAATACTTAGTAATAAATACTCATTTATTGCATATGTGATACTGATGACATAACAAAACTCTTATCGGCCTCCAGGGCTGATACAGGTTATCAGCCGTCTAGAACTGATACGGATCCGTATCACACCCCTTGCGGAACGCCTCTTCCTTATTTCGTTTAGGCATTTGTGAATGTTTACAGGAAAAAAATTGTAACAGTCATCATTTTTAAGCGCAGTTAAAAACTTAAAATGCTTTAACAAAATTGGAGCAGTAAACTTTTAAAACCTGAAGAAATTCTATAGCTACATGACTGTTTGTCAAAACAATTAAATCTTATATGTATATTCAAAACATGTACAACATACTTTTAAGTTATATTTAAAGTCAATTTGTTCAAGTTTGTGGTTTTTATTACATAGAATGTAATAATTAAAAAAAAAGAAAAATGAAGTCGCAAACACGTGTAAATGTACTACAGAATAAAGAAGTAAGCAGAATAACTATAAAATAGACACATATACTTTCGGCGGTAATTCTCTTCCATAAATACCAGTTATCAGTTTAATTATTTTTATTTGCCTTAGGATCTTAATATAAGTCATATTTGTTGTGATATTTTTCAATGGATTGAAGGCAAACCATTCGACTGGAGAGAAAAAAATGGACAGAAAATATCTATATATAAATGAGCTACTGACAACGAGAAAATCACTTGCGCTTGGGCTTGTATGAAGACGAACCATGGAGAACGTGTTGTACCTCATGACGGTAAAATATTTCTAAAACTACTTTACATAAGTTCAGTTGTTAATTGTAACACTATCATTGCGTTTTACAATTTTTTTTTTTCAAAATATTTTTATCGCATTCAAAAAATAATATATTTGTGTATCGTTTAAGTCTGGATGAGATTTTATTTCCTATCGGTTATGGTACAAAAAAGTAGTAGTTATTCTAAAACGTAGATATTTTGCTTAAATTTCTTTTTAGAATTAAATTTCTTAAACCTTTCTGTATACTTCATATGTTTTCCATAGGTTTTTAATATAATTATATGAACAAAAGAATTGTTTTTATTGTGGTTCCCTAAATATTCGTGGGTATCAATTTTCGTGCATAAAGTGGGAATCACAGTTTCAAGGATATGTAAATTCGTGTCCAATAATTTTACCAATAGGAAATGTTAGTAGTTAGTTCGTAATTCAACGAAAATTTAAATTCCTTGATCAACTTAAGAACGAAATCCACGAACATTGGTATTCAACGAATACTGATGAAACAACAGTACTTTCACAAAAAAATTCTAATCAGAAATAAATATTTCGACTTCTTACTGATATTGATGATAAGTTACCGAATCTACGTTTGCAATAATGTTGCAAGTGCTCGAATGTAGACTTAAAACGTATGGAATGGAAATACCGAAAATTATAAAAAAAAAAATTATTCTTACCCATTAATATCATTCTAAGTATAAACAATATGAGAAAAAAAACCAGATTCATTTTTTTTTAAACCTACATGTAAATGCATGATAACTGCATGTCCAAACGATAAGCTAGACATCTTACTACTCTACTTTTAATTATATGTAAAACAATGAAGACTCAAAGTACGTTGATTTGTTGGTATGGTCAAATTAAAGGGGAACATTTCATTTTTTTTTTGTAAATGAGAAAATATTACTATACAAGTAACGAGTGAAAATGCATTAAAGTTCGTGGACAAATATTTTGTCGATAGTTATGCTGCATTGTCACCCTCATTATAATATATAAAAGCAAATTGTCGCATTGCGCGTCCGTTGATTCAATTACACCACCGTTTACGAATCAACAAATCGGAGGCAATTAAATGAAAAGAGGGAACATTCTCTAGATATTATTCCTAGCCGATAATTTAAAAAGAAAAATATCAACCGGTCAATATTTTTCGGACGAGCTAAAATTACCATTATTGCCTATTTGTCTATATAGAGTTTTATAGTGTAAATATACTACTGAGTATCACAAAAAGAAATGTTTATTATTTTTTTTATATTAACAGTTATAGTTAATGATACAGAGCGTTGTTTTATATTCAGGTTGTTTTGATATCAGTAGCCGACGCAGGGACCCTTTATAAACAAAAAAGAAGCAATGAAAATGGTAAGAATAAAATATATGTATATTTCAAACTTTTTTCTTAAAAGTAAAGTAAAAGTAAATCTATATTTGATATCATTATATCAATACGCTATGTACTTTTTACATAAATATAACTCACACTAAGACGTTTTTATGGTCATTGTCAATGTGTTTAAGTATGTCGAAACTTTATTTTGAGGTGGAATGTTACATCATTTTTTAATTACATGGATCATCATTTTTGAAACTTGATTTAGTTGTTCAAAGTAGGATACATGTCGTAAATGTATTTATATGAATTTATTTGTCATTTCATAAAAATTTTTTTTTCATCTGAATTGGTTGCATGTTACATACTGTAGCCGTTAAAATTTGCTGTTAATAAATGTATGATATCAATATATATATCAAAGTACTGAACTACTGACGGGAGTTGATTTTATCTATTATTAATTATTTTAAAATCAACGATATGTTATTGTGCATGAAAGTATTTTCCTATATGTACACGTATTTAACTTATGCACATTTTTTATAATATGAATTCTCCGACAGAAATTTCCTGAAAACCCAATATGAATCATGTTGTGTAATATTCAAAAAATTAATATAGTAAAAATGAATTAAATCTTAAAAATCTTTACTCCCACACATGCGGGGAAAAAATTGAATGCATAATTATGAACTCCTCTACCTAAATTGTAAAATTAAAAGTAAACCATTTCTAGCCGACTCGAAGGTTGACAATGGTTGTTGAATGGTGTCAAATTCAACCGTTACAATCCCAAACAGGTACTATTTGTTTTATTATACTGAATGTCATAATTTAAGAGAATTTTTTGTGCTTTTAAATAGAAATGACGTGAATTCAACGACGAACCGTACGCGCTTAGTTTACGCACATATAACAATTTGCTGTGCTACCCGTTGCCCAAAAAATATTATACTTTTATGTTAAATACTGAAATCTGATTGGTTTAGACGCACTAGACAGTCTGTTCTCTTATCCTAAGCGTTAGCAACAGGCCGTTAGATCGAAAAGTTTCATGCGTGTAAATTATGCGTGTACGATTCGCTGTAGAGTTCACTTTTCTCTTAAATTAATACATTCAGTAAAATCAAATGAATAGCGCCTATTCGGGAGGGTAATTGAAATTGACTCCCCTTGAAATACATTGTCAACCTCCGCTTCGCGTCGGTTGACAATGGTTTTCTCGTGGGGTCAATTTCACCTGTTACCCTCCCAAACAGGCACTATTTATATAATGTTGCTAGAACGGATTATCTACTGCGTCTATACCACTCAAAATTTAGTATTTAACATGAAAGTATAATAAGCTTAAATAATAATACTATATGACTTAGATACTGAACTGTTCGAATTATTACATTTGAACCAATAAATGGATCTGGAGAAGATACTTTTTAAAATCAAAGATATAAAGTTTGGTACTTGAAAGTAATATCTGTGGTACCATTAAATGGTGTTTAGCCTACTTTCAACTAGAACTTTTATTTCAACAAAATCCGGCTGGAATTGTTTTTTTAATGTGTAGGCAAACTTGTGGTTCCGTATTTTTTTTTTTTTACTAAAAAGATGTTCTACATAGTCGACATTTTTGCAGTAACGTTATATAAATTTCTTCTGAAAAGAAATTATTCCAGATCCAAAAAAAACAACTGTTAAAATTAATTCGAGAGTACCATAATATATTGTTTTAAAATATTTTTAAATGCTATTATTTAGAAAATTATTTGATGTTTTTCATATCGCGTTCTACAAGTCTTTGTATTAGATGGTAACTTAAAAGTAAATGAATTACTTAAATGGGTGAAGAATGAAAAGTATTCCCACCCTTACATACATAACACACAATAATCCCAATTTGAAATTCTCTTTTCTCCTATATAATTTGAGAAAACTAAATGTTTAATTTTGATGTCCATGATACTATTAATACCCAAGTTGTGAATTTTGTGATAGGGTTTGTAGCACAAGTACAACAAAGATGGCGATGAGAACATGTTTATTCAACACGTGCAGCATCATCAAAGAAAGACAACTCTATTCAGTATAATGATTATACAGAGTTATTGTTCTTAGATTTTCAATACGTGACATCTCCCCTTTTAAGTAAATTCTGCACTCAAAATATGTTTGGAAATAAATTCACAGTACAGGCTATATAAACAGTTCTCAATAATGTCTTTTTAACTATCAACTACAAGCAACACAACTAGTAAACTATTAAAATATAAAACAGAAATCAGCACTCGGTAACCAGTCTGCTAGGTGGTTTGACCACGCGACCACAAGATGTGGTAAAACCACTTGGCACGTCAAGTTTACCAGAATGAGCGCTAGAAGCATTACGCAGGTTATTTGGAAATGAACAATTATCACTTCGGGTTGATTCCTCAGCGTCTTCCGGTTGTTCTGTGTTTTGTTCCTTTGTTTTGATGAGATCTCTGCGGTTTCTCCTCAATGTTGTATTTCCATGCGACAAGAAATATGATCTTGGCGTTTCTGCAGGTCTAACCACTTTTCCTGGTGTTTTGATGGACTGTCCTGGATTTCTTAAGCGTACGGTGTCTCCAATTTCAAGCGGTTTGAGTGGTTTGTAGTTGCGATCATAGTAAGATTTTTGCGTGTCTTTGAGGTTCTGGAGCTCTTCGAGAACTTTCTCTGTGTTATATCCCATTGGTCGCAGGCTGGATTTCACAGTTGGTATCAGAGTTCTCGTGTTCCGTCCAAGTAGAAGTTGTGCAGGGGAAAGTTTCACTCCTGGAATTTCCGAGTTCCTTAACTGCATGAGTGCGAGATAAGGATCCTTGTTGTCATCCTGAGCTTTTCTGAACATGTTTTTCATTGTCTGGACAGCTCTTTCAGCCATACCGTTGCTCTGTGGGTATCTCGGCGATGATGTTGTATGTTGTAAGTCATATTCCTTAGCAAATTGGCGGAATTCATGGTTTGCAAACTCCGGTTCGTTGTCGCTGATGAACTCCTCAGGAATTCCTTGTCGTGCGAAATGCTGTTTCAGTATGTTGATAATTGTAGCAGCTTTCCCATCTGGTAAGCGATTCACTTCTATGAACTTTGAGAAGTATCAATTTTAAAGTTAATGGGTTTGCATCATTGACTAGTAATTGCACCGTCCAGTCATCTTCTTTTCCTGAGTCAAGTGAGTACATGAAAAAGTTGTCATCACTGTCTTCTTTACTTTATTCAATCTGATGAATCTGACGATTTCTTGGTTTCCTATGTTTGGAATAATGTGGTGCTGGCTGCATCCCAGACTTGCACACTGCTGCATAATGATTTTTCTGATTACATTTACTGCAAAATCTGCCGTAAGCTGGACAATGGTCAGCTCCCTTAATGTGGTCTTTTCCACAGTACTTACATCGAATTACTGGCTCGGGCTTTGCTACTCTTTGTTTGTAGTTCTGTTTCTTGTCTTTCACCGCGTGTACGTTTTTCTCGTCTCCCATTTCTCTGAGTTGCGTTTCAGAGACTTCCGCTGCTCTGCAAATGTCTATGGCGCTCTGTAGTGTGAGTTCACGCTCTCTTAGTAGTATAGCACGCACAGTATCACTTCGGATGCCACAAACTATTCGATCTCTAATCAAAGAATCTTTCAGTTCACCGAATTCACATACACTTGCCTTTTGTCGAAGTTCTGTGACAAAAGCGTCGACAGGTTCCCCTTCCTTCTGAGTTCTCGTATTGAAACCGTGTCTCTCGTAAGTCACATTTTTTCTCGGGTTGCAGTATTCCTTAAATTTCTTCTAGATATCCACCAACTTTGTCTTATCTTCGTCTTCGGACCACGTGAAAGTGTTATAAACATCAATGGCGTCCGGTCCTAACACGTGGAGTAGGGTCATCCCCTGAATTTTATCTCCTTTACTTGCCACTCCGCTCGCTACAGCCTAAACATCGTACTGCTGTTCAAATCTCCTCCAATTCTCCGCTAAATTACCAGTCAGTGTAAGTCCAGGCGGCGGTGGTAGGCGATCCATTCGTAAAAATAATTTCTTCTGACACCATGTAGCACAAGTACAACAAAGATGGCGATGAGAACTTGTTTATTCAACACGTGCAGCATCATCAAAGAAAGACAACTCTATTCAGTATAATGATTATACAGAGTTATTGTTCTTAGATTTGCAATATGTGACAGGGTTAAGTGCCTAAGGCAGGGCCATTATGGCTATACAGTGAGAATGCATTAAAATATGAAAATCTTTTCATGTCTTTTCACATCAAAGGAATATATATGCATTGATGTATTGTCCACCAAGCTCTTTTCTTAAATAGTAAAATTCATGATGCAGTGAAAATGGATGGGTTTTTTTTAATTTTATGTACTGTCATACCTTGAAAATACCTTGGAGAAAAATTATAAGCGTTTTTACTATGACCATTCAATCCAGCTGAGAAAGAAATTGGGAGCACAAGATAGTAAGTTTGCAGGAACCATCGTCACGAATGAATTGGGATTTAAATGTCTATAACCTCGAAATGCTAGGTACTGGTTTGAACAAAAAATGATTACTTAAACTAAATTTTGTTGAAAGTTGAAGTACATTCTGGTTATCCTGGCTATTGAATAAAACTCGCAAGCTTTCGGAAAAGGACAATCAGGGGTAAACAAATAAATATATATATATATATATATATATATATATATATATATATATAGATATAGATATAGTTATATTATAGATCATAATAAACAGTAATCAGAACAGAAAATAGTGTTCATACGTCAGAAAACATTAATGACTAATTAAAACCTACCGGTATTATATAATTCAATATAATTTTATATCAACATTTATTTTAAAAACAAAAACAGGGGTTTTTTTAAGTTAAAAAGAGTCACGTGCAGGATTTGAACCCAAAACGCTGCATGGTTGTACTAAATTCCAGAACGAAAGCAGTGGAGACTTTGAAGAGTATGGTATAAAGTAGTGTTGGAAACAACATTGTCATATATGTGGACTTTGTTTTTATCCTCCAAAACATATTTTGAAAAAGTATATAATTAGTCATCTCTGGGTCATCTCTCCATATTTTTTTTAAAAGCGACGTTTTTAATGTTGAAATAAGTCATCGTTACACGTTTCAAATGTGTGGAGAGAAGACCCAGAGACATCAAAATCATTTAAAAACAGCTGTACATAAGTAGGATTTTGAATCAATCCCGTCCTGTTGCTATATTTAGGCCCATATTATGATAAAACCATTTACATTTCAAACATTTTTAACCCATTCTACATCCAACAGAAACCAAATAACGGTTATAATTCGAAAAATGTGCAAAACTAATCTATGACATTTCCACTCTTCTTGTGCGCCCAGATTCCTGCCGAATCTACATCTTAAACGCCCACTTTCTTTCGAAATACACTTATAATTTATATTTTGTAATACTGTTGACAGCTCTTAAGGAACTTGCGTTGAATAAACCAGCCAAACAATCAACAACGTATTTCACCTACTCTGCCAACTTCGCAGTTGATGGCAACAAAGGTACAGATTTTGTCGTAGACAAGTGTTCGTGCACAAAGGAAGGCGACCTACACCCCTGGTTGAGTGTTGATCTGCAGGCTGTGTTTAACATATCATCTGTCAGAATATTCAATCGAGGAATGGACGCTGCGAAAATCGGTAAGCGTACAAAGGAACGGCATTGAAAAATGTAACAGAGTGTTAAATCGATACTTGATATCGAAGATTCATATCAGAAAAAAATGAAAATTAAAATCGATGCATTTTTTTTTATATTAAGTTTTCAATTTCCCGTTAACATCTGTTATTTTACTTTTGTAGATGTGGCAGCCCGGTTGCGTCATGTTACCGTCACTGTCGGGCCGACAGAATCAGATGACAACTCTCCCTGTGGTTATTTTGCTGGGCCCGGCACTCTGTCAGAGATGGTCGACATAGATTGCCCGGCATCAACACAGGGGAGATTCGTAAAGATTTCTGCCGAAACAGAGTATCTCACACTTTGTGAAGTTCAAGTGTTTGGATTTTCTGGCTAATTATCATCTTTGCTGATGTCTAGTTTAAACGTTACCGTTTATCGGTGCATTGTAATGCTAATCCAATTAAAACACATAAAGAATCCATATAGTTTATGTTGTTGATCATCACAAAAATTAACGACAACAAATCGTGGATGTACTATATCTATATCCTGCTAATTGTAAACTCAAGTGTACACCACGTGAAACCGATTTCAAAAGAGAAAAAACAAACTAGATGTCGTTAATGGAACGTCAGTTATAATTGCATTAAAACAGGAGACCCTGAGGACTTGACGATCACTTGCGTACCATAGCCTTTAGATTTACTTGTCAGCGAGCCTAGTCATGTTTGATTTTAAGCTTAATTTTGAAGTCCAAGCCCTAATCTGCAACTGATTGTACCCCACTCTCATCATTTGATGTTTGAACAAAGGCATCGACAAGCAGAGCATCCCCTCGCAGCATGAAATAGTATATTGGGTGTGTGCCCGCTCGTACGCATACACACACATATACATAGTTGTAAAACTTCTATTCTCACTTCACAAGGTTTTCCACTTAAAAAAAATAATCAACAATGTTCATGCGTTGTTAACATTTTCTATTTCTCGTTATTGTGATTCCATTGATGTTATATCTTCATTAGAGGTTTATTTTAACGAAAAGTTATAAATCAAAGAAATGATTTCTTCCCTGAATGCCACTACATTGAACACAAGAGATATATGTACTACAAATGTATAGAGTTGCAAGTAATATTTGTAATCAATAGTAATTTCTGAGAGACTAGTGCTTAAAGAGCTAGCAGGTCCCTATATATTATGATGTTCAATGAATAAAGATGAAGGAAATACTGTCTAAAAGTTTTTAAAACAGATATTTTACATAATGTAAATGAGTACTATACTTAAAAATGTAAAACAACTTTTTAAAGAGAGGGTGGGGGTAATGTATAATACAAATTAAGCACATGACATGCCTAAACAAAGAGTGTCTTAGATTTCAAGCACAGGTGAAGAGTAATTGCTATTTCAATGCAACGATTTTTGTGTGTAAGACAGATACTGTATTATATGTAATATATTTAGCGTGTACGATATTTGGTGGACATTTAGTCTCAATACAAGTTGGCGTGGATATGAGTTAGCGTATTCCTGAATGTAAAAATGACAATAACAATCCGTCAACCATCTCCAAAATGCAAAAAACAAAAAAAAAATCCAAAGCAGAGCAACAAGGAACTCCAAAAAGATGGAGGTAGGATCATGTGGCTAGGAGGAGTGAGCATCATCTGCTGACCGGTCACACCCGCCGTGTGCTCTTTGTTGTAATCGGGAAAAGAAAAAAAGTCCGAAGACAATCGGATGATTAATTATGGTCTAAGAGTAAGTATGAAAAACGTCAGTCAGCATCCGACCCAGTGGAAGATTGTATTTGCCTAAAAGGTCATTGTATCGACCATACAACTTACGACAAGATGAATGTGACTATTCCTATACATATATGTATGGCATTTAGCGATGTACTTGATTTAGCGGAAGAAGCATTCCACAAAAAGCGCTAAATAACGTTTACAGTAGTGAGTCAAACAGACACACACTGTGTATCCATCTCTCCTTCGGAACGACGCGGGTAGGTTAAGGCAACTCGTAGTTTAGTGATCGTCGATATTACTGTCATTTTAAAAATTGTTTATTTTAAATAAAACAATGCTGAATATCAATATCAAGTGAATGTATTCAGCAAGATATTATATTTTTACTTCGGATTCGATCTTTGAAGCTGCGGTGCCATGGTATCACGCGACAGTTAAAAATAGATCATTTTTGTACCTTTGCAAAAAATCAAAAAGTGTAACACTACCCCGAAGTTTATTTGTATGTATGATACAATAATTCGATCGGCAATAAGTTCATGTTTATTAATATTGCTGCTAGAATCCTATTGTAAATCGCAAAAAATAAATATTGTCATTATTTATCGGAAACCCCTTCAACTTTTTCAATGTCATTGAAAATAATACGTATTTTTCATTTACAACAACAAACCAAAAGTTTCTAGCAGCACTTTTCAAGTATTTAAGGTCTTTTGATATTTGCCAAATTCATCTTTCATAATATCCCGGGTAGTGTTACACTTTTGTCTTTTTTATACACACTGACAGAGGAAAGGCCGGTCAAGCCACATAAATGTCTATCTGCTTACCTTATAACACTCGCTAATAAAACAAAATATCCATGCCTGTATTATCCTGGTTAAATCCTAACTGACACTTAATTAAATTTTGGGTCATATTTCGGCATTGTTTACACTGCATTCCAATGATTTGTCTTAGACATTGATATTCTCTATTAATTATTATTATTGTGACGTCATCAATGTTAACGATGCGTAATGCAGAGAAATCGAAGATATATTCAGTTAAAATAACTTCTAGTGACATTTTACGCATGTAGTTTTCAGAATTTGGACCATAGATAAAGTTAAAATTGACAGGTTTCCTGTGTTAAATATGACATCATGCTGCTTATTGTGACGTCATATCGATCACAGGGATTTTTATACGATCGATCGCTGACTGTTGCCTAATCATACCCGCTGAGGGTATAAAAATAATACCAACAACAACTTTGATAAACGCTAATAAATGGGAAAACTATTAAAATGTTAAACCTATTCACAGGTTACAAGGCAAAGCAATGCTAAATCTGATATTTATGGCCACCCATACTTAATTCCAATGTTTTTTTTCATTCGTCTACTTTCGGTCACTTTTTTAATTTAATTGCATATTTGACCTGCATCCAAGACAATATTTTTTAAACAAAATTCCTTTTTAATTGCATTTAAACAATCTAGTTCTCCAGGTTTTTTTCCTTGTGCCAAATATTTCTTGGAAACATTTTTTCAAAGCATAGTTTCTTCCTTTGTCGATTTATGCCGTTCAGATAAAGCTTAACAAAAGATGAATATTAAATGTTTAAAACACCATATATTATCATCAAAGGTACTGTAATTAGGCAATGAAGAGTACTTTAGACAAATTTCATGACTTTCAATCTTAGATTTATATTCTTGAATAAGATAATGCAAATATGTCATTCTGCTAACTTCTACACCTATCAGTTACTGTACATGATAGCCTAACTAACATATTGTTCATCTTAAAAGAATGAGACTGAATGAGACGCACCAGAACTAAGACGCTTAAGATACTTAATCTATAGATGAATTTTTCATGCTTCATATCAGTCACATTTTGCGTTACATTTTATGCAAAAATGTATTTGGCCAAGTTTTTATGAACAAGTGTTCAATTATTAGTTTGGTATCAATAAGTGCTCATCTTTTGTTTTTATATCATCAAACAGAACGAATGCGAAAATATCAGATGTGTTAAGAGTCTGATACTATCAGATTTGTTTAAACAATTATACTAAAAATGAATGTAAGGAAATTATGTGTAGGTACACATAATATACAGGGACTAGGTCGTGTCTAAGTTTTCGTTTTCAAAAAGACAAAAAAACGTTGTTCAATATTATTAGATATAGTTTTTCTTTGTTTTTCCTAGGGTTTTTTCAGGTAAAATGTAAACTAGAACTGTCCTATTGGGACTAATACCCCCGCAAGGCTAATTTCAAATGGGACAAATAATTGAATTGTATAATAAAGGTTTGCGACACATAAATAAAAAAAAATTCTAGAATTGTTAAAAAACTCAATTACACATGTAGTTAACAAATAAAAATTAAAATCAAAATTTTCAAAACTTCACTGTAAATACATATGTATAACAGTAATACATTTACAAATTTATGTATCTGGTGATATTTTTTTATTTCATTGTTTTAAAGAAAAACCAACAAAGTGACAATAACCCCTCCCTTTGCAGTAAATGAAAATAGCCAAGCAATGCTCTTCTGTTGATAACACTATGAATATCTTTCTAATCAGAGTCTTGACAGATGCAATTAGTTGTTTCAAATTTTCCTCACTTTCTCCTATGGTACAATGCAACTCACTATCAGAAAATTGATCCCATAGGACTATGATTTTCTTTGATGAGCTTGTTAAATTGGATAAAATCCCAAAACATTATCATAATTAGCATACTATGTAAAAATATGAAAAAAAGAAAATTTAATATTACAAACAATTTTAAAATTGCCTAAACACTACAATCATATCAGTAATTTTGAATTTCATTTAAATTAATGCCCTATAGGGTCACTTCATCAATTTACTTGACTAATGAATTTAAACAGCTTCTAATAATAGCTAACTTCTTTATTAATAATGATATTATTTATTTCATTATAATGATAGAAACTTTTGGTTTACATGAAGCAGTATTAAAATAACCCCAAAACCACCGCCCATTTTACAGATTATCAATTTTCCCTAAACCCATGCTCCATCTAAACCATGGCTCAGATAATGGCCCCCTTGGGACAACTGAATTCAGCCACACTTGTCTTTGATGTTCTTATTAGCTCCTAAGAATTTATCAATGACAAACAGAAATTTTGCATTGTCAGTTGATAGAATACTTATAAAAAATAAATTAAGTTAAGAAATAAAGACAAAAACCTCCATCTGGATGTATTAATATAAATATATTTTAGAGTGTTTACTATTAATTAATTAATAACCGAAAGTCTGTAAGGATTACCTCCCTTACTTTTCAACATCAGTGTATAATATATAGAATAAGGAAAATGAAAACTGTCATAAAATCATTAAATCTTGTCTGATCTTAAAAAAAATTGCAGGTGCACATCTTCAGATGGTGTTCAACATATGTACAAATTTTCAGACTGTTCCATGCAGTAGTAAAAAATTCTATAGGGGGGACAAAGTTGCGTCTACAGACAGACGGACAGACAGACAGACGGACAGACGGACAGGGTGAAACCAATATACCCCCCTAAACTTCGTTTGCGGGGGTATAAAAAGTCAATAACTTACATTTCTTTTGAATGACATTATTCTTTCTAAGGTAAGAATTTTTTTCTTTTGCTTTTTCTTGGTTTACAAATTGGTTTTTCTTATGGGTATCAAGTACGAAATAATATACTCATATCTGGTGTATGCTTCTTGTTAAGGTGCAGATTGTGTAAACAAGGGAGGACAATAGAATGCGATTACTTGTTGTATGAGATTAGACTTTCCCTCACAATCTTCAATTGGACATGTCGATCTCTCCCCTAAAGGCTGAGGTTTTGGACAAGTTTCTAAACCACCAGTATGTTCCGAGAATGACTTGGAAATTGCGCACTCAAAGGTAGTTTTAGGGACCTAATTACATCGCCGTCTTCTTGGCTGCTATCTTTTTATTCTCTAGTGTCCCAAACAATTTTAAACCAAATCTTCTTTATTCTTATACATTTTAAAAATAACATATGATTTGCTAAATAGTTAAATACCTTTGTGATTTGCCTATTCGCCACTTTAATCAAAGTTTCAATATACTGCCACTAAAGCATTATGTGATATTAAACTGAGACGACTTGCTAGACTGAGCATTATCTTCCTGTAAGTCGTCTCGTCTACTCTTCAACGCTTTCAGATCTTCTTTAATACTTGTGAGCTGATCCTCCAATTCTCCATATTTCTTGCCAGCCATATCTACATAAAAGCTGTCTAAACATTCAAACATGTATAATAATGCGGAAAACCATTGATCTAATCTAAATATCAGGTCTCAAATACGGATACCATCTACAAAATAGACTTGTCAAACCAGGTATATAAAGATATACTATGTACTCGTTGAATACTGATACGCTTAACATTTTGATATATACATGCAATTTCATTTTTTAAAAGTATTGTTTGTATCATAAGTATTTGTTCATTAAAATGCTATTCAACCACAAAGGTAATACGACTAACTGATACACACGCGTAAATCACAACAAGGCAAGTCTAGGTTACACCTCCTATCGAATTTGCGAAATGAAATATTAACTATGATTTTTAAATGCAATTTTTCCGATAGAATATTACTCAGATATTCTTTATTATAGTTTAATTTTCTAAGAATCTCCAAATTACCTGTTAAACGAGGTGAAAAAATAGATATAGAAGGATGACATATCTTATTCCGAGATTAGTTCTGGAATATGTACACATATATGAACATAATGGGGCAATAATACCATTAAATGAACATTAAAATGAGCACATTTTATATCTTAAATCACAACTAATATATCAACCACTGGCCAAGCTATAAATGCGAGAACATATATTTACCGAAGGCAGTTTGGTACATTGTTGTAATCTGGTCTTCATACTTATCCATAATTGCAAAGCAATCTTCCTGCTTAGCTTCATTTTTAAACTGGATAGGCAATGGCATAACGTTTGAAGCACAAGCCATTTTCTGTGAAAATTCATGTAGAATATGTTTTGGCAAAATCTTCCCAAACTTCTGAAAATATGGCAATTGACATAATATCCTGCAGAGTAACACACAACATACATTTATGAACTTAAGTCTTTCTGGGCCACTTGCTCTAAGGAGAACATCATCTGCAGATAATTGGGACACATCAGTATTTGGTATATCATTATTCATGTCAATTGTAGCAACTCGACTAAAAATTATATTTGAGGTAAATAGATGAAGATCCAGATTCCTGCTGTCTGATGTCAGGTTTGATCTCTTAATATATATATCTAGGTTATCACCTACAAGAAAAAAAAATTCTGTTATTAAATACTGCAATATTGGAAGTTATATATGTATTATTTAAAATTAGCAGGTAAACGGTAGCAAGTTAAAATATTAGTTTATTCTCACCTGTCACCTTCACCAGTGGATGAAGATTAAAATCTTTATATATTTTCCTATGTACCAAATCCCCCCCCCCCCATTGAGGCCCAACTTACCCCTGGGGACCATTATTTGAACAAACTTTATTCTACACTATCTGAGACTTCTCCTGGTTTGTACTTTGTGGCCTAGTCAATTGCCTTTGATGAAGTTTCTGCATCTAATGGTTCAAAATATATGTTAGAACCAGTAGTTTGAACATTGTATGCAAGACTAGTTTCTACAAATGCGACATTTCTTTTAATTTTAAGTCCTTTGTTGTCTGTGACTTGGATTTCTTTGTTGATGGTTCACTGCAGGGAGTTTCATGTTTTGTTTTTCTCTTGGCTTTCCTATGGCCTGCTAATGAAATAGTGACGGTGTCACTTTTGGATTTCTGCTTATTTCCTCATTTGGCTGCAATTTCTCGCGTTTCTTCCTCCATGCATTCACCGCTCTGATTTCCTTACATGGCTCAATTCCTAGCTAAAGGTCAGTCACAACTGGCCGTACGTGTTTGGAGATCGTGCGTGTGCTACGGATTTTGCCAGTCGTAACTCCCGTGGCTGATCTTAGCGTTAAAAATCGTATTGAAGTAACTGAGGGTGCAACAGTCGTAGGTGTCACGTACAATTTTGTATAAAGACGCGTCGGCACTCGCAACGTGCGCTGCCGGTAGAAATGGTATTTCCATCTTAATATTATTGTACACCAGACGTTCGTTTGCCCTGCGAACGGCATTGAATTAGTAATAACGACAGTAATAACATCGCGTCGTAGGTTACCTGCAATTCAATCGTACCGACGTCTTTCTCAGCCCGACGACAGCTGCACGGACAATTATTAGTTTTTTCTTGAAATAAAAACATTTTTTCTTTAGGTACGTATGTGTACTGAAATATATCTACTGTAAGCTAAGAACTCGTTGAATGATAGAATTGATCACGGCCGACCAAAGTTATCACCTCATAATATTCAAAGACTGATTCCTTACTACTTATATTTATATAATTTTCAGCAGATGTATGATTAAATATTTAAATATAAATATGCAAACACCGCTTGTGCCCCAATTATTTGTATTTATTTACAAAACTGATTCGCAATGTTATCACAGGCAAAGACACTGAAAAATGTAAATATTATAAATTGAAATATTATTATAAAACTCTCATATATTTTAAGATTTTGTCCTACAGATTAAACAATACATAAAAAGAAGTCTACTTTTTGGGGAAAATCATAAGATCTTTAAAGATGTTTCAACTGGCCAATATTAACATATCCTAGGCATCAAAGCATTATAAAGATAAACAAATTAGAAAATGAACTATAATAATTATAAAGTGAAAGAAGGTCACTGTGACCCAGAAAGGTAGATATGAAGATGTAAGGATACTTACAAAGTAAAATAACTAAAAGTAGCATTGTACATGTACAGTCAAACTTGTATTAAGCAGTCACCTGCGGGAGGCACCCAAAGTGACCTCTTAACAGAGGTGACCTTTGAATAGAGGCTTATGATTTGCCAACATTTTATACCTTATTAAAACAATTATTGGATTTTATTTTAATTACATGTATATACTTAATATTTAGCATGATATATCAAAATGATAGATAAAGTCATTGATTTGGTGTTTTTTATAGTATCTATTTTATTTATAAATAAGTACCACTTCATAACAATGCATTGTGCATTCAATTGTTTAATTTTTTTTTTAATTATTGAAAAAAGTCATTACGTGGTAAAGCCTTGTCGCTGACATTTTCACAATAATAACACTAACTATTTTCATGAGTACCGTATATTTATAAAACAAACACTGTTAATACAAATGAACAATTTATTTTTTAACCGGACGTATCTGAACTCAAAATCATATTACCGGACGGTAATAAATCGAGCAATTTTCTCTTGCCTCGCCACGGACATGTTTGACACCTATTTCATTCATGTTTATAAAACAAACATTGTTAATACATGTTTGAACAATTCACTTGATTCCCTTTCGTATCTGATCTGCCAGTTATGTATTATAAATACATCGATTAATTTGGTTTCTCTCGCCTCAGGCGTATAATTATTGTTAACATTACCGACATTCGGAAGCCATGTTTAAAATCCCGGGTGTAAATCATGTGACCGATCAAAATGGCCGCCTAATGCATGTCAACTGTACAGTTTCGGATCAAAATACGATGACCGCTGACCGCGTTAGACAGGTGACCGCTCTTTAGAGTGCAATTATATAGGATTTTTTCATCGGGAGGAAATAAAATGACCGCATACGAAAGGTGACTGCTTAATAGGGGTGACCGCTTCGGCAGTTTTGACTGTATTTCTTTAAAAAAATATTTTAAAAAAATTTTCCCTATATCTTTGTATGAACTTTAAGTATTTTTGCAAAATTTCTTTAAAAATGATTCTGATCGGGATCACTTTTTTCAATCATGATCGGTTCAAATTTGATAAACAGTTATTTTTTCTAAAATTTTGCATTTTCGTTCATTTAATTAAAAAAAAACAACAGTATTATTAATTAGTGATTTATGTGATTATTTGTTATTCTTTGGATTTTATCAATAGATTTAAGAATTGAAAAGTATAAAAATGTAAATTTTCAGAAACATTTTTTACATAAAAGATTCAAGATCTTTGCCATGTTTTTATTCATAATTATATTACACATCAAATGAGACTGAATTTATAGCTCTAAAATACTATATTTGAAGTCAAAGCAATTTTTCTAATTTCACTGGAAAAATAGCAAAAAAATCATTAAAAAATTTAAAGTCGATATTGTTTTTTTTTTTTTTTTTATTTCCGAACTAAATATTTGTTGTGATGAGGACATAAGATGTTGCATTCTCATCTCTTTTATAAACTGAACTGAACATGGAAAGTTCATATATAGTTGAAAAAGTCCATTAATGATTCCTCTACTTCGTTCCTTTGTCTTTCCTTACAGTGTGTTTGTAGATCTAAACTTCGTATGAACCAAGATTCACACCATTGAAGTTGTTTGAATTTAGTGATCTTTGATCCCAATTTCTTTGATCCCGATAAGAGTTACTAGATGATGTCGGGATCGAAATTCTAAAATAAAAAATAAAAAAAAAACACAAAAAAAAACTTGTCGATAAACTTATTTTCAGATTATTAAACCGAGATAAACTTACACCGAAATTCCTTCATTGAATAAAACACTATTTTATCAATTTATTTTATCACCACACTCAGCATGACATTCCCTCTTCCGGAAACTACTGGCGAAGGTTTGCATCTAATAAATCTACCTCGCTGTCTTGAACAACAACGTCAATGATGTCCATTGTGCTGATAAAATAAAATGAAATGTATATAATAGTTCTCAATTTATGTTAACTTATTAAATGTTTTATTATAAGAAATATTTCAATAAATATTTATGTATCAATATAATTTTATTTTTAAGAAAGTAAATAACAGATTACTAAGCTGTTAACAGAGTATACATACGCACTCGTATTATGGGCCTCCTGCAGCATAATGATACACTATATTACGTTTGTTTGAAACATTGCAATAATGACTTCCTCCATAGCCCACCTGACCATTATACCGTTACACAACCACAGTAGTACTAGTGAACAGTGATTTGCAATCGAAGATGCAATGTAGACCTGGAGCGGATAGGGGCTCTCTTATTAAAAACTTATCCCACGACAAGCTGTACAATATTTTTACTCAATGGGGCCCCTAATTTATCCACTGATATTGTACTTTAGCCAATACATGTATCCCCATTTTGACTATCAATTCCTACGAATTGATTCGGATGTAAAATAAATATTTACAACCAATCAGAACTGTTGGGACGTTTTGATTATGCTATTAACATACCTGTGCCTGGCAAGAAAGCGGGAGACTATTATCGAGGAAAACATTACTAAAAATCTACCCGTGACTCTGATCATCGACAAGTAAAGTAAGTAATAATAATATGACTGAAAGTTAAATAATGTATAAATACAATCCTATCACCCCCCCCCCCAAAAAAAAACCGAAATATATTGAATAAAATATTGATTTATGTAAAGAAGAATGTCTTAATTTCTAAAAATGAAAATATTAACATAATGCTAATTCAAAAGGCCAAGAAATACATAAAATGTGTATATGTAATGTTCAAATATTAATCCTGAAGAAAAATTTAGTTATTTGGTGAAACAATTATAAGCATTTCTATTAAATTCCAGACATTTTTAATAAATTTGACCAATGACGTCACAGTTAATATTTCAAATGGAAGAACCATCCTCATGGAATTGCAGAAAGGAATCAATATCCCAAAGAACCGTAATGATATCTTCAAAGAACATTTTTCCAGAGATTTGAATTAGATATCTTTGGTGAACGTTGATTTTCCCTTGATGGACCTTTTCTATGAGTAGTATAGGGGGCTGTATAGGGGGTAAACACAATAGAACTATTGTTCTCGAGAAGTCAACCTTGACCAACCTTGACCTACTTAACGGGGTATTTCTATTGTTATGCTAATTAGGATCGAAGATCAAAGGGATCAATGATCAATTACGAATCAATAGATCGAAGATCAAAGGTGATAATATTCAATGGATCAAAGATCAAAGCCAACTGTACTCAGGAATCAATAATCAGGGAATCATTAATAAATGGATCGAAAATCAAGGGAATATTTACACATCATGGAATCAATAATACACGGTTCGGAGATCAAACGGCATAGGTCAAGGATCTATATTGTTATCATTACTGTTGAATCAAAATTATTATGGACGATAGATCCACTCAGATACAATGTTACCTATTCATTCATCGTAGATTCTAATTCAAAACGGTCAGTTAAACAATTTGTAATTAAAGTTATACAATATCACACAAAATTGTTTACGTTGTCTGCACCGGATTCCATATAGTCCCGTGAATCCATTAATGGCTTTTTAAATAAATCTTTCAACCGTGTACTTAGGTAAGAGTAGGGGATGAGGCGATAGGTTTTCAACTCATTTTTCTGTTTGGTTTTTTTTTATACGCAGCAGTGATCCCCATTAATCTGTCATATCCGTATTTAATGTATACTATCCTGGTATTCATTGACGAATCCATCTGGTCTAACGTATGAAGAGATGGTGTCATTGACACATGTTAAAACCTGTTTACACACCAGTAGCTTTATCATTGAAACATATGACCTTTTTTTTTTACACTTAAAGGTTTCCTTTAAATATTCCTAAATGAAAACAAAACAAGAAAGTTTTTTTTTCAAAATTTTGTTATCTATTCAATATTAGTACATTGTACATTTCCCTGGTCATCTGAAAAAGAAAATTGAAAAATTTAATCAGAATAATAGTATAGTGAAAGCATCAAATGAAATAAAATCAGAATAATTATTTTAAGCGAGGGTCCAATATGCCCCCCCCCCTCCAAAAAAAAAATAAATTGAAAAAAAATACCCCAACAAAACTAACGTTGACACTAAGTTATAAGTTGTAATATTAATGGTTTAAAGTACTTACTTTACGATGTCTTGGAGCGCGTGTTTGCGCTAGGGGGGAGTCGTCCTTCTCCTCTGGGGCACCTGTTTGGACACTTGTTTCACTCATTTCCACCTCTACGATCTAAAACAATATTCTATCATATATTTTGTGTTTTATAACCATAATTATTACATCATACATGTACCTTTTCTACTGATATTTACATAATGTATGATCAAGTAAGATATATAACTATCTAATGAATTTTAATTAAAATATCATTAACCTTCAGGCATCCTCTGCCTGTGGTGGGTTGTGGGAAAATCCGGGACCCCTCCTCCAGTCTACACAGCTCTTGCTTGGACCGCGGACGCCTCCGCACTGGGGTCCGGCACTGCACGTGGAAGTGCTTGAGGAGTGCGCGCAGTGCGCACCCCAAGACCAACAGCACTACAAGGGCGAGCGCCGACACGCCCATGTTATAAGCTTCGGTTACTAAAATAATATTATATAAAACAGTGTTTAGAGAGGGAAAATGTTGTTTTTTTTAAATTTAATAAAAAGATATTGCAAATGCCTTTTTTTATTTTTTAATTTAAGAGTTAATTTATTATTTAAATGCTATTATTGTTTGACATGACTATTTCTTTAAAAATAAATCGCTTTATATTCTGTATTCTCTAATATTGTCATTTCTCTGATTAATCACCCCCCCCCCTTTTTTTTCTTCTCTTATTTTACAATAATACCCCACACATTTACTTACATGGATATGAACTACCGGATCATGCAACTTCACCTCATGCAAATGTAGTAATGATATAAAAAAATATAAAGAAACAGTTTATAAATCATGCACATAATATGTGGGTGATAGATATTATTATCTTGAAGAACATCTCTGTAATGCTGGTTAAATGATCGAACATTTGATAATGAATTGTAAACTGATTTGATGGTTCTGATAAAATTTTGAATGATGGTATTAATTTCATACGTTTCTGTAGTCTTTGCATTTCTTCCACAACAGTTGCATCAATTTGAATTTTTTTTTTAATATGTATAGATTGTAGAAAAGTCGTAAGTTTTGATGCTATTGATTTTGGTATAATTTTGGGATTTCAAATTTTCTGAAAGTTTTTTGGAATCCTTAAGTATCCACATCTGATTTACACCGCTTCTTAAATATACTGTTGCACAGTACTCTCGAAGTTTCTCCTTTACTGCTTTTCATATTTTGGTAAGAACTAAAGAAAAAGGCAATGTATCTTTGTAAGGACTTTTTTGAAGTTTAAGTATCCAATAAAGGTAAGGTAATGAAAATTGATTTTGGGTTATTGGGAATATTGAAAATATTTAAAACGACGTATAATTTTGAAGAATTTCTTCCTTGGAAAGAGAGTAATGAGTATAAGTTGTATTTCCACTTACGGAATTGAATCCAAGGTCTTATAATTTACAATTTATATAATGAGCCTTACAAACAAAGACAATGTTGTTTCCTGCTTTGTCAGCAGGGACCAGTACAAACGAATTGTGTAATCTATCAGTACACTGTAACAAGTTCCATAATCACGAGATTTTTTATCAGCCTGAGATAAACTGCTAGCATTTTTCATCTTCCTAGCATACAAATTATGTAATAGCTTTGATAGTGGCTTCCAATTCTGCCTATCGAAACCAGAGTAGTCCCTTAACCTAGTCTACCTGCATAAGATTTAAAACCACAGTACTTCCTTGCAGCATTTATATCGCATGATACACAAAGTAAAGCTGCTCTAAAACAGATGCACCGTTTAAAAAACTAGACTCCAAACGCACCCATTTGCATAGCACTTGCAACTCTTCAATTATTTGATTCAAAAGTGAATTATTATTGTGGGGCTTCTTCTTGAATGCTGCGATCAAACCTGCTATTATGACATTTTTCTAAACCTGAAGTAACTCCGTAAATTGAACAAAACAAAATTAATAACTCCAACAGAATAATCATTACGATTTTTAAACGGCTAAAACTAGTCAATATTCATCTTTAATCCATTACATTTAAATTCGGACAAAAAATGAACCCCATTAAAAACACATGAAAGGTATCCAAACTATACCATCATAGATATCCCTCAGAATGTCAGTTTAAGTTTCCCAGTCCCTCCAGTGTTACCAAACTTCTTTCATTTCTTTTCTTTTCAAAACGCTTTCAACGCCTAAAATAAGGCTGTTGTAACAAAAAACTTTCATTGGGTAAAATTTCTATTCATTGCCTTTACAAATTACTTGTTTCACTAAGGGTGTGTTACACACAACTAAATTGTTCATGAACTTTAAATTCTGTCTGACACTTTTTTTCCCGTTTCCGACACCCTTTTTTCTTTCAAAACACAATAAAATATATCATACAGTGTGTGATAAGATAAACATACACCGTAGCGTTTTAAAATGATATCTATGTAATTTTAATAATTTCTTCGCAAGGTACAGCCTTGGCAAAAAGGCAATACAAAACTCTAAAAAAACAGCTGGTTGTTAACATAAGCAGCATATTTGAAGAGAAAAACGCATTAAGTATTCTACGCAATGATCTCTCATGTAATGGACTGCTTGCTAATAAAAAAATGCATTCACAACACAGAATGAAAAATCATTAGTCCATTACAAGCTGTTTGAACTGCTATGGTGTTTTCTTGTTCCTCTTTCCCCTGCACAGATGAAGTTCTGAGGACAGAATTAGGTTTTATGTGTTTTTAAAACCCCGATCCACTTCTTTGCTAGTAGTTTAGAGTAATGTCTTTTATATGTGGTACTTGCTGGTGTGCTTGGCAGTGTCATCCTTTTGTAGTGTTGTTGGATTTAAGGCTATGATTTAAACTATTTATATCTAATCGTTTGAGTCAAAGGTTTTAAAATTATTTTATCCTAAAATAATACTCTTTTATTGACGGTTTAAGGGTTTAAAATTGCATGGTAACTACAGTTGACCTTGTTGAAGATGCAGGAATGGAAAGAAGACCCACGTCCATCTGGTCTCTACCAGAATAGTTGGTGCAGCAGTTGGAGTTGTAATTAATTGATCTAAATAATACAATGTTATTTAATATTGTGGCAATAATTTAAGCTATCTCTATATATCTTGAGGAGGTTTACTGGTTTTTGTATCCGTTCTCTTTTATTCTTTGAATAATAGGTATTTTACATAAATTGATAATTTTAGAGTTTTAAACTGAAATTGACTTTGGTGAAGTTGCAAGAGTTAAGAGGAGGGAACTCGCCGTGTCCATTTGTTCTACGGTCGAAATACTTGGTGGACCAGTTTGAGCTTTAAATATTTGATTAAATTAATTTTTAAATAAGTATGGATATGTTTCAATCCTTAACATAGAACTTATGTTTTTTTTCTTTTTTCTAAGTTCAACCTTGCACAAAGGCAATTAAAATATACATGAACTGAAAGTTATTGATCTACCTTCTCTTAATATGGTTGATGCCAAAGTATCCCACTGGTCTGTTGATAAGACCTTCTGCCACAAATGTCCTAGGGCTGTAACCTCCAGCATCTAAATAAAAAAATAAATAAATGCATTATTTTTTCTGTCCATTTATACTCTCATATTTTCATCTTTTAATGATAAATGCACTATAAAACAAAGCAGTATAAAAACGAATAATTCATAAAGTTGTGATAATCAATTCATTTGTTGGATTGAACTACTTATGCAGTTATCTTGAAGATTTCATATAAATTCAGTTTTCTTTCCTTCTTAAGGGTGTCGTTTACTCAGGGTTTGAGTTCTCAAATTCGGATTGTTATAAAGTTCAAAGTCATGAGTAAAATTTTTTCTAGACACAAAAAATATTTATGAAATGAATTATTATTGACATAACATTCGATTTTTCTACTATATTATGGAATTAGGATCAAATAAAAATTGACTTAGCCAAACAGAGGAAATTCGGACTAAATTTTGCAGATTTTGTTTTCCGCTCAAACATTTTTGGCAGTACTCTAATATTAAAAGTTAAGATTTTATATTTTAGTTTTTATAATTTTGCATATTTTCTGTTGGGTTTACCTCACTTATTCAGTAAAATTATCGTATGGCACGAATTGCAAAAATATTGAAAAAATGCCTAAAAACGATAAAAGACAACATATCTCAAAATTTTGATCATTGACTTCATATAAATTTTATGCCAACAAAATAAGGTCAATATAAGTAGTTTAATACTATAAATGTTTTTGTGTTATCATCATTCAATTTTTTGTAAAGTTTGATCAAAAATGGGTAGGGATTTTAAAACTGATAGAGGAAATTCGGACTGGAATATTTTTAAACATTGTTGCTGAAATTTTAATGCTTTATATCTATTTAGTGCCACTACCATTCATAAACTGTATGTCATATTTTAAAGTGTTTAATTATTTCTAATATTTTCACAATTAAGAAATTCTCAATCGTAGTGTAAAATTTTTATGGATTTTTCTTGATTTTTTAAAATATATTCAATAGCCATTAACTCAAAAAGTAGGTCATTGACCTACTTTTTTGAAAGTGAAAAATAACACTACAATCAAAGGTCTATAGCATACAATAGATGGATTTTCATTATCATCAGTGGAATTTTTTTTCATTCTGAGTAAACGTCATCCTTAATCAGAAAGAGAAAAAGACATCAATGCCCTCTGCCACTCTGATGGCCAGTCCTTCCAGACTTGGTAGCAGTCTAGATGTTTCAGTTGCAAAATCCTCCGCGGGAATTTCCTTAGCCATCATCTTTAGGGTGATGAAAGCAGATGAGGCTGCAATTGCTGCCTTCGTCAGGATGGCAAAGGTACCGGGTTGAGGGTTTGTCTTTGGTCTTACAAAGACGATGACAAGCAGCATGGAGCGATACGTACAGAATTAGAGATTATTTAATAAGTTTCTAAGAAATAACAAAGCTTTTTACGTGTTCAAAGCATTACATCATTTGGTTGTTTTTTGTTCATCGCTATTATGTTTATTCCATGGAAGGCAAGAATGCACAGCAAGTTTTATATCTGAAGACCATAGTAAGTATAAGCAATATACTGGTATTTTAGGAAAGTAATTTAGCAACATGATTCAACATTTGATTGTTATGGGCCAACAAAATAATATTTACTTGTGTTGATAATATCTTAAAAGTAAAATATGATTGATAATCATTTAACTAAATTATTTGCAGTTTGAACCTGACAGCTCAAAAGTTTACTTCACAAATTTAAACTCATGTTGTAAGGAAGGAAGTGCACGCTTCCGCAAACCAGTAAACAATCTATTGTATATATGGCCGTGTGACAGATTGTCCACTAGCTATGTGCAAGAGCAATGACTTCCTTATATGCTACAGTTCTTATCTCTGGATGTGCTTTGGCAGAGAGTGACAACAAAAGTAATGATTTATATAACAAAAATGATTTGATGATTCACGATGAACATTAACAATAATGACAATATGAGATAACAACTATGGCTATGAATGAGTTGTAAATGAAAAACTCTAAATATGAAGTATTTCAATAATAATATTCTCAAAATGTGAATAATTTATAAACAAATAAACTTCGAAAAATCTAAATACATATTTTTGCCAGAAATATATATTCCAAAAATTCAAAGGAAAAGTTGGAAAATAAATATGTTCCAGAAATATTAACTAATATGCCAAACCCTCAAAAAAGTATTCCAAAATATTCTTAGTAATTTTCATAAGAAAATACAAATCCAAAAATATATATTCTGAATAGGAAAATAATTTACTTTGCCAAAAATAAAATTTTAGCAAATCCGAATAACTCAATGACTGACTTGATAAAATTTCACAGTTAAAGTGAAAGTTGCAAAAACTGCAGAAGGCGAGTTAGGTGCTGTAGTACCTGAGTGGAGTGCTCTGCTGGACAACTCCCCGATAAATAAACAAAACTGTCCTTTATACGTACTAGACAATAGAAATATCAATTTGTTTTATCGAACAGACCAATTGGATTCACCTTTTACGGATTGATTAATCAGAGGGAAGCTCACAAAGCGCTTCGTAATACAAAAGTTAAACAGGAATTTACATAAATGGAGAATCGGGCAACATGTGTTTGCACTTTGGGGTGTTGTTTAAGTTAAATACGCATTAACATCATGGAGTATATACAAATAATCATTAAGTATAAGGATGTAACGATGACTTAGGTCAGCCATTTCATTATTATTTAAAACCAGTTTTCCTACATCCCCCCCCTCTTGGGAAAACAAATCTGTAAACATTTGTGTAATGTATAAAAATCATCAAAGAAAAACACTTACAATTACAAAACATCCTACAATGAATAATAATAATAATAAATAAATATAAAAAATATAAATAAAAATATAAGGTCATTATAATACGGTATCAAATAAATATTATAAATCACTCTGGTATATATTTTCAACACAATCAAACGAGTGATTATCATCATAAAACTTTCACAGGTAGATAAATAACAACAATAAAATAAAGGTGTATATAATTAAAGATCACAAATACCAGAAGTTTCCAAATCAATAATTTCAATATGTAATAGATTTTCTGGTTTCTAATGACTCCACCGGTGCATTTTTGCCCCAACGGGAATTTTTTTTTTTTGGTAGGTTACGGTTGTTTTGTTGACAGATTCGTTAAAGTATTGCTTTTCGTCTCTAGAATATAGACATCCGGATCTAAATTTACAGATAAAATAGTAGTGTTTTTAATATATTTCTGAGCCTTTAGTTTTCTTTTCCTTTGTGCTATTTTTCTTGGAGATTCGACTGGCATTTACTAAACTTCTGTACTTGATTTGAATAATTTCGCTGGAACACATGATCCTGTGTCGATATAATAGTAAATTAAATTTTCTGTTAAATCTCTCAACAAGGCAGTCAGATTGCGGATGATAGGGAGTAGTTTTGGTTTTTTCAATGCCAAATAAAGTGCAAACTTGTGTAAATAACTGAGATTAAAATTTTCTTCCTTGGTCTGTGTGAATTTGATCTGGAAAGCCATAATGACAAATAAAACTGTGTCTAATTTATCTGCTACAAGAGCAGTATGGTCTTTTATTGGAAAGGCTTTTTTTCATTGGGTGAAACAACACCAATGACCAAAGTATACAAATTTCCAATTTTGGTCACGGCACCAAAATGTTGTAAGGACGATTTCTCAAGCTATTGCACGATGTAAAGATTTGGCCTCTAACAGTGGTTATCATGCACACTAGCCTCAATCATCCCTCTAACTCAATTCATGATGTGCTTATGGTTTGAGAACAACGCCAACTAGAAATAAAACTGAATATTGATTATGAATGAACAACAAAGAATGAAACGACAATGTTGTCTATTGTGTCAAGAAATATATCTCAAAAGCGCATACAAATGTAGGAAGTGAAAATTCCATTCAATGATATCAGAAATATGAAGATATTAAACTATGAAAATGTCAAACATATGATGATCTGAAATATTTTTCTTTTGTACCTTATTGTTTTCTGACTTCTATTTTTATGCCCTCGCTGTAATTTGCAATGTCAAAAATAACCATAACAGAGTTTGCTTATGAATGGATATAAAATACTGATAATAAATAATAGTCACGAAAGTTTATCTTCATATTCTATGTTTCACAAAATCTTTATAACCTACTTTTCTCTCCACCAATTCATTATAACATCCAGCAAGGATGGCGTTTTTTGATTGTTTGATCTTTGGTCTAAACGTTTAGCCACTTGGATTAACTGCCCACTGGTTGATCTATTGTACTCTGCAACAAAATGAAAGATATATTAATTTTGATAAAATAGGCTAGTGTGTGAAATTACATTTTCTACAGAAATTCATGAGTTCTTTCATCTTCGCTAGCCAAGTGTTTTCGGTCCACTCTGCTCCCCATAAACCCTTGGCGGATTTCATTACGAAAACTCGGTGACAAGCTCCGTTTAATGATTGGCTGCAGCTGCGAGTAGCTGATCCAATCGCAGCGTTGTAAACATTCGCTTATAAATAAACTTTGAAAAGAAACACACGTGTGCATTCGGTGCTTTTCACAAGTTGAGGCACAAGTGCTCTAGTACAATATTAGTCTAGTCAATATACAAAATGACCTCAAGAAAATTGCTACGAAAGGTTTTATTGCTTTAAGTTATACTACAATACAGTCTAAACAACATATTAAAAATATACAAAAATATAATTTGCGGAACACGTAAAAAAAGTAGAAGTATCACACCTTCTTCCTCACAATGCCTTTCCTAACACGGTCCAGCTCCTGTTGTCCCGTACCAGTTGTAAGGGAACCGAAGGTTTCCTACGCCATAGAGGTCCTAATACAGTTTTCATCACGGGTTAACGGCCAAGGGGTTGCCTGAGTTTTGGGAGTCTCTCACTATCTGGCGCAGGTCTTCATCACCGATCGTGTATTCCTCAGGTATGTCGTCCAGGGACCACGTTGTCGATCTGTCACTGGAGCTATAGGATCCTGGCGCTTGCTTCGGATGTTCCTTGCGACGTCGATCAAGACATGGAAGTTCAAGAGCACAGTCTTCTGTGTGGCCTCATATGACGCAATGCAGCGGTTGGCAGCGTCTAACTTTTTTGTCAGGTTTTTGATTACCATTACGCATTTCCACCATTTCCCTCGTCAGGGCTATTTAACCCGGCTTTCGGTGCTGTCCTCTGCAGTGGCCTCATGGACATCATAACCATTAATTCAGTTTTTTCCTTACATGCGTGGGAGTAGCGAAGAAGATTTTTGAAAATTTGGCTTTTTTTGCATATTTGGCCCCACCTGTGGCACCCTGGGGGTGGTAGAGCCACCAATTTCACAATTTACATTCCTCTCACCATAGAGATGCTTTACACCAAAAATGGAAACAATTTGCCTTGTAGTTTTCAAGAAGAAATTAAAAATGTAATTGTAATTCTTATGTTTGTATTTACGTCAACGATTTTTGTTAAATTGTCTTTACATGACAAATGACATACTTTCTTTTTATTCTAGCTAACGTCATGAAAGGTCACGAGATATTCATGAGGTGAAATCTATGGGAGGCCATAAACATAGCTGCTAATGTATCTATGATAGGAATGTTAATTTTACTCGGTTGGATTGGTCGATTAATCGAAGCCTTTAGTCGAGCGATAGTCGAGTACTCGTTGATTAATTTGATTTTTTTTTTTATATAAATTAAATTTAAATCGTTGGTTATATTTATAGAAATTAATTGTTATTTCCACTGTAGATGTATGCCTAAAAGCCACGTTATTTGTATTACAACATGTAGTAATCAATTGTTTAAGGGAATTTTTACCTACGGCTGATGAGCAAACTCCACAACGATCTCCACTTGGTCCTTCACCACCAACCAATATTGATGATGATCAGCACACTCCTTTAGCCAACCCGAATGTGTAGTTAATTTCATATTAAGTATATGTATAACGTTATAATGATTGACAATTTTAAAAAAACATGAATTATAAACGTACATTAGAGATGAATTCTTAAAATGCGATAAGAATTGACTTAAATTATAACCAAGTAGTGTAAAAGATTAAACATGCATTTTTCCTCCTTACAGGTATGTTATATATTATTTCAGACTATGCAGTTGGAGAGGGCTTTATGCAATTATTATGTTGGTCAGGCACAGGAATCAGCAGCTGTATCGAGAATTGAAAACGGGGAGGAATCGGTATTAACACCCCAAAAATCATATAAATTTACATCAACATCAGGAAGGAAATCTCCCATCCGCTGTACTGTTCCTTGCCCAGATTCACTCACATCAGTGATCTTTTGAACCTGGAGAGAACAAGGTAAAGACATGAAATGATTAATGATCTTTCTTTCAATAAACACAGTAATTAAACGAAGAAGTTAAAAGTTGCAATACCAGCTATATGTTTGCATTGTGTGGCCTATAATTGTGTAACTATATTTAATGATATTGAAAGAGAATTGATTAAAAAAGATATATTTTGAAAAGTACAAAGGAAATTGTAGAATCGCATAATCTGTACATAAAATCGACGAAACTGGTTGCAATCCGGTACATAGGGAGGAAAAATGATGCTCGAGACTTGTGGATGTACTTTTTTCAACCAGAATACTCTGCTCAACATTCTGCTACGGGCTTGAAGTCCCCGAAAAGAAAATTTCCTACAGAAATTATTCATCCAATAAGAGGTATGTTGAAATCTTTGTTTTCAGGTAGCAAATTGAACATTTTTAGAAAATACTGCATCATTAATATTGTGGATTTACTTCACAAATGAAAATAATGTAACATGCGTTTGTTACGTTATTCCAACAAGACATATCAACCATGTACAATTTTTTGTTTAAATAAAGCCATTTTTCTCTGAAAAAAGGGTTGGATTTTGTTATAATTAAGTTCTCACCTGAGAAAAAAAACCATTTGATTAAATCACACTTGACTTTTTCACATGTGGGTTTTTATATTATGTATATATACATGTTCCAACACTGTCTTGTACAGCTGCACTACTTACCAGCTTCACTGATACATGTACGGTGTTGATGATTAAAAAATCAATGTGAAGGTTGTGTATCATGTACAATTTAATGTCTAATGGGGAAGAGCTCATTTATCGCCATCGCCATTTTTTTTTGGTCGAAGGGATTTTTAAATATTTTACACGCATGAAACAAATAAAAGTTTAAAAGGAAAACTCAATATGCACTTTACAATAAATTAATTCACACATTTCTTTCAGATATAAAACCAGTTTTGCTATATAATGAATACTCAGTTTAAATTATTTAGCCACGTTTTTTCAATCAAATTACATAATTCTTTTGTTAAAAGATATTATGTTTGCTCATCTTTGCACACGAGCAGAATCTATCAAAGAAATGGCGGTAAGAAGTTTGCAGTAAGCTGTTATCAGTAGCTAGCTCTTGGTACATCCTTTAAATTATGATATTAAAATCCACACTTTATCTTGACTAACATATCAACGCGCGTTGAAGAAAATAAGTGCTTGACTTGCTCAGTAATTTAACAGTGAGGATTACTATTAATTTTTTGCCAATGTAAATAAAATGCGCCGATCTTTATCAACATATCTAGAGCAATGATGATACTCTATGAAATGTTTTTGCTTTGAGTGGTATTGTCTTGAAATGATGTACGCCTCAACGTTTTTTAAAACAAAACGTTAACTTGTTTTATTTTTTTATTAAGGTCTTCCGTTTCCAACGGAAGACCTTATTGTTTTCGTACTGTTTCTTATTATTAAGGTCTTCCGTTTCCAACGGAAGACCTTATTGTTTTCGTACTGTTTATTATTTTTTTTTTCTAAATTTTGTGCACGCAATTTCTCGAAAACTACTCAACCAATCTCGACAATTTTTTCATAGATGATGGGACTTTATCTGAATTTTATATGTTTTTGAATTTTTTGTCGTCGTCACTTCCGGTCCGGATTTACGGCCGATTTTGTAATTTTTAAGACCTATTTTGTGCAGAGCTGATCTCAAAAACTATTAGAGATATGACTTTGAAATTTTTTAGGACAGGTAGACCATAGTTTGAAGTTGTGCACTATATAGTTGTTTTGCACCAGTGGCGCCATTTTTTGGAGCTCGTCTAGGCACGAACATTGGGTACGAATTTCAAATTAAAATTTTCACACGTTTTGATCTATATCTTTTTATCAATTGATATTTTGTTAAGACATATATAACAAAAATGGAAGAGTATTTAAAGTTCTTTCCAACAAAATCAAGAAAAAGGGGCTGGCCCCTTTAATTAGGGGCCAATAGACTCGTAAACTCTATTACAAATAACTTGAAAGCTGAAAGCTCAAGTGAGCTTTTCTGATCACCTGTTGTCCGTCGTCCGTCTGTCCGTCTGTAAACTTTTTACATTTTGAACTCCTTCTCTAAAACCACTTGACCAAATTCAACCAAATTTGGCACAAAGCATCCTTATAAGAAGGTGAATATTAATTGCAAAAATAAAAGATCAGATTTTATTACAAGCGGAGAAAATCTCGAAACTGTAAAAAAGGGGGGTGCATTTTAAAAAATCTTCTTCTCAAGAACTACTGAGTCAAATTCAACGTAATTTAGCAAAAATAATCCTTATGGAAAGGAAAATATAAATTGCAAAAATTATGGACTAATTCAGTTTCAAATTTGAGTAATTAAAGTAACTACAGTCATTTCATGCATATCTTTTACAATTTTATGGTATGCTATGAGATTTCAATGCAATGCTATGAGATTTGTATGCTATGCTATGAGAAAATGAAATGAAGGGCTTTATGATATGGTATGCTATGTTATGCTCTGGTATGCTTTGAGATTTGAACAAAAACGCCTCCATACACAGAAGAGTTCCAACCATTTCGAAGTTAAATGATAAGAAGCCAAAGGTTACCACTAATCTGCAATGTTAACATTTATTCTTTTAAATAAAACCATTTAAAACCGAGTTAAAATCAGGTTGTATGCTATGCTATGGTATGATATGATATGACGAATAAGAATCTATGAGATTGTATGCTATGGTATGAGATTCCAATGATATGGTATGAGATTCCAATGCTATGCTATGAGATTTCAATGCTATGCTAAGCTATGGTGTATGTTGTAAAAGACATGCTTGAACTGACTGTAATAATAAAGAAATGATAGCTTCAATCAGTTTATAACTTCGGGTTCGGTATTCCATACCTCGAAAACGGAAGTATTTTGTATGAAGCAGCCATGACGATCGCGTAGAGAATATTTGAAACATGCAACATCGATTTGTGCCGATTTTGTGAAGTAAATTGAGGTTAAATATTTCAATGCGTTGATTTTTTAACTTGTGACATTGGTATTAGCTTGTTTTGATTCTCGTTTCATTTTCGTTACTTGAGGGGAACTATCGCCTGTATTTTGGAATTTTTACGTATCAAATCAAATATAGACTTCGGTAAATCAGACAGCTGATTGTTTATCTGCGCAAAATAAGCAAAATCTGATGCACTTACAACATATTATAAAATACTGTACATTTCATTGGTAATTCGGTACGATCTCTACGTAATGGTTGATTAATGCAACGTGTTTTGTTAAGATGCTCAGAATTTTCATTCTAAGCGGAGATTGTTTTCGCTGCTAGAAATACATAGGTATAATTATATATGATGAAAAATAAATTGTGATCTTTCATTGTTGTAGTGCACGTTTCTTCTGTTAATTGTTTACAACTTTTTATTTACTTACCTTCGAATTATAAGCAAGCTACAGAGCTTTGCTCACAATTTTCTGTTTGCACACAGAGCTGAGGCCATGCTTTTGTTCTTATTTCTTCTTTTGTTATTATTTCTTCATTTTAAATGCTGAATAGGAAATATCAAGTTTAAAAATCTTGAGTTGAATGTAATAAACTCTTGTGAACAAAAAAATTGACTCAAACCTAGCAGAATTACGAGCTCTGTATCATGCTTATAATTTTACGATTGACGCTGAAATTTTGATTGATAACTAGAAATGTCTCTCTAAACGTTAAGTACTTGTACAGAAAAATTATAGAAAATTTGATGTAACTACTTTCTTGGGCCCCCTCCTAATACGATGAATTATATGAAATATACATCAACTTTAATGGTTTTCAGACACAAATATAAACGATTGCTTTAAAACAGTTTCCATAGTTATGACACATTACTGTTACGGGGATAAATGTATTGTCACTCTTAAGAAAATATTACAGCGGAAAATCATATCGGTTTGTATAGCCATTTGTTGTTTTTGAATAAAGATGAAAATAATGGGTGGGTCTTAGTAAAATCCAGTGGTGTTGGAAGCAAGTTGAAAATGGGGTGGTGGGGGGGGGGGAGGCTAGACCTTATCAGAAATCTTGACAAGCAAAAAAAAAAAAAAGATTTTGAGTATGGCTATGTCTAACTTTGCAAAAAAAAGGGGGGGGGGGGCTTACCCCCACCCACCCCATTCCGACGCCTATGCATTGATTATAATAGTTCTTTAACATATCACATGACACCATTTTTCATTCGAGTGTATTCATCGATCAAGTGAGTAAGGTTATAAAACATCCTACGAGTTCAGCCAAGTAAACAACACTCGTTTATAATGCAGAAGACCAATTAAATTTTTGAATGTTTTTTTTTAATTTGAGCGCATTAAGGTACAATTTTCTTCTTTCACATATGGATTTTTTTAATAAAATACAGTAACTAGTAGGAAGTTGAAGAAGAAAATCTACCTATATGCTCTCATATTTTAATCGCTTTATAAAGTGTGGGGATGGGGGAGGGAGCAGAACTAAAATAAAGGAAATTGGAAGTTAATATCCTTTGAACACCCATATAAAGCCATTGTTGCTCAGGGGAGCGATGTGGCCCCATGGGCCTCTTGTTTCACAGATGATGAGGCATGATATGAACTTTATATGTTTTTCAAATTTTTGTTGTCGTCATTTCCGGTACCGATTTATCGGCCATTTTGTAGTTTTTTACGACCTATTTTGTGCAGAGCTGATCTCAGAAACTATCAGAGATATGACATTGAAATTTTCAGGATAGGTAGTCTATAGTCTGAAGTTGTGCACTATTGTTTTGTTTTACGCCAGTGGCGCCATTTCTTCGAGCTCGCTTAGGCACGAAAATTGGGTACGAATTTTTATTCAAAATTTTCATACGTTTTTAAGGTCTTCCGTTTCCAACGGAAGACCTTTTTGTTTTCGTACGATTTCTTATTATTATTATTTTTTTCCACAAATTTTGTGCACGCGATTTCTCGAAAACTATTCGACCGATTTCAACCATTTTTTCACAGAAGATGAGACTTGAGATAAACTTCATACATTTTTAATATTTTTCCTGTCGTCACTTCCGGTACCGATTTATCGGCCATTTTGCACATTTTTACGACCTTTTTTGTGCAGAGTTGATCTCAGAAACTATCAGAGATATGACTATGAAATTTTCAGGATAGGTAGTCTATAGTTTGATGTTGTGCACTATTGTGTTGTTTTGCGCCAGTGGCGCTATTTCTTGGAGCTCGCCTAGGCACGAAAATTGGGTACGAATTTTCATTCAAAATTTTCAAAGTTTTGATCTGTATCTTTTTATCAGTTGATATTTTGCTAAGACATATATTACAAAAGTGGTAGATAATCATAAGTTCTTTCCAACAAAATCAAGAAAAAAGGGGCTGACCCCTTTTTAAGGGGGCCAAGAGACTTGTAAACACTATTACAAATAACTTAAAAACGATAAAAATATTGTAATCCATTATAGAAGCAAAGTTGTTGAACTTTCAGATCTTACTCTAGACTAAATTTGTAAGAAAATTGTCGATCATTTTTTTGATCGTCACTTCCGGTCCCGAAATATTAGGGATTTTATGTTTTTGCTTGTGGCTCATTTTTCTAAAAAATTATAAAAGATGGAACTTTCAAATTTTCAGGGATGGTAGAGAGTCGTCAGCCGCAGTGCCCTTCGCATATCCGAACGTCCGCCGTCACTTCCGGTCGTCACCGGAAGGAAGCAAAAATTAGTCATTTTTCTATTTTTTTGATTTGAATTTTTTTTATGTTTTTACTCGATAGAGACCCTTTCAAAACCTCAGAATATGAAATCCGTTTTAAAATCGATCCGCGCATTCTCGAGATTTCGGGCTCCAAAGTTCTGAAGCGAGAGTCCGCGTAGCTCAGTCGTTAGAGTGGTGGACTTATGCCCAGGCGACCCGGGTTCAGTCCCCGAGTGCCGAATGTTTTTTCTTCCTTAGTTGTTTTAAGAATAATGATTTTATATTTGAAATGATAGATTTTACTTATTGCCAATTTTATTTTATAAAAAATTACAATAATAGCGAATTTTTAAGTATAATTTAAGTATAATTATATGTCTATTGAAATTCATATAGAGGGTTTTAAATGTAATTTGATGAAGTGTTAAGAAATGATAGAAAAGAACAACTATCCCTTTAGTCTACTTTATGGTGCGATCAAACGGAAGACCTCTTGTTGCTCGCAACGAGCGTCTAGTGATCTGTATCTTTTTATCAATTGATATTTTGTTAAGACATATATAACAAAAGTGGTAGAGAATCAAAAGTTCTTTGCAACGAAATGAAGAAAAAGGGGCTGGTCCCTTTAATTAGGGGCCAAGAGACTCGGAAAGTTTATTACATATAACTAAAAAACGATAAAGATTTTGTTATGCATTATAGAAGCAAAGTAGTTGATCGTAACAATATCTAACAGGAAAAATCATTGCCACGCCCATTTATTACGTAATTAGGGATTTTTAGGGGCTAATGTACTTAAACTTTGACGCAATGTATCAAGAAAACGAAACATATTTTGTTAGGCATTGTAGAAGAGAAAATGCTTACAATGATGATTCAAATCGATTCCATTAATCAAAACACCATTGTCTGTCCCCATTAAGGATCTAGAGGGCTGGCCCCTAAAATATTCAATCAATTGTATCTCAAAAATGAACAACAATTTAAGAAAGGTGTAAAAACAAAAAATGTCAGTATTCATAAGACCTTTCGTATAAAATCAAGAAAAAGGGGCTGGCCCCTTAAATTAGGGGCCAAGAGACTCGTAAACTGTATTACAAATAACTTAAAAACGATAAAGATTTTGTAATGCATTATAGAAGCAAAGTTGTTGATCGTAACAATATCTAACATGAAAAATCATTGCCACGCTCATTTATTACGTAATTAGCGATTTTTAGGGGCCAAAGTACTTAAACATTGACGCAATATAACTAGAGAAGCAAACATGTTTTGTTAGGCATTGTAGAAGAGAAAATGCTTGCAGTTATGATTCTAATCGATTCCACTAATCAAAACACTAATATTTGTCCCCATGAAGGATCTAGAGGGCTGGCCCCTAAAATATTCAATCATTTGTATCTCAAAAATGAACAACAATTTTAGATATGCGTAAGAACAGAAAATGTAAGTATTCATAAGACATTTCGTATAAAATCAAAAAAGGGGCTGGCCCCTTAAATTAGGGGTCAATAGACTCTTAAACTGTTTTACAAAAAACTTTAAAACAATTAAGATTTTGTAATGCATTATAGAAGCAAAGTTGTTGGTCGTAACAATATCTAACAGAAAAAATCATTGCTATGGCCATTTATTACGTAAGTAGGGATTTTTAGGGGCCAAAGTACATAAACTTTGACGCAATATAACTAGAGAAGGAAACATATTTTGTTAGGCATTGTAGAAGAGTAAATGCTTCCATTGATAATTTAAATCGATTCCACTAATCAAAAAACTAATATTTGTTCCCATGAAGGATCTAGAGGGCTGGCCCCTAAAAAAATCAATCATTTGTACCTCAAAAATGAACAACAATTTAAGATAGGTGTAAGTACAAAAATTGTTAGTATTCGTGAGACCTTCGTGAGAACAAACAGAAAAGTTATAATTAATCCAATCACACACTCAAAAAATAATTATTATGAAAAAACCCAAATACTCTTATGTTTAAAGGAACATGCAAGTGGCATGGTTTCAATTTGTGTCTAACTTCCTCTGAGATTTTGATTTTATCAAATTGTGAAATATGGATGGCGCTTAAGAATGCATTCTGGCTAACAATGATAAAAAGTAGCTATTTTTAAGAGCTTGTAAACCCACTCAGTGTTACCTTCCTTTTTGGGGGTATACATGTATCGCTCTGGATGTTGCATCACAAGATGAAATGGTTGGATTGTTACCGATTTTGGAAATTCAACCCCACAAGCAGCACATCTCTTTGCTCTTTTTTCGTCTTTTAGGAAATGTACATCAAATTCATCTTCGTTATGAAATGGTTCCGTAAATATAGGCACTGATGATGAAATTACCGGTCTGGTATGGGGATCATTTTTTCCCTTTCTGGACTTTTTTTGCTTCACGTGTTTTTCATGATCAAGCAGCGTATTAAGAGATACTTTTTATTTCTTGTACATACTTCTGCAAAGTTCCTTGAATTTCACTGGTAGCCATAATGTGTTCACAAAAAACTTTAAACTATGTTCTGACATTTGTTATTACATGTACCAGCACATGTACAAGATAACCAATCCAGTTTTTTCATTTCCCTGTACAATGTATACATTTTCAGGACAATCTACACACGTTTTGTTGCCTGACAGTTTGGTAAATATAGATTTATCTGCTGCAAGAACACCTGCTTTACTCCAGACATCTCTCAGTTTATGAGCTTTGTAAATAGTAACCGTCATGGCACTGTATGTTTCAGATAGGACTGACGGTACATGTGTATGGTGAGTGGAATTAGTAAATTTTGCATTATACCTAATCACATTTTTGGTCTTTATTTAACCGAGTCTTGATACGGAGATATGTTTATAATCATTATGCAACATATATTCCCCAAAGTTGAACACGCCTTTCTCCAGTTCTTGATACTGTGTGTGGATAATGTTTTGAAGCGACACAGGATTGCTTCTTGTACTCCACGTTTCAGCAAAATGTTTTATGATTCATCGTTGGTGGTGGTATACCGCACTGGTGGATTTTCAAGACCGGCAGCTGTTCTTATCGGCTTTAAAAGATTTCTTTTACACTCTTCAGCTTTGACTTTCTTAAACCATGTATACTTTAACAGTTTCACTAACGTCAATTGCATCCCACTTTCTGCCCAAACTTATGAGGGCTATATCGAACTGTGACTCTGTTTCGCAGTCAATTAGCCCTTCTATTCTTTTATTTTCATGCTGGTATCCATATATCTCATTCAAAATTAAACTGATGTTAGGTTGTTTAAACTTTAATAATTTTATTATCATCCACAGTCAGATCTGACAATCTTCTTAATTTATCAGTATCGACTAAAAATGTGGCATTCTCTCACACTGTAAAGGAACAGTTGGACATACATATTGAGTATAGTGATCTACTTTAAGAACATCGATGACTTCTGCAGCTCCATATCCACCAATATTTCCGGAAAATATAGGAAAATCTTTTAAGAATTCTGTTAAATTTTCTTCTTCATCAGATGACAAAGGCCCAAATAATTCAGAACACTTTCCCACATTTTGCTCTTCAAGACTAATGATCTCAAGTTCGTTTTCGTTATTTCTTTAGAAAAATCTCCAATATTTCTTCTTCATGCTGACAAATTATCCTTTTGGTACTCCCAATAAATTGTTTTCCATTGTTTCTTTTCATTTTTCCCCTTTGGACTCTCTTTCTCTCATGTTTTCTTTAATGTGCGTTTTGTTAGTTTCGGTAGGTCATCCCTTGAAAAAATGAAATGATGATGAAATAAGCCAGAAAATACATTTTACAACTGTAAGTATTGATAGGACAAAATAAAATTTTCCAGCAAGTCGATACTTGAACTGTATTAATGGGGCTAATATCACTGCAAGGCCAATTTTAAATGGGATAGATATGAATTAAATGAAATAAAATATATATAAATTGAATCATAAAAAGATAGGTGAGCTAGCTCTGTAGCCATCATTAAACACAAAAGAAGATTACTTCACCATTGATTGTTTCTGAATCTATTAATCATTAATAGGAGGGCGCAGTGATTCACTGAAATTGCGTTGGGGTTAGGCTGGGGAACTCAATTTAGAATGGCGAATCTACAGTGGGCTATATACTGGCATTGGCATAACTCATTAAATGTGCTTTCGTCATTCTGTATTTCCTGTAATTTCAATGTTGATGTGAAAATAAGAGATCAGTAGAACCACTGGCACTGTTTTGTAGCAATCTTATCAAGACCTTTAAAAAATAAATTTTTAATGCACTACGACAAGCAAAGATACCACAGAGTCAGCGTCATCTGATTCATATTTGGATATTTTACTGGAAATGGGCATTGATGGTAACCGTAACATCAAAACTTTATGATAAATGCGATGACTTCAATTTTTTATAGTTTATGTAGCAATATACCTTCATCACCTGCATATGGTGTTTTTGTCTCTCAGTTAATTCGATACGCAAGGGCATGTTCTTCGTATGAAAAGTTTCTAAGACGATGCAAGCTACTGACAAACAAGTCGATAAAACAGGACTATCAACAGTCTCGTTTGAAGTCATCTGTTTGAAAGTTCTATGGTCGATACAACGACCTTGTCAGCAAATACAATCTTCCACTGGGTCGCTTGCTGACTGACGTTTTTCATACTAATTGTTAGACCATAATTACCTAATTGTCTACGAACTTTTGCTTTTTATTTTCACGATTACGACAAAGAGCACACGGCGGGTGTGACCGGTCAACAGAGGATGCTCAATCCTCCATGGCACCTGATCCTACCTTATCTTGGGGGTCTGTGTTGCTCTGCTTTGAATTTGTATTTCGTTTTATTGATTTTTGAGATGGTTGACGGTTTGTTATTGTCATATTTTTTCACAAAGATCAATTGCAATAGGTCACCTGTGTGACTCAGGTTAAACAAAAACAGAAAAATTTGACCAAAATTGTGACCATGCTCCTTTAAGGACGCTGAAAGATAACTAATTGTTGTATCATTGGAATAAAGATTGTCTATTAAAAAATGGAATTACTATTTTGCATCATACGCTGGGTCAGATAAGTCCAGAGTGTCAGGACTGGATGCTAGGTTTTCTCTCCTTGATACAAATGTAATAAGAATAAGAATAAAATAAATTATAATTTTAACTTTCGCTTTCCAGAAATAGTTACCTAACAGTATAGCGCAATGAATTGGAGCGTTAACTACAAATTTGTATGCCATGAGTTCGAATCTTGCGAAAGCTTTTATAAATTTTGCCTTTCCAAAATATTTTAAAACATAATTTTTGGTCAATTATTGTAAAACTCGAAAACTTGTAAACATTGAAAGTATTTTAATTATAATGTAATTTTATCCACATGGTGTACCATACCACCTTTAGGTAATGTTTGTGACTTGAGCATTGATTTATTACCGGTACATATTATTTTGTTCACAATACTCAAGTCTTCTTTTTAAGGCCAACAGCAACCAAAGCTGAATCTACAATTAACATCACTTCAATATACCAAACCCATGAGTGAATGCGACAACATGAAAACAAATAAAAGTTTCAAATAAATGATTTTATCCATTTACATACAAATTTAGTGAGTATTCAAGGTAAATGTAGGCTTATACTCCTTAAAAAGTGATTTTTCCTGACAATCCCTATTAGTGTCTGATATATAGTCCATAATAAGCTCTAAACATTTCAAATTTCTACGTATTGCAGTTTTTTTTTTTACTAAAATCAAACTGGACAAGATTAAATTGAAAGGGGGTTTTGATTGTTTTAAAACATGTACCATAACAAAACACATTGCATTAACCAATCATTATGCAGATATAATATCTAATTACCAAAAGAATAAATTGTATTTCAGTTGTTGTTCGTGCATCAGATTTTGCTCATTTTGCACAGGTAAATAGTCAGCTGTCTGATTAATTGAAGTCTATGTTTGATTTGATATGTAACAAGAGGCCAATAGGCCTTATCGGTCACCTGAGTAGCATAACCCATACACAAACTTGTCAAGGAGTCTCATATATGCATTTAAATAAGTTTTATTCTGGAGTAGAAAATTGTAATGACGACCACCTCCCTGACTGAAATCTTTCAAAAAGGACTATTAAACCTTTAATTTTAGCGAAAAACTTAATTTGAAAGATCATAAAAGAGTGTATGACCTGATATTGAAAAGGTGCAAGACTCTGATAGAAATAATTTTCCCATATTTATTAACTTTCAGGATAGGTTTTATGTGTATATGTTTTCATAAGAATGCTATAACAAGGTGGCTATTATACATGTTTTATCTCAAACAACCTCCCATTCCCTGGGGCAGACAGAAAATCTCCCTGTGGGCATTCAAACAAACGAAAAACAACCAGCTTTAAAAGCCATCATGAGTTACTCACTTCTCCTGTTTCAGCTTTTTAATATTCAATCTTCGTTGACAATCACCATCTGAGATTGATACCAAAATCATTTTACCTTTATATCACTGATTTTAGTTCGCCAATTACTTCTTTACTAGTAACAAGTCTATTTGTTTATTTTGAAAGTTCCATAACTATTTTTGTTTGGAATGATAAAAATCCTTGCATAACTCTTTTGATCATACAACTTCTTTATAATTACATTATATTCAATGATTAATAAATAAATATGAACAAGCAAAGGAAGATAACTCCATTAGGAAGAAGCAAGGGAAAATAACTAATAATTAACTGTTACCCCCCCCCCCCTTTGAACTCTTTTAAATGCTAGGTCCTGAACCCTGACTTAGGGGTCATGAATTTCACAATTTAGGTAGAGGAGATAGTGGACATCATAACCATACATTCAGTTGTTTGCCCACATGTTTGGGAGTAAAAATTTTTAAGGTTAAATATATTTTTACTACATGTATATGGCTATATTGGCCCCACCCTAGGGCCTAAACCCCTGTCCCACGGGTCATGAATTTCACAATTTAGGTAGAAGACTTCATGGACATAAAATTATGGAAGGGAATTACCGCCAAAATTCTATGTATCTTACTTTTATTCTTATTATGCTTACTTCTTTATTCTTCTTTACATTTACACTTGCATGTCACTTTATTGCTTTCATATTCATGCTTATCCAATTTATCTTTGATTCTCTTTTACTCTTTAATGTGTGCTTAATTATATGTTGCAATATTTTCTTCTTATTCGTGTAATATCTTACTTCTATTTCTGTTACAAACGTGAATTCAAGCACGCAAATCATAAAGCCCTTTCAATAAAGACAAATACAAGTTGCATGAATTTAATGCTGCATCATGACGCCAGGTGGCAGTGTGTGCGCTACATTTGCTGCTCCCCGGAAAACCCCCCCAACGTAGCTAGCTTAATAAAATGTGGGTTGTTTCGCACCATGACATTTCGGTCCAATATTTATATGTTCAGATCAAGAATTGGAGGGGTAAGGTTTATGTATTAAGGGATAATTTATACTTTTGTTTGCCGGGGAGGGAGGGGGCGAGTTCTATTTTCAGTAGGTTTACTATGTGAATTTAAAAGAAGATTAAATTTTCAAGGTTGGTTGGGTGACTATACCCCATCCCCCCCCAAACACCCCCCCCCCCAAAAAAAAAAACCTTCTAAGTCTGCGCATCAGTTATATATGAAACGATATACAATCTTACAGTTCTCATAATTAGCGCCCGTATCATAATTATCATCATCGCAAGCTTGATATGGAAGTCGGTCAATTCAATTCTTCATTTAATCAAGACTAGTTCATGGTAGACATGTATATATTTATGAGGTTCATGTCTCAAAGTTACCATAACTTAAACACCTTCAGATTTAAACAAGGTCATCCAGTTACATGTACATGATTGATATTAAAATAAAGCTACAATAAGCATGGCTGTGAGTGATACATATACATTTCTTTCACTTCGAAAATTTGTGTAAATAAGAAGCATACATTATTTATTTTTTTGTATTTTGGAAGAAAAAAATATTTTATTTAGAACTTTATATATGAATTTTTAATAAGATTTGATTTAGATTTTAAATCAAAACGTATAGATATCCATATCACATACCGTATTTTAATCTCTTTGCCTGGTTTATTTCCGTTTACTTTGTAAGGTGCAACTCATTGTGTAACGTCACTGCAGATACATGTTCTTTAGATTCGTTTATTTTACCGCGTATACGTATATTTAATTCTGCGATTCCGCCGTTCTGTGCCGAATCGCAAGAATATGGAATCGCACACACCAAACTTTGTTTCCATAACGCAAGTTCAAAATTTTCAGAAAAATAAGTGAGATTTTAATACCTGCAGTTTTAACTTTTAAAACCCGGAATTTCACGCGGATATTAATTCCTCGCATTTAATCAGGGATATACAGTACTGTAGCATAACGAGAGTTACATGTAAATAGTGATTCATGCAAGTGATAATTTTCAGTAGTACAGGAAAAGCTACTTCTAAGCATTTCGTACCCCAGTCCTTTTATTGTTTATCAAAAACATCTTTGAATTTGATTTATTTATCTCTAATTCATCTACATGTTTCACAGGTACTTCTGGACAGAACCGTGCACCACCCCACCTCTTTTCCCCTTTAAATGAAAATAAAGTCCTGTCGAAAAGTACTTATGACATGTTCCTCTTTTAAAAATTCACCGTCCATGCAAATATTTTGATACCGCTTTACATGATATATATACACGGTACATTGCATTGCGGATCTAAAATGGGGTCAGACCCACCCCCCAATGGAAAATTCACACCTATTTAATTAACCAATAAAATAATTTATACAAAATAATCTCTCAGACCCCCTCCCACCATGATTTTTTTAGAACCGTGCGGGGGCATTTTACATGTACATGTATATAAAAAAGCGTATCTTTTGGAGTCTGCATATATCATTTATAATTATTATATAGTCAAGTTTTGTTTTTAACAAGCCATGATATATAGATATATTATATTTCATATTCCTATACTGAGCCCTTAATTTGAGATGTTTTCACGAATTTATTATAGTTATGCCATTTGTTAGTTTCGTACAAGTAATAGCTTTCCAAAAAGCTTGCCTGACTAAACATATTTATTTCATTGCAAGAACTTGGTTCTATGAATTTTAATCTGTCTTTGATTTGTAGTTCGTTCTTCTCGCAGTCTTCCAAATGCGCGTCTCTAAAGTTGGAAAGTTTCAAGTTATCTTTACTAAGGGGGGGGGGGGTTACTTTAAATGAATTTTACATATTATTTATTTTGAACCTAAAATATTTTGCGTACATGTAATTTTCTCTTAAAACTTTATTTGCCGCCAACAAAATAAAAATATAGCAGTTAAAAGTTAATTACGAACACAATACAATTGTTAGAATAATGCTTAGCTTCCCATCATGGATTATTCCACTATAGTGGCGCGTAAAATTATGGACTGATCCTAAGATTTTGACAATATGGCGCGGAGTAGAATTAATCCTTTGCCTCCTTTTATGCAGATTGGAATTGCCCATTGAGTGCATCCATAATACCCGTATCTGTGGAGTCAATAAAACTCTTTTTTGGCATTTGTTTAGTAACAGCTTTTACTTGTTATATATTAATTTTACTTTAGTTTAGCAAGAATCAATCGATAACTATGCACTAATTATTTACAATGAGTAAAACACGGAAGTTACACCCCTTTTACAATGATTGAAATCCCTCAAAGCACAGTAAACGACCATGCCCGCTTCGTTTCTCTAATGAATATTAAGCTAACGTAACAATACTTAGTAAATACTTTAATACAAAATAGCAATTTTGTTTAGAAATGATAACCGAACAAAATTATAGTTTACATTCTACCGTGTAATATTATAATCATTAGGTACAACTTGTAAAAAATTGCGATGCCCCCCCCCCCATTCACCGTTCAAATGTAGGGGCCTTTCTATTGGATTGCACACGTGTACAGTGAACTTGCTCAATGCTGCTTTTTACATCCAATACAACGATTTTGTTTTTCTTTTAAACAAAATAAAAAATAATATCAACCGATGCATGTTTAATGTGTCGACCTTTAATTGCCTTGTTAGGTAATAACTTGTGATGACACCCCCTACCCTTCAACCGTTCAAACAGTGCTATCTATTTTTAAGCATGACAAGGTTAGCTTTTTACATGTAAAAAGCTAAGAAAGTCAGCCAGCGGAATTTTACTTTTAGGGCAAAAGTGAATACACAATCTTTTAAAATACTAGGTAAATAGTTTCCAGAACAATATAATACTTTAATATGCGGGTGCACATTTAGTTTGCAGCCTTATTTTTATGGCTGTACATGTAGGTGACGAGATAATGTAAGCCTTTCCTCAGAATGATCAGCAAGTCCAATTGTTTGTTACCAAGTTGTTTATTAATCAGCGTGATCGTATAGTAAATTGAAGCAGCCCAAATCAAAGAATATATCTAACATCATTTTACATGAGTATATATAACATTTTACTTATAATTGACAGTTCTGACCAGTCCAGCCCATCTATAATGATCATGAGTGAACATCTAGTGTCAAAATTCCAGAGTTAAATTTTATTTCTAAATAAAGTAACAAAACTGTCAAAACTGTCAGAAAGAATATTGTGATGCGGGGTTTGAGTCTCAGAATCCGAGTCTCTGAGTCCCCCACCTGGGTATGATGCATCGCTTACTCATAATACATTCATTCATACATGGTTTTAAGGTTACAAAGGTCAAATAGATAAACAAGCATTACAAGACTAACTTGCAATATTAGGGCCTTCATTACAGACACAGGATCGCCAAATATGACAATTTGTTGATAACTTGTTTATATATTTTCAGTTTGTATTTTACTGTGCCAGAATTAATTAACCTCATTTATGACAACGATTATTGGGATGCAGTATTTGGGTATCCCGCCCTAATATGACACATCACTTGCGTACAATATTAAAATATCCAATATAAAGTATACATGAGTTCATGGTTTAAAAGGTAGCAAAGGTTATATAGAATATGCAATACATGACTCAGTATAGAGTACCAGAGCTATCGATGCAGACACAGAATCACCAAATATGACACTTATTTATAAACTCTCAATTTGGATATTATTATGCCCGTATAATGCACCTGGTTTCATAACATCATTTAGGAATACTACGCAGTGCTACAATAGTCACAGAGTTTGTTCTGTTAGTTATCATTACCACAATTAATTGCGCAGTATCAAGGTATACATAAGTATCATAGTGACCAATATGTAATACTAGCAATTCAAGGTCATAGCATGGCTATCTGTTTACATAAGCGTGTAGCGGTGTACATGCAATGTATGACTGCATACCTACTTAATACTTATAGCTGTAATTTTGTTGACATAGCTCTCTGATTTTTATGGTTTGGTGGACTACTTCCAATATATTTACTTTTCAATCTCACTAAGAGAGTTGGGAAGATATACGCGGACTCCGGACTGTGGCTGCAGACGATCTTCCAATACATTGATGCGCAGTTTGACCTAGAAACTGACCGGTTTCATAGCGTCTTCGAATATTTCTAACACGCAATTGAAGTTTCATCCTAACTTAATATAGTCAGCCCGAATTACACACGTGCACAGTGAACCTCTTTTTTGCTTTAAACACTTGCTCACTGTTCCTTAATTGTTACATCCATTACAACGTTTCCGTTAATTGCGAATTTGAAGGTCGTCACATTATTAATATGCATTGATAAAATCTTTTTTCAATGAAAAATGATATTGCTAGCTTCCATTGTTGACTGCACTGTTTCGGATGTTGTAACTTTTAAACCTTAGATATGCCTGACGTCATGACGTCAGGCAATTAATGAATCTTCGGGAGCAGCAATTGTAGCGCACACACTGCCGCCTGGCGTCATAATGCAGCATTAAATTCATGAAACTTGTATTCGTCTTTATTGAAAGTGCATTATGGTTTGCGTGTTTGAATTCACGCTTGTAACAGAGATAGAAATTTACACGAATAAGAAGAAGACATTGGAACATAGAATTAAGCAAACAATAAAGAATCAAAGTGAAATTGGATAAGCATGAATATGAAAACAATAAAGTGACATGCAAGTGTAAATGTACCGAAGAATAAAGAAGTAAGCATAAAAAGAATAAAAGCAAGATACAAAGAATTTTGGCGGTAATTCTCTTCCATATAAAATAACCATGCATTTAGTTTTTCACAATTATATATGGGAGTAGAGAGGAAGATTTTCTAAGATTGAATACATTTTTACTATATAGCCATATTGGCCCCACCCTAGAGCCTGAACCCCTGACCCAGGGGCCATGAATTTCAAATTTTGGTAGAGGGCTTCAAGGACATCATAACCATGCAATCAGTTTTTTCCTCACATGTGTGGGAGTAGAGAAGAAGATTTTTGAAAATTTGGCTGTTTTTTGCATATTTGGCCCCACCTGTGGCACCCTGGGGTGGTAGAGCCACCAATTTCACAATTTACATTCCTCTTACCGTAGAGATGCTTCACACCAAAAATGGGAACAATTGGCCTTGTAGTTTTTAAGCATTTTTTATAAAGAAGTTAAAAATTTAAATATACTCAGGTGACCTAAAAACTCCAAAATACAGGTGATACTTCCAAGTTGAAAAGCAAAATAAATGGAAATGAGACGAAAATCAAAAGCTAAAACCACTGTCACAGTTATAGTTAAAATGTCAAAGCATTGAAATAGTTAACCTCAATTTACTTCTTAAAATCGGCACCAATATATCTCGCATGTTTCAAAGATTCCCTTCGCACGTAATTTGTTAATTCATCTTTGTCAATTTATCATGCGTACGGCTGCTTCAAACAAAGATACTCATTTTCGAAATATGGAATACCAAATCCAAAGTTATAAACTGATTGACCCCCCCCCCCCCCCCCATTATTGTTATTTTCGTTAAATTTTTGCATTATATTTTTCCAAAAAGATGAATAATGTTAAATTACTTTGAATTTGACTCAGTAGTTCTTGAGAAGAAGATTTTTAAAAACGCAACCCCCCTCTTTTAATACAGTTTTAAGGTCAGACGCGACTTATCTTCCATTATTCTTTTAAAAAAAATGCTGGCCTCCGAAATGTGAAGATTTCCACTACGTAATTCCACAATTATATTCAATGTTAATGATATTTGTTTTATTTAGATAAATAGTTTCAATGGAAAAGATATACTATGACTTTATTTAAAAGCACATTTGCATTTTTCATGATATAATGAAAATCCAAAATATTCTAACTTCAAAATTAGTCTGGTAATGTACCCCGATTTTTTTTGGCACTAGCAGGTTTAAATGCACATTAATAACGAATAATCTTTTTGGGAAAATTATATAAAATTGAGGAACGTTTCGTGTGTCCTCAAGGTTTTCTCCACTTTTAATAAAAACTGGCCTTTCATTTCTGCAATTTATATTAACCTTTCCCTAAGGATGCTTTGTGTCAAATTTGGTTGTAATTGGTCAAGTGGTTTTAGCGAAGAAGTTAAAAATGTGAAAGTTTACAGACGGACGGATGGACAAACGGATGGTGGACAGAATGTGATCAGAAAAGCTAACGTTAGCTTTTAGATAAGGTGACCTAAAATAAGAGATAAACTTACCATCTATGTTTAGCTTTATTTCTTCGAGACTTTTTCCAACATTGCCCTCCTCCAATGCAAGGAGTACTTGCTCACGGTTGCCATCTGAAGAGTATCTTCAGGAAGTCTATAAAAGTTACGATGCACTCTTATGTCATGACCCATAAATTGGGCTAAAATGTCCATTTCATTTTTTTTCTCAGGTTATACAGCTGAGAAAGAGTGGCAATATGTATTCTTAATTTGAATGAAGTTATTTTGTCTGGTTCTTTAAATCTTTAGCTCTACACTCGTATGAGTACTTTCTGAGTGAAGCACTACATCTGATGTAATTAACACTCATTGGAACAGCAAACACAAAGGTTTTCAGACAGAATCTCCACGCTCTTCCATGTTTTTTTTTTTTAACAAATCTATGATGCTCTTGTTTCATCAGTCAAGAAAATAGGGTCTTCCCTTCATCTCTAGACGAAAGAATAGGTTACACAGTTTTGTTTTTTTCCTAACGGGGTCAAGTACTTGCTGATTTCTTTACTGTACCTTTTGTTTTCTTCTTTAGATGGCATATGATATTATTAGAAGAACGACTGAAATACAGTGGGCGCACGGCGGGTGTGACCGGTGAGCAGAGGATGCTTACTTCTCCATGGCACCTGATCCTACCTCTATCGAGGTCCGTGTTGCTCTGCTTTGAATTTGTATTTCGTTTTATGGATTTTTTAGATGGTTATTTCGTTTTATGGATTAAAGTTGAGGGTTTGTTATTGTCATCTTTTTCATATAAATAAAGTACCAAATTAAACAGAATGATCTTTAGGGATTTCTTGCAGAGGAAAGGCGTGATGCTGGAGTTGTCTAATATATCTTCTTTTACATTTCAAGCAATTATGGTGATTAGGATGATCAGAAGGACTGAAATTAAAATAAATTAATGAAAAACACATGTTATCTTAAAGGTAGAACAAAGAGTAAAACAATTTACCTATTACACAAGTTAGAATGTATGCGGTCAAATCCCAGGGCTCATTGTTAATAGAAGGTTGCAAAGTTGTCATACTTGTTGAGGTCGCAGGTGTCGTTGTTTCGAGTTGAGCCGTTGTTTTGAGTTGAGTTGTTGTTTTGGGTTGAGTGTACTAAGTTGATCGCTTGATCGAATTTACTGTGATAGTTACTGTAGAAATCCATCACCTTAATAGAATGAAAAATGACAATAACAAACCGCCAACCATCTCAAAAATCCATAAAACGAAATACAAATTCAAAGCTGAGCAACACGGACCTCCAAGATAGAGGTAGGATCAGGTGCCATGGAGGAGTGAGCATCCTCTGCTGACCGGTCACACCCGCCGTGTGAAATAAAGAACTAACCTAACAGGTTTTAGTTCAATAGAAACGGAAGGGAGAATCTAACTACAAACGGTACTATGACCGAAACTATGAATGAGACAGGAAACGAAGACTGGGAAGTGAGTTGACTCCAACCTAAGAGAAGAGGTTTTTTTGTATTATTACAATCGGGTTCGTTGTCGGGTTCGGGTGTTTAACTGGTTTGATTCGGGGTACAGAAGACTGTAAGAAATGATATTGTGCATAACAGTGCATTTTTTTTTTACGAAAAATTTCTACCAGCGAATACTTAATGGACTTGCGAAATTACAGTAGATAAAATAAAGAGTACCGTTTTACCCATTTTTTATTTAATTTCAATATCAACTATATAGTTTGAATTTCCTCTGTTCTTTTATCTCTGAAGCATAACATTCGTTTATACCCGGTAATAGTTTTGAAATAGATGTATGCTTCGAGGCCTTCATAGAATAATACAAACCGGTAGGGGACGTGTATTGCTTATGCAATACTCTCAGAATGCTTGTTCTTTGTGACACAGCATCAGTGCTGCCCAGCTAAGTCACCTATTGACAATAATTAGTCATTTAGTCCCCACTTACAATACCAGTTACAATAATAAAGCTTCTTTTCCTGAAAAAAAAGATGCACGACATGTATACAAGTCTCAATAGATTCAAATTAAAAAGTATCGCAAACCTAACCTTTATGGTCCAGGATTTTTTTCAATTGCCCCACTCCCCCACGACCGAGGGCAATTCAAAGTAATGATGTGTGTTTAATGTTTAATCGGAAATCAATTGTTGTATTTGTTTATCACAAAATACTCGTACATTTAAATTAAACGGAAGGAAGCTGTCATCAGAAAATTTTGAGAGAGTTGAGCCTACTTTTACAGGATGATTGTTTGGTATCGAAACTGAAATGTGCAGATGCTGGTGTATGGCGCAACTGTCACAACAAGGTAAAAGGTACATTTGATTTCATTCAGCAAGTGCGGTCTTCATGCATGTCGTTTTTAAATGAACCTTTTCATGTAAAAAGAACGATGCCTTCCCCTCTTACACCGAAAAGTATTCAGTGGTGTAAAACTGTGAACCATACTACCGTCAGTACCGACCCAGTACATGTAGTTCAACCAAAGTCTAGAAAACGACAAAATGTTACGTTCGAAAAGTCAGCAGTGAAATGTCAAAATACAACTCCATCTCACGATATAACTGTACATTCTGTGCCTACAGTGTCATTCGAGCATGGCTATGCTGCTGTGAATCCAGATATAAAAATGGAAAGTGTTGACCATGCATTTCAACTGGTAAAATCTACATGGGAAAGTCTTACAAGTGACAAAGAAAATGAAGTTCCATCAGTTCTTGGAAATTCTTCTGCCAATTTTTTTCATTAATTAAGAAATCAGTCCAGATCGCTGATGTCAAGAACAACAATGCTTGCTTCGGTATTATTTAAGTACAGAGAAGCTAACTCTTTGGTGGAAAACGCAGACCTCCTTTTTCAAGATATTATATCAGAGATGAAAAACAAGTGAGTAATTTCCCTCAGAATTAAATCTTATGAGCAACATTTATAATTTTATCAAAGATTTAGTGTAAATATTAAATACTATTGAGCATATAGATATAGTATTATTGTACATGCTATTATTTTTAGACTATGTATTGAATCAAATTACTTAAAATTGAATGATGTATATAATTTTTTTTTTGATTGATGGTCCCTTCTTCGCAGTTATAAGAATCTTGAATCCTGGCAACGTTTATTTATTTTTAGGATGCCACATTTATTAGAGGTTATGTGTTGTGTAGCTGTTCCTGAGAATGGAAAGTTATCACCATCGATAATTCCAGTTCTTGCGGCATGCTATAGTATTTTGATGAAACATAAGTATTCCAACTTACCAGCTTTCCACAGACTTGCCAGTGCAATTGCAGTTGAAGGGGGACTGAATGATAGAGTAAGTTTTAAAATGAATGTGACAATAAATTTTTACTAATCTGTTAATTCAAAACAAGTAATTTTGTTGATACAAGTAGTAGGAGACACCCCCACAATTTATCAGTATAATAAACACAGTTAATTGATATATTTTGACCCCAGTGCCTATTAGATTGGCCAAAAACAAATTTCCTGATAAATTGTTTAATTCTTTTGATTCTCTTTTATGTGTCTCATACTTACCAGCCTCATGCTTTTCATTCATTTCAAAGATTTTGTAGATTGGTTGACATACACCGTTATTATCGCTTCACACAGACATTGGAAATACTAGTTACAGAAAAAATTGATTTGGGAGGGGGACTTTGTTTGTCAGATCAGTCAATGTATTGTTTGCTGAAATTAAAACTGGGGTTTGCTGTAGATAAATGAAAGTGTTTGAAGGGGTGGGGGGAGGGTAGTGCCCCTAGCCCGACCCTTCCCCAGTTTCCTAGTCTGTGTCTTTGTTAAAGGCTTAGTTAAAATTGCTTGGTTATCTGTAGATTTCTAAGTACAGTTTTGATTTGCTTTAGTTATTATACATGTATTTCTTGTTTGATATGCTTGCTTATTATTAAACATTTTATAAGGGTTATTTGATTTGCATGTTGTTATTATCATTATAATTACAGTTTGGTTACCTTAATTAGTATAGTTATTATTGTTGCAGTTGATTCAATTTTGAGTGCATGTTGACTTATCACAGGATGGATCTACCCATTAAAATGCCAAAATAAGAAGACTTTCGTAAGATGATTGTTGTACTGATTGGATAAAATTAATAAAACTCTAATATCTTTTTTTGTACAAAGAAAAAACCTAGCCATTTTAAAGTTTTTAATGATAAAAAATTATATTGCAAGTATGTTATTTTAGATCTATGCTTTCTATGGTTTCATTTCTTAAGTTAAATCAATAATTACAACGCGGGTGTGTTAAGGAAGCATATGGCTGAAATATGCCTAAAAACAGCATACTTTTAGTTTAATACCGAAAAATAATTAATTCACGATAGAAACGGAATTAAACCCTATACACCTTTTATACGAGGGGTCTTTACACTAGACTTGCCGATTCCCGACACTCCAAGTGCAACCAAGGTCACGTGGCATCTAAATATAGATCGTGATTTTTCCTTAATAAAAAACGCACTAGAACAACACTAAGCCAAGGATTAAAATTTATTTTGAAACAAATATCCGATCTATATAACTTTGTGGACACTGAAAATTGCTGCTAGAGTCCAACCCATTAACATATATTTAAAATAATAAGATTTTTTTACTCAAACCTTCTCGAAGTTTGCAAGTTTCACCACTAAAACAGTAAATAAATTTTTACCCTTCGTTAACCTGGGACTCTAGCAGTACTTTTCTACTTACTTGGCATTTATTCTTTATATACATATGAAATGTATACTCTAAAAAGTCCAGCTTAGTGTTGTTCTAGGGCACTTTTTGATGGGTCGTCATATTGGAGAAAACGCGAACCGTTAAAATCCCAAATTAAAACACAGTGATGACCTGGATGACAACAAGGGGAGATCACTCTGCTATCACAATGGCGGGCAATACAAATATCAATTAATTTTTTTGCCTTATCAATTTTCATATACCTATTCTTTTATATTATAGATGAAGCAAGACATATATATGCTGGTAAATCCTCCCTATAAACATGTACCACAACTGTTGGAGCGCTGTTGGCCGACAAACACGAAGAAAGCAGAATGTACAGCTCTGGCCAAAGTTTTTTCCAGTGTATTCATTATTCAATGAATTTAAAATTAATCATAACTTTGCAAATTAAAATATTTTTGCCATGAAATACGTTTTTGTCTCGTCTTATCACCGTTTTCACGATATAAGTATGTTGCAGAACACAAACCCACATAAAACACGATTTATACTTCATGATAATTACTATCGTTCACTCCTGTAGACGCTAAACAGACATGGAGCATCTACATTCAAGGTCAAAATGAAGAATCTCTAATTAATGATGTAAGTTACAATACAAAATTAAGCTGACAAAATGTAATGGAATAATTATCATTTTATAACGCATTTTAGCATGCATGTTGATATATTTCAATAATTATTGGAAGTATTTCTCAAATTATCATGCACACTTCTTTCAGGTCCTTGTGCATTAATGCAATTTTATTTAATATTTGTGTCAATACAAGTAATTAAGATTCAATTCTTCACGTGGTCTCACAAATACGCTGACAAAAGAGGCACAGTTTATTTAATTCTGTGCATATGGTAGATAAATCTCAAGTACAGAAGTAGCAATCATCTCCATATGATCCAAATAAATTTATAAACATGACTCAGGATTCTTAATCTGGATTTCCACAAAAATTAATTAATATATTTCGAACATCTCTGCACTGAAATCCCCCTCCCCACTATATATATATGTTAAAAAATAAAATTCAGAACAAACACACATATTTATTAATTTATAAATTAAAAAAAAAAAACATTTATGTCAATATTTTGCTTATCTTGAACATTAGTGTTACCTCCTCCAATCCCCCCCCGAAAATCACAAACAAATGCAATATCAAATTCATCTTGATTAAAGAAAAATTCAAGGGAGATAATTAATAAAAATACTTCATAGTCATTTATTCAAAGAAACAAAATAGAATCTGTATTTCAATCCAAAAAGAGCAGCACATTCTTTGGACAGGAAGTCTCTCTCTTTATATCTAGAATTTAATGGAAAAAAAAAACATTTTAGTGTTAAAATTGAAACAGCACTACATAATAGAAAAAAAATCTAGTCATAACATTGAACAATGGGTTAAAATACTAAACTTTCTATGAATAAAAACAAGAACTTAATTAATAGTTTTCATCTGTACGTTACTAATAGCCGTAGAAAACATTCATAAAAGCATATAGCTATTACACATCATTTACTAATCTAAAACTTTGCCAAACTGTGTCAGTTTGCTGAAACTTCTAGCCACAAATTGAACAATATCTGATTAAGTACATGTATTACATTTTATCAGGATGTATTTATACATGTAAATATACATCAATCACAATGATCAGTTTCCAACAAAATAGACCAATTCAAACTTTGCAAAAGCTGTTTCACTCTGAAGGGTCAACCTACACCAATACAATTAAAAAAAAACAACAACAGACTTCAAAGGGTTTAAGGGTTTCGAAAGATGAAGAGTTTGAAAAATTCAAGAGTTATATAAAGTAAGAGAAAATGGGACGAAAGACCCACTTAAAGTGATCATGACCGAGTGATTGAAGTTCGAGCCGTCAAGAGTTACCAAAGTTTTTCCTCAAAGAAGGCAGTTGGGGGGGGGGGGGGGACGACGGGACAGGACAGGACTCTTTACTTTTTGCTGATATTATCTACAAAATATTTATATCCTTTCAAACTTAAAATCCATAGAGGTTTTCCTAAGGTCATTAGTAATTATGATAATAATTAAGATTGCTAAAGTTCGAAGGCTTTAAGATATATCTTGGAAACTAAAGTGTTATCCGCAGACAGAATGTAGGAATTTCTGACCTTGAACTTTGACCTAAAAATCAATATGGGTCTTCTTTAGCCTTATTAAGGCCACAGAGTGTTTAGACTTAAAAGATTAAAAAACTCAAAGGCTTTATGAGATATTGCAAAATGTTACCCACAGATAATTTGTCAGATGAACAAATCAACCATAATTGATAACCCCCCCCCCTCCCCTTCTTGCTGAAATCCAATAGCAGTGTACAAATGAGCTTAAGGACATTTTCTGAAGAAGACTCCACGGCCAAAAAAAAAAAGATTTTAATACATTAAAATTTAAAAAAAAAACCATTAAATGAGTTTTATTACCGATTCCTGTCATTGAGAGAGAGAGAGAGAGAGAGAGAGAGAGAGAGGAGCAAGCATGTCATGCATACCTCAGAAGATTGTTTTATCACCCATTTTCCACTTAGGTATTTTACACCTTAACCTTCTATGTATTCTGAAGGATTTCATTTGAGAAAATTCTTGTCTGCAAAACCTGTAAAAGGGAAAATCATTTATGGATTTGTTCAAGAGATCATAAACAATTACATATATTAGAAACAAAAATAAAATAAAATCCATATAGTGAGTTTTTTCAAATTTAAGCATAATCATAACTTAATGAATAAAACATATAATTAAGGAATAAATTCTATATTTGTTTTTTGCAATATAAAATGGTTTGGAGTAGTTTACACTTTATAAACTGTGAAGAAGTTAATAAGAAAGTGTAAATTCTCCCAAACCATTTTAAACTGTATAAAACTAGCAAATATTGAATTCATTGTTTATAGTTTAATTATCTGCTATTAAATGTAGATAAAAAAAAAGTCTATTGACATTTAAAATGAAATTAATATGTACATAATTCAAATGTAATTTGCAACTACAACTAAATTATTTATTTCTTTAAAAAAAAGAAGAAAAAACCCCAAGAAAAAACATTATTATGCAGTTAATATACTGGTACGCAAGGATTCAATACATATCTTATTTTCAAAGCCATTTAATGACTTTCATTGTGAAATCTGCTATTTAAGGTCAGACGACACGTTCCTCAGGCATCTTTTTTGTATCTCCTCGTAATAAAGAGTTCCAATAAAATTATTATTTTCATAATGATTTTTAAAATGATTAAAATTTACTTGTATATGGCTATATGCCTAGATGGCCAAGTGGTAAGAGCCGTGGCCGCTCTCTGCTAGTAGCGTAGGTTATAGAGGTTGTGAGTTCAAAGACCGGCCCAATATAGTAAATTTCGCTGCTGTATTATTTATTTATTTCTATATCAGCAATTCGATTGTATTTTGAAAAAGATTATATAGGAAATTGCATTCTCTAGTTTTTTGCAGAAATGCCTGGTAAGGTCTCTTATTTTTTTGCAAGAAAGCTTGTCAGAGTAGTAGTAGTAACACATTCCTGGAAAAATAAACAGAGAGAGAGAGAGAGAGAGAGAGAGAGAGAGAGCAGGGATGGGGTAATTGAAAAAAGTATTTGTAATTGAGTGTAATTAATTACATTTTTCAAAGTAATTGAATGTATTTAAATACATTCCAAAAATATTGTGTATTTTCAATTACTTTTCAATTACATCTCAATTACTTTTCTCCAAGTTTAAGATATAATAAAGGTGTCTTATAATGATAAATAGATTTTATACATGTTTGGCATGGACTTTTGTTTATACAATAATTAAATGTCCCATAATGTTTCATATGTTTATACAGTATGACACACTGCCCAGAGCAATATGTAAAGATCTAATTTTGTGGAGGTGTGAACTCCTCCTATACCCAAGAACCCCAATTGATTTTAGACTGAACTGAACTGATTTTAGACTCAAGGGAATCAAAATTTCTCATTCTTGTGAATTATAGCAATTATTATTTATATACTGATATGCTGTACTACCAAAAGTTGTACTTTCTCAATAAACATAGTTTTAATATGTGAATAAAAATAAATTCACTATAGAGAAAATATTATTCAGAACCAAAAATGAACTCAATGGTACTTAATGAATTTAATGTTAAAGAAAATTTTCAAGAAATCTGATCTGAACTGAACTATACAAACTTTAAAAAAATAACCGTACATAAAGCCCTGTATATCTTAATGTTGTTCATACATGTATATGTTCTCAAGATTTAAAAAAATAAAACTAAAGTAATTGAAATGTAATTAATTACATTTATCAAAGTAATTGAGAGTAATTAATTACATTTTAAAAAATCAATGCAATTGTAATTGCAAGTAATTGATAAAATTGTCAATGTTTTTGAAAGTAATTACTTACTTTTCAAAGTAATTGACCCCAACTCTGAGAGAGAGAGAGAGAGAGAGAGAGAGAGAGAGAGAGAGAGTGAGTGTGTTTTGTCTTTACACATCATGGACTATTTTTGTTGACTACCCTATTTTTAATCAGCATATACTGACACATTTTACATTACCACAGTGTGCAAGTAAGAGGGATAAATATTGACTCTATATTCAACATAATTTCCACTTCGAACTGAATTTTTAACCCGTCATAATAACAACCTTCAAGAATATGAAACTAAGTTGTAGGCAATTCGGTCAGATTTAAGCGATCCTCCTTCTCCTTACACTCATCAGGGTCTGACAGGTATTGAAAAGAGCTCATCTTAACTTGACCTCTACAATTGCATACAATTTAGGCCATAAAAAATTAATTTCTTGGTTCTTAGGCCAACATTTTCAAAAACATGCGGTCAGGGGGGTGGGGAGGGGGGGGGGTGATAACTTTTCTTTTTATTTCATAAAAAGAGGATGCAGTATTTTTCTCTTTATTTCAACAATTGGCAATTCTTATTCAAATTCAGAAAAGGCACAGTTTTAGAGCAAATAAATAGTTACTTTGAAATGAATGCATCAGATTTATTAATTCAAACTAAATGAAATAAATAACCCATCATTTCTTCAAGTATAGTAGCTGCAGGAACTCTCCTCCTATATGCATTTGAGGTTAAACGATTTTCTTCTTCATATACCAAAATCATTGATGTCGCGATCATAACTTAAACACAGCACCTCTTAACTGGATTTGGCGGCCATTTGCAATTGTAATAATTAAATCTGAATCATCACAATGTTTGCAATTATATTCTCCATTAAGTCAAGCGTTTTACCGACCTGAGTATCTAAAATTAGGTCATAAATCCGGGATTTTTTCCCCATAATGAGCCAGATCAAAATTTTATTTTATTCATTTAATGATAAAATTTGGCAATGTGTAATGTAAAATCAGATGCGTGCGGGCCTGGGAACAAGGAATTAATTTTTGATGGCCTTAACATCCCAAAGCTTTTATGTTTTATTAGATGTGTACCTCTTCAATATTGGAGGTTATATAGAAAATAAGCATGAATTAACTTTTCTATCTCCTTTCAATGAGTACCAATATATTTTCTAAAGCAGTGAAAGCAGTTCCCTAAATGGTGATAGGTTAAGGTCATGTAAAGATGTCAGACCGAAATGAGTGTAAGGAGAATGGCAATGATTTTAATCAGACTAAGCAATTCCTTTAAACAAGAGGCCCAAAGGCCTTAACAGTCACCTTTAATTTTTCTGTTTAACCAAATTAAAACTCGATAAAATCTAAGCCAGGTGTCTCTCTGAAATCAGTCTGGGTAGCCCCTACTGTATATACACAGTTGAACTCTCATCACGTGCTACTCATGCCCGCAGGCTTCGATAAGATCAGAGGTTGACTCGTGTGTGTGTGTACACAGTAAAAAGTCACACAGAGACACAGGGTTGCATGTGCTACCGTATTCATGCCTCCAGGCTAGGTTACCGTACTATCCCCCGGTTAATACCAGTTTGTACACATGGCAGGGAAGTACCGGTAATAAAATTAATCCGGCCGTACTGAATAAATTGGTTTGAAAATTTTGATGCAATTTCAGACATTTTCTTACGATGTTTTTTAAGAAATGCATTTCATTTTCCTTTTGTTTAAAACTGTGAAATAAGACTAAAGGCTATTATATGATAACGATATTGGTTTTAACCATGTTTTCATTCAAACTAGCTGTAATTTTTCGACCAATTCTTCGAAGTCAACCTATTTATACTTTTTGTTGTTGCTAAAAACGGGCTCCTTCGCCCAATAAACAGTATCAAACTAATTTTCAATAAATACAGTCTTCACAAAATTGTAATTTTCTTACAACATATGCAATTGGCCCTGTGTAAAAATATGGACAGCAAACAATTTACATTGGATAACAGGTAGTCAATAGTTTTGTTGAAGACCCCCCCCCCTTCCACCCACTTCTGATTGGAGATTTGAAATATTTAAGGGACAAATGTTTCTTTTTTCCAATAGGATCATAAATGGAAATTGATAATTTGCAAACAAGAATATTTTTACATTTTAGAAAACAATGAATTTTTGCAATTTTGCAAAAGTCCTCCTTGCACATTCTTCCAAAGACAAGGCTTCAGTTGATTGGTGGGAAAACGAAAATAAGACAAAAGATGATTCAATCCCAAAAGTTTATATCAACAATCTTACAATGTCGGCAAGACTGGAAAACTACAGAAAATTTGTTAAAAATCTACCAAAAATGCAAATTGAAACTAGTCACTGCCAGTATTCCATTCCACGAATTCAAGAATATTTCAGTCACTCAAAATATTGGAAGAACACAAACAAAAGTGAGGAAAGAAGGAAATTTCTAGATTTTTTCTCCTTGAAGAAGTGGTTTTTTTTGCCACATTCAGAAAAACGCAAACATCAGCTGCAAAACTGTACTCCCTGCCAATCCACATGTTTGAACGCGTCAATCATGCACAGTTCTTCATTTGATGCGAATAAAGATCTCATAGAGTCAGCACAAGAAATGGCAAGAATGGCAACAAGTACAACAAACTCATCAGAGCAAGCAACATCAAAAATCATCAACACCATAGATTCAAATTTCTCAGACGAGTTTGGTTTGTCTTTTAAAGAAATTGTTAAGAAAAAGTATTTCTTAGAAGAAAAACAATCCCCTGCGCAAAAACAGAAAACTAAGCATTCGGTAACCAAAGAAACTAAAAAACAAATAACAAGTACTATGGAAGATCATGACCTACAACACTTTTTGGCAGGTGGGCAATCTTTTAAAAAACATGACAGAGAAAGATTAAAGGTAACACACATGTCCATCAAGGACTCCAAAACTATTCAGGAGAACAGAACCCAAAAAGAGAACATGGGAAAAATCAAGGTAAAGCCGCATCACGGTCGCTTTGAAAGTTACAACTTCGACAGAAAAGAGCTTTTAGATGACATCAGAAAGATCCCAGAAGGAAGCATTGTAAACTGGACGGAAAAGGCAAGGAAGTTCAACCTTACTATCAATGGCAAATTCCCTTTGAATGGAGGTCAAGTAATTGCACAGTTTGCAAAAGAAAATGGCATTGAAATAAGCAAGTTTAACACAAACTTGCAGGTGCATGCAACAAACACAAAAGCTTTGAGAATAAGAAGAATCAAGAAGAAAATTACAACAAGAGTATCGGTGCCTACACCACGAACTAGTGAAAAGCTAAGGAAAGACATGAAACAGAAATTGGAAAGTGGAGAAATATACATAGGAGAAAAAGTAACACCCAAAATTTCCAAAACACACACCATCAACAAAGAAGGGTCACTTGAAGAAAAGAGAACAACAATCTATGGGAGAAAAATACCACTAGAGATAATATTTGATCACGAGACAAAACGTCAAGAAAATCTGCAGGTTCTTAGACAACATCCAGACACCTATTATGAAAATTTGCCAGAACATCAAGCAGAGACCCTCCTTCAACAATTAGGTGAAACATCATATGAAAGAAATGGAAACATCAAAGAAAAATTAAAAGAAGTGCAAAGAACACGACATGTGAAAATCTGGCATGACCACTCGGATCTACTGAACAGGTCATATGTAAGTTTCATGGTGTCTTTCTTATATGACCCTGCAGTATTCCTCACTGATGATGAATATGCCAATCTCCACTCAGGAAGAAAGACAGGCAGCATTCAAAGTATGGTGGAAAGACCCTGCTTGTACATCCTTGGGCAATCACCAAGTACAGATGCTGACCAGCTCTCTTACATAAATACACGTCTTAAGGATCTCACCAATTGCAAAACAACAGCAACCAGTCAGGGAATCTTGTTGAGAAACAAGATTCGTGTATTTAGTTGAGATGGCCCTGCTAGACAATTTGAGGCTGGTCAGCAGCGTGGTGGCAACTACACCTGTATTTGTGGAATTTATGCCAAAGACCACAATAACCTTGAATGCTGCCTAAGAAGAGAGCCAATATCCCTTGAGGATCGTAGGCTTTTGATGACTGGAGGCATAATGTGGAGAAAATTTGAAAATGGCGTTATTAATCCATTTGCCAGCCTGACCAAAGACGAACTCATTGACGAATTAGAGGCAAGAAATGTTGACACCTACCTGCTGAAGAAACCAGAACTTCAAGAGCAACTAAACAACATATTGCATGGTATTCAGAGACCCCCAGCTCTAATGACAGATGACTTAAGCAAGTCTGCAAGCACTTTGGGGATCCCTGACTACGAAGTTCTTGGCTGTGAGCCTCTTCATGACATAACCAACATCGTTCAAAACATCATAACTGAACTACCGTATCATATTGAAAGCAAAGATGTGCAAAAAGAATTTGAAAATTTTTATATCAACACAATTTCAGAAAAAAATCAAATAAAAGGATCAGATGCAAGACTTTATGCTATAAAATTATCCAAATTTACAGCAAACAAACTCATGGAAAACAAAGTTGAGGAAAACATTTTCAATTTAGTTGCCTCTCTAGTTGAAATCATCAAAATTTGCTACAGTCCCTACCATGCACGAACCAAACAAAGCATTCTTCGCCTTTATAACCAAACGTTCATCTTCGCTGTTCTATGCAAGATAGTTATTGGTACACCAAAGGAAATGACATCAAGGAAGTTCTATGGTGCCCACTTTCACAGTCTCACCACACATGCACCAGAAGTGTATCGAGTGTTTTGCCTGCGTTCAGTCATTCCTGAACAAGAAGAAAGAGGATTTGGAGATCTGCGGCGGATATCTGAGAACACTAGCAACAGACAAGCAGATTATGTGATCGACAATGCTGTTATGAGGTTTAATGCCCAACAGAATGATGAACATAGAGAAGATGCATTTTCCATACAAGAATCAGTCATCAGTCATCAGGCAAAGTTATTACCACCATCAAAGAATACAATAATACCAAATGACTGGCTAAAAACTAAACCCTCACTTGTCCAAAGCCATCTAGAGAGAATTTCTGATTTTCTAGTTGACAAGCAATGGTGGACAGAGACAAAGAATGGTTTAGAGTTTCATGACACCCCTTCAGAAATTTCAGGGAGGCAGAAACCCATCAGCCATCATCGCTCAACAACTTTGAAAGAGGAACATCACAGAGTGCAAGATGTTTGGAGAGCAGTTGTTGAAAAGTTCCGGTCTGGTCACATTCAATTGCCATTAAAACGGTTGAAAGTCTTCAAAAAAGATGGCCGAATGGAATTTTGCTATCCCCCAACAGGTAATATTGACATCAATAAACAACTTTGTTCCAAAAGAAATGAATTCAATAGCTAAAGAATTTATACAAATTTAAACAGTGTTGAATAATTTACCCTTTTTAAACTGCAATAAGATTTAGTAAAAGTGAAAAATTGTCCCCTAATACAAGATAGTATCCTTGGCATTTAAGTTCTGTAGCCTATTCATTTATTCCTTAAGAGCTTCATTCAAGCTTAACAGTTTCAACAAGTGTTCACTTTTTCATTTATTCAATGGAATAGATATAACCAATGATTTTAAAATATCAAAAGAATCAATATCAATTATACCTTGTAATCATTATTGAAACATTGTTCTAGGATCCCCTGCTCAAAATGGAGCTGTTCGTGATTCTCCACCTCAAAATGGAACCGTTTCAACCCCGCCATTGTTGGTAGTAGACCAGGACAGACATCTTTCAAACATGGAACCTTCAAATGGTACTTATACAATGAAATATGATGATTAAAAAGTAAAACTATTCTGACATTAAGATTTTCACTGCTCACATTACATCACTAAATTCATATAAAACTGATTGATATTCAAATAAATCTTTCTAATTCACTTTTTAAAATAGCAGGTTAATAACTATTAGAAAAACTTTTAAGAATGTATATTATAATTTAAATGTTTAAAACTTTATTTATTTACTATTTCAGATGAGCATGCTATTCCTATGGATGTTCAAAACCACAATGCTTGCATGGCTGTAGAATCATCTGACAAAGAAAGATATTCCTCTTCTAATAGCATGAAATCTATAAATGGTATAAAAAAATTAAAGTTACAAAAATTACATTTAACAGTTTTAACAAGTATTCGTTTTTTCATTTAGTTTAGTCAGTAGAATACTTAGTCAATGGAATAGAGATAACCAATGATTTTAAAATATCAAAAGAATCAATATCAATTATACCTTGTAATCATTATTGAAACATTGTTCTAGGATCCCCTGCTCAAAATGGAGCTGTTCGTGATTCTCCACCTCAAAATGGAACCGTTTCAACCCCGCCATTGTTGGTAGTAGACCAGGACAGACATCTTTCAAACATGGAACCTTCAAATGGTACTTATACAATGAAATATGATGATTAAAAAGTAAAACTATTCTGACATTAAGATTTTCACTGCTCAAAGTACATCACTAAATTCATATAAAACTAATTGATATTCAAATAAATCTGTCTAATACTCTAATTCCCTTTTAAAAATAGCAAGTTAATAACTGTTAGAAAAACTTTTAAAAAGGTATATTATAATTTAAATGTTAAATTCTTCATTTAATTACTATTTCAGATGAGCAGGATAGCCTTAAGGATATTCATAACCAAAATGCTTGCATGTCTGCAGATGTATGCATGGTTGCTACTCATGAAGAATTGTCAGACAAAGAAAGATTTTCCTTTACCCACAGCATGAAATCTATAAATGGTATAAAAAAAACTAGATACGACCTTGTTACGAGTAGGTCTTCCGTCCAATTTTCTTTTCATTAATTTAAATGACACCATGAAATATCGATACAATATCAAAATAAACACCCCCCTCCCCGAAATTTTAAGATAATAAATAAAAATCCCTAATTACGTCAAACATGGGCCTGACGATGACTTCTTCAAACAGATAGTGTATCGATCAACAACTTTGATTCTATAATGCATAACAAAATATTTATGATCGTTTTGAAATTATTTGTGATAGTCTTAATGAGTTTCTTGGTCTCTAAATAAAAGGGGCCAGCCCGCTTTTCTTGATTTTGTGGGATAAAACTTTTCATTCTCTACTACAGTGAGAGCATGCATTAAATATACTATACAATTGAACAAAACAAAAAAAGTGAAATATTTAACAAAGAACTTATTACCAACAATTATTGCTAGATAATGCCAAAAGCGCAGATGGAGCAAGTTTTGATAGATCTACTCTTACAGGAGATGATCACCACAGACATGCTACTGAGAGGGAATCTACAAAAGGTATAATAAATATATGGAATGGTAATCAATTGCAGAATTGCTAATCATTTAATCACAATTTATTTTAATTTAAACAGTTATTCGTATCAAAAATACACAAATTTTTGACTCGTTAGGCCACACCAATATAATTAACTTCTGGTTTGTCAACACCCAGTGAAAAAAGGTACGAGCAGGATAGCGATTAAACAATAAAATTATTATTTTTTATAGCCAAAAGTTTTTGGCAGTACATATATCAATTTGTGCGAACAATTATACTTTTTCTTCTTGTTTCTGATTTATAAATAAAAACTATTTTAAAATACAGAAAATAGAGAGGAAATAGAACATAAAACAGCGCAGAATTTCCTGGATGCGAGAAATTAATAATGATATTATTTGTAGAGTTTAACTTAAATGCAGGAAAAATATTAAAATCAAAATGCATAAAAAATGTTGTTTTAGCTGTCCTTATAATTAACATCTATTGACTAATTTTCCTCAAAGAGCTTAGCCATGGGGTCTTAAGGTGCCTCACTACACCTTGAAATATTCTCTCAAATCAGCAGAAAATTACTCGATTATGATAGATAGCATGATGGATAAGAAGTATATGTGTCAAATAGGCTTAAAAATGTGCACTTTTAAATAAAAAATGATATTTTTAAAAATTTCATTCAGTAAACATGAACAAAAGCCCCGGGCGGATTCGAACTCAAGACCTGCGGTTTACAAGCCTGATACTTTAACCACAGAGCTATTACGATACTATTACGATACTATTATGATATTACTTACACAAGCAATAAATAGGCTGACATTCCAGATAAAAAATCTTCTTGTCATTAAGGATCCTTGACACCTTGTGACTTCTACTTTTTAAGACAGTATGTACGTCACAACATGGCGATTTGAATGCATTGTGAAACTGTTTAAATATTGCCAAATTTGTTGTGTATCTCTGTGGCGCAATGGGTGTAGCTTCAATCTACCAATCTCCAGGTAACGAGTTCGGATACTGCAGGGACTTTTATTTTCATGAATAGTAGTACGATTTAGAAAATTGATTCCACCCCCCCCCCCTATTAATTTTTTCCTGTCGTTTCATGTCATTTTCAAGTTGAACATATGCTAGAAATTCACATATTTAAGTAATTTAAGATCTTCAGGTTTGTACGCAGAACTTTCCCAGGTGTGTGGAGGACCCTTAACATGCATTGCTTAATAATATGAGTGGGTTTTTTTTCTTTTGCATAGATTCCTCAGGTAGAAAAAGAAATCATGGCACCAAATCAACGGATTATGGTAAGCCTTAAATTAAAATCAACAAATAATCAAATTGATGGAGATTAATGGAACAATATTTTTTGGCCAATCATAACTTGTCTAACAAGCTTCATAAGAAACATTATTATTAATTATTATGACCATTTTCTATGTTATCAGAATACCTACCCGCAAAGAAATGCAGAAAAAAATTATTCAACACTTCTCAAGAATCCCATCATTCCCATGGTTTGTAAATCTTATCACTTGCATCATTTTAAATTCTTAGTTATAAATACAAGCTTTTTATTTAATATCATTTTGCTTTCTACTTTAGCATCAAAGTACAAGACAGAAGACCTTGTTGAAATTTTGCTGGGACCAACGAAAGAAGTTAAAGATTATCAAAAATATAAACGTTTAAAAAACAATGACAAATCCTTTTACAATTGCTATGAAATTGCTCTAGCCAAAATACAAACAAGGATTATGAAACGACACCGAGAATTGAAAGAAAATCACAGCAGCAATAATAGTCAACTAATTGAAAATGCCGAACTTCTTTTAGACCACTGGGGTGTCTACTACAGCTAGGCAATCAATTTGATATGCCGGGAGACAAATTATTCATGAAATGATGTATTTCTTAATTTGTTATTTCTATTCATCATGTTCATGTAGAATTACATTTTGTATATTTGATATGCAAGAAAATTATCAGCATGTTTAAGTTTTATCAATTTTACTTATAAAATTTATCTATAACTATTTGTTATGCTAAAAAAAATGTCAGGGGTTTTCAAGTAAAATGACAACAATCGCAAATGAAATGAATAATTAATTCCAATTTTTAAGCAGAATGTTTATATTACTGTTGGGACTGACTAAAAAAGCATAAATTTTGTTATTCAGGCTTTTAAAATTTATTTGTCTATGACTGATGGAGTAAGGTGTATGTCGAACCCCAATATATACCAATTTGTGAGATTTGCATTACTTGTGACATTACAATGTTTTTCGATGTGTCACAATATTTCAATGCATAAACATTTCAGATATATTAAATTATGATAATATTATTTTCATATAAAAATTTTGTTTTCAATCTTATAAAAAATACAGTTCGGCTATTAGATATAAAACACCATGCAGGTTTTAACAGAGTGTGACAGCCAACCCCTTCATCCATAATGGCTGTACACCAGTACTTACATGTAATTCAAAAGTTACGTAAATACGTAAATATAAGCGGACGGCAGTTTGACACATGTATTCAAGTATAATATTGCACACGAATATGATCACACAATATTAAATTACTCAATTGATAGCATACATTTAAGTGCTGAATAAGATATAGTCACATAAAGACGAAATCAAAACGGAAAACAATTCACTGGACACGTGCTTCAACGCATATCACTTATTCTTGGCATTTACAATTCATCCGAGAGGTAATACCTATTGGTGTCACAAAAGTATCGTATAAGAGAAGATTACATACCATCACTAAGTTGCACAGAGGTGTTGGAGGCTGTATTTCGTTCTTTGTTTCCAGATAATTTCAACGCACCTGCCTGCCATTTTTCCACCGTTCAAGCTTTCAAAACACGCTGATTGTGAAGTGGGCATGCGCGAGAATCATACTGGGATTTAAGAAAATACGACTTATAGAGATGATGGCCAATTTCTAGCGTTGTAAACTTTTATAAATTAATTCGTCATACTAGAAAGCAAAACACTGCATGTTTTACATAGCTAATAAGACGTCTAAATGCATATTTCAATGAATATCCCATTTTCACAAAATGAACAGACTACAATGACTTTTCATTGTGACGTCACAGGGAATACTTTTGGCGGAATTTTTGACTAGCGATTTTCCATATGCTTCCTTAACACCCCCGCGAACCGGTCTTCAAGGCCATCATTAAAAATATCTTTGTTTCCCCTAACCCGACCCTAAATTTTGAAGTTGGGTAGGTAGGTAGGTAAATAATTTTTTTTTCTGCCAGGGCATAATTAAAATTACATTATAAATTAAAAATGGAAAAACAATCAATTCTTTAATTAATTACAAATCTAAAAAAATTTGATCAGTTGTAAAACAAATTGTAATACTTGTACTAATGGAATGTAAAACAAATTTAATATCGAATTCACAATTTGATATTGTTTATCGTAAATTTTAACATGTTTGATTCAATGACTAGATGTGCAAGAATAGATTCATTATCATTTGTATGTTGATGTTCATGTTAATCTATATTTAAATATCATTTTAATGATAATGTACATACTTCAAAATATCAATTAGTTTTTTTAAAATTTGGTTTATACAATGTCTAAAAGTATATTAAAACAATAATATTTGACAAACTTAACGTAATGTAATAAATGTAAATGTTTGTTAAGTCATATTTAATGATTCTAGTTACTATAATATCAAGTTTACACAAACTCACTACACTTGCAGACAATATCCTTCTTTGACAAGGAAAAAGGTGTCTGTACAAAGAAATATTAACCGAAATTTGAAACATAATGCCAGGGAAGAAAACAATATTTAGATAATAAAGATTTTTGTGAATTTATCCAATTTCAGTTTATTTATAGTAATTACCAAAACCAACTTTTGTTTCGGTTTATTTGAAATTTGATGAATTTAAGAGAACTGTTTAAATTTTTCACAACATAAAGAGTCTTTCATATAACAGGTACCAACCTAATTTTTGGGAGACTAATTTCTCCCTAACCTAAAAGTGGGGAGAAGTTTGAGAAATCAGGGAGACTGTCATTATTTGATACAGCATAACCTACAGAAATGATGATATACACAGATTCAACCTTAATTAAAATTGGATTAGAATTTAAGCAAGTCAATAAAAATTAAAACAACTCCTAAAAGTTTAAAGAACTTATCCAATCTATTAAATTCAATTAATTTGATGTATTAAATGAAATGTTTTGTAATTGTGTCCATGGTGTTAGCTATATGACAAATAAAATCAGTCTCTGTACTTCTGTGTATTTTGGAGGTATTAGTCCAACCATTTGACCCAATCACAACCGTTGTTTAGAGGATCATTTTAATTTTTAAGATAACTGTAGGCAGATTTTAGCATTAATTTGGCAAAGTTATTAACTAATTACAAGTTACCAACTAATTGTCATATCAACACTAAAAGTAATAAACATCAGTTGTAATTTTCAATGCACCGTAGGCTATATGTTGCAGCACCCGTATTCATATTGTAACCCATTAAGATAAGACAATCGCAAATTTTTAATCACAACAGTGGTTAACTGAGGCTATGGAAACGTATTTTGAATTAAATGATTATCATTTTAATGTATTTGGGGTTAATTTACACGATCTTGAACTCAGATTACAAGGCGACTTCAACTTCTCTTTCGGAGAAAATTCTGGCGAAGTTACCGATCATAAAGCGAGTATTCCGCCCATGTTGATGATCAAGGCTAACAAAACGATTGTAAAACGAAAAAAAGTGGGTCTCCTAAAAACGAATTTGGGTAAAATTAAGTTTCTTAAAAAAAAAAATCTCTATTCAATGGGGTCAAAAAAAATAATTCAGTCGGCGGGATTTAATTGGGTCGGTCGCGTTAGGGGAAACATAAATAATTTTAATTTTGGCCCAATCTCCTTGTCACCAGTAAGGTCATTGGCTGCAGCAAACAACTGTATAGTCTCTGGGTCATGCAGCGAATTCAGGATTTCTTTAAGAAGACTATGGTCTGCCATTACTTAAAATGGAAACAATTCATATTTTTGATATACCAAATTGGACTGATAAACCTACTGTTATGTCACTATTCTTTTAATTGTTGAAAAAACATTTAATAGCTACTGATGTTATTCTTGTAAAAATACTGTATTCAATGATTAACAAAATCAATTAGCCACATCTCTAACACACCAAAAAGAACAAGACACTTGGATATTTAAAGGTATATTTTCTTCTTCAAGAATATACAAATATAAAACAAGTAAACAGATAAAAAGAATGAGTTAAACAAACATACAAAATCTAAGCAAATATAAAAGATGGAAATAAAAAAAAAATCATCATCATTGATATTTGTGTAAGCACCATATTGCCGACTAGAAAAGCACACATAAGGACAGTGAATAAATCTGTAAGACAATGACCTAAAATAAAAATTTAAAATGTACACAAACGAGACTACTTGTACATATTTTCATGCATTACAAACTGTCATGCCATTAAAGATTACAAAACAAAAAAAGCTACTACCATATACAATTCTACTAAATATGGTAAAACTAAATAATAATAATAATAAAACAATGTTACTTTCCAATTTTTTTTTCAAAACTGGTAAGCACAACCACATATACTTTAGGTTAACTTCATATACTTACATGTAAATATTAGGTATATCCCAAATACTGATGGCAAAAAAAATGATAATAAATTGAATCAAGGAAAGAAAAAAAACCAAAAAAGCATCACAATGTACTCATTAAAGAAAAAAATAACCTAAAAGTACATACAAAATGTGGACATTGATGGAAAACAAGTAGGAAAACTGTTTTCCACGGAATTGCTTTGCATAGGAGTTACTCCCCTTTGAGTATCATGATAGTAAAATTCTCATATAAACATAAACATGTAGCAGTATGTAAAAAAAAACAATTTTTCATAACAAAGACATTTTTTAACCCGTTTCTAGCCATTAGAGAATTCTGAAAAAAGGTATGTTTAGCACTAAGTGACTATTAAGTCAAAAGATTTAAAAAAAATTTGAGGGGAGTTTACACAGTAATTACACTTCAGTTGTTTTTGAGAGTTTAGCCTTTTAGCGCATCTCAACCTAGTTCTACTGCCTATTGGCTCCTCCTCCTCCTCATCTTCGACTTCAATGGCAGTAGGGAAATCAGGTGTTGAGGCATTAGAAAAAGTTGTAATCGAGGATGGTGGAGTATGCATTACCATCAATGGAAGCAAGCTAACATTCCCTGGGGAATAGGCAGGGTTGGGGTGCTGCTGAACCTCTGGGGTTTCATTGGGTTGGTCCACACCTTTCTGATAGCCATTTCTTAATTAAAACTAAGATCACCGCTATAGTTGTAGTGATTGCCCACATTAAAAAGCCTACAATTATAAGAAAAAATAATTTATTTTAATAAGTAATGACATGTGAAAATTGCATAAAAATAAATATGTAACTTGTATTAACAGATCATGATTCATCTGAATAGTGCTGAGTTACTCAATTTAATTAGATAATTCGATAATTGTTTGATTTTTAAATAGGCTCATATTTTTATTTTCATTAACCATGTCTGTTTTAATTTAATTTTTTTTTTGCATACAAGTACACCTATTACAGATAAACAAACTATCTAAGTTAACCAACATAAAGTTGAAATAAAATGTTCAATGTGTTTACCCAAGGCCATATCTGTCAACGAGCTGTTTTCATTTACAGATTTATTTTTGATGGCTTTTATGAACTTATCTCCGAGATCATCTATGGATGTTCCTACAATAAAAAAAATCCAAATGCTTTAAAAAAATGTTCAGTCAATTTTAAGAACTATATCTGAACATCCTAATGTAATTTAATTTACATGTTTAAAAACTTACCACGTTTCTTGGACAAAGTAGTATAGGTGGTTTCCTTTGTTGTTGCTGTTTCCATTGTACTTGAAGTTACCTCTATAAAATAAACCAATAACGATATATCAAGCTTTTTTAGATCCTAAATGATTTATAATTATTTTATTTTGTTAAATTTTTCATGAATATTTAATGATTAAGATAGTGAATAAAATATATATTAAATTCAAGAAGAATTGACTTTTTTTTAATTTATAGTTCTTTCATTAATTAGATAACACTGCGGTGTTTTCCTTAAAAAAAAAACGAACATGTTTCTCGCAGCAGCTTGATACTTTTATTCAACCATCTGTTATAATACAATTGCCAGTAACAGTTGTAACTCCTAACTCTACTACACATTCCATAGTAAAAGAAAAGTTCATTGACTCGATTGACCAATCTGTTTGACGTAAAAAGTCACGTGACTTAATCTATTTCACATTTTCCCACCGTGAAGGAGCGAAAATCGCCGAGGTTCTATTTGAATAATGTATTGACGTTCCCCATCTAATTCGATGCATAAAAAAATCATCCCTGTAGAAGTTAATTGTTGCCTTTTTTTTTTTCTTATGGGCCCTTTGATCACGCTGTTGATCTCCTTTCCGGAGATTTCCATTCAACATTATAGAGGAAAATATTTTAAATATATATAAATACACTTACCCTTACAGATGTTGTTAAAACGGTCCCGAATAAGTGGACCGGTGTGTGGCCACTCAATCTTCAAAATTTTAACGTCACAGTCAAATAATGAAATGTCCCGCATGTTCGGCTGTCCTCTTATAATTACACACAATTTAAAACGTGGGAAATTACACCTGTAGATTTCATGACGGGGTACACATTGGTAACATTTTGCACCTTGGCAAAAATTGAAATTTAGCATGCTTAAAAGCAGGATCGTCCGTGCTAGCATTGCGATCCCCATTTCAAGCTAATTTTGCCGGGACTTTTGATCATGTGATCTGCAAGGACCTTTGATCATGTGATCATTTTAGATGAATCGGCTACCCTTATTTGGGTTTGTTTTTTTTATTTCACACCAGATACATTTAGCAGTGTACTGATCATTTTCCACACTTAAAAAAGTTAGACATATTAGTATACCAAAACTTGATTATGTCTAGTGTTAATATAGTAGATGTGATTCTGTTCACATCATAAAACCAGTTGATGTGTTACACTTCAATATAGCACCTCTCTAAAGGTTTTGAGTTTTGGACTCTCTCTCTCTATCTCTCTCATTCTCTCTCTCTCTCTCTCTCTCTGAGAGACACATTTACTTTTAATTTCAGTAATCATACATAACTCCTACCATTGTTATGTTATCTTTGCGAGGAATATTGTTTCACTATAACCCCTTCAAATCTTTTAATATACACGTAAAACAAAAAAAAACAAAACAAAACAAAATCAACTATAAATACGAAGGGTTACACTTAAATGTTTCTAGTTTGTAAAAGAGTTTTGAACTATCTATATCTTTCTTGCCCACCAAAATCGAGGGTATAATTGGGGGAACTTGACTGTATTAAACACGGCTCGGATAACACAAACAAATTTATAGCATCCTCTATTACTATGTTGTCGACTGATTTATGGGCACATATTCAATTAATTCACATTACTCTTTCGTTAACTCTGTTCAGTGTTTAAATCTAAATATGAAAAGTCACTTTTGTTTAAATCAATGTCAGACTTGTGGTAAGGAAACCCAAGAGATGGACGTTTTTTTAAAGCTGAAACAACAATTAAATCGTTCGGCGGTCATGAACATTATAGAGCAAGCTTAACACAGGGCAAATGGAGGTTAACGATTTTATAGTGATCAGTATAAGAAAAGACTTGTATGTTTCTTAATGAGTAAAAGATCAGGACGTAATATAAAAAGTTTAAATCAGAACACGTTATACATGTGTGATTACCGGTAGATCGGTAATATCGCGTCTGTAAAACCCCTTTGCTCAGGGTGAACGCGTTATAATAATGTCAGGTCATTTGTACACGGTCAGGCCAGGTTAGAATTAAAGAGGATTCAGATCAGCGCGGACCATGTTACCTTATTTCACCTTCTTAATTAATTAAGGTACGGACGGCAATTTTAATTGTGTTTATTTTTCTAATAAGCAGTTTTATTAAAGTGGTAAACACGTTACCTGTTAATTAAAATACTGATATTAGGTCATGTCAGTACACGTTACACGACCTTTACGCAGGTTTGAAATGCTAAAGCGGAATTTTTGACCAACAAAAAAATTAAATTAACATATACAACATTCTACACCTACTCAGTATAATGAGGTCAGGTCGTGTTGAAATACCTTTGCGCATCTACCCACGCCGGTATGTCATGATTTAGAGCGGTGTTTTTAAAGTGGAATTTTGACATCGTTTAATCGTCTGATAAACAGGAACGTGATGTAAGCCCTAATATCTGACCCTTGAGCTTTCACACCCCAAATGTTTTGTGTGTCTGATCTTATCCTAAAAAAAAAAACGTGATGTCTTTTTTAATTTTCTAAATATCTCATCCCAGTTTTTCTCCCATGGGAGAACATTGTTTTATCAGGGTCTGCTGTCAACAAAAGGTTACAATCCAGTCAGATTTATGATTCTGCAGTGATGTTCTGCGTTAATAGCTACATCATTACTGAATGAAATAACAAGAACACACTTTATATTGAAACTTTTCACAACAATATTTTAGCCTATATGGATAAAAGAGTTCATTTCCAAATAAAAATGTATAATCTTAGAATGTGACTAGCGATACTGGACTGGAATGAAAACGTTGACAGACCTGCATCCTCAGTAAAAAAAAAAAAACGTGGCATGTGCTCGCAATCCATGATGCAGATCTGCGGTGCGAGTTTTGAAACCAAAAACATTTGATTTTGTTAATGTGTTGTGGACAAAATTTAGCAGATATGCAGAACACCCTTGTCCGCGAAACTATGATATGTGCTATTAATACCGCCGAACCACTCTTAATTAGCTATGACATAAAGGCAATTGAACAAATGCTTCATTAAGAGTGTCGGGTTCTGATACGTTTAAGACATGTCTGGGTGTTTGGATGCCGTCGTTATTTTGCATTCACACAAAAAAGTTGTATAATTTAGTTTTTCATTTTTGTTGTTGTTGCTGTTTGTTTGTTTAAAACAAACTAGTTGTAAATAATTTCATTGTCATGTTACAATGACTTATTTTATGTATAATGCATAGATTTTATTTAATTTTTTTTTTGTGAATAAATCGGTAATAAAACCTGACCTCTATATAATGAGCACACGTCACAAAAGTACATGTACATACGTCCTGACCTATAAAGACCAGGAATTAGTTCAGGTCAGGTCATAATGTATTACCTTTGCGCAGGTGTAGGACAACCACACGGTATTTTCAAAATTGATTCAAAAGGCGTTCAGATGATAAATAAAGAATAATGTGGACACTTCTCGATCATTACTCAATCCATCAATTAGTGCAATGGAACCCTAAACACGCACGCCCTTTTTCGTACAAGCAAAACGTCCACCCAAGAGAATATTTAAATGGTGGGGGGTTGCAAACAAAATTAATATCACCAGAATGGCAGAAGAATTCCTTCATTTTCTGTGAGTAAAATATTATTTTGTTTTATAAATTAGCTAAATTATTTTGAGGTGCAAAGTTTGAGAGCTTTCTTATTAGGTTTATGACTGTTAAGTTGGTCGAATAAAAATTACTAAATTTATCAATTTCTTTAAATTTACTTTTTGTAATTCTAATTTAATAATTTCTTATAAAGCTGTTAGTTTTATTGTTGGGGACAAAATAATTTGTTTTAATCGAGAGTTTCTATTTCAACGACAAACAGAATATGGTTTACAAATTTTTGATACAATATTTGTATCGTTGAGATCTTTGTGAAATAACAACTCGTCAAATTTTAAGAGCAATAATTCTTATTATATATGCTGTTTTGCTGTCTTGTCATGTCATTAAACGATTTTTTTAAAGTTCCAAAAAAAAAAATGTTTGATTAAATTTACATTATCACAGTGACGCAACAAAATCCACAGATTCGTTTTCCGAATTTGAGGAGATGTGGATTAAAATGGGGGAGGAGATGAAAAGGACAACATTGCCACATCCGTAAGCAATTTTGTAAACCCTGGTTAAATTAATTTTTCATATCAATAAGAGTTATCCCTCTTTTCTTGATATCATTTAATTAAAAGGCCAATGTTTTACTTTAAAAAATTAATGTTACAAGTATTTTACAATTTTTCTTTCCTTTTTTTTATTGACGTTATATCCCATCACCTCCACCCCCAACATACCATACCACTTTAAGGACAGTTGCTATAGATGAGTCATTAAAAAGGTAAAGATGGGATGTTTGTGTAATATAAAATGTACCAATATGTGTTGTATGTATATTTTGTATAACTATTCTTTAAATTATTTAGTCATTACATTTTCATATTGTGTAATTACTAAATTGTTAACTAACTGATTTTTATGAAGTTAAATTAAATCTTTTGTACTTCAGAAAATGCAGGTTTAAATAATTTTGAAAATTTAGTTTGAACATAGGGGAAAGTGTTTTTCACCCTCTTTCCGTCTTTTTAGACCCTTAAGTCCTACACCAGAAAACCAGAGTACCTTTACGCCAGTTGCCAGTTACTCGCTGGCACTCGATTCAAACTGCAGTGCTTTTGCGCCAGATACATGTACCAGTAACTCGGATAATGATAAGGGTCGATTTAGTCAGGCGGACGACTCCATCCTGACTACTTTGAGGTGATAAATGTTTAAACACATTAATTACAGAGCAATATTGAATCATCATCTTATTCATTACCATCGATGTTAATTCATTTACAAAAGGGTTCTGAAAAAATGTAATTGAATTATTTTTGCTAATTTCTATGTTATAAAAGGCATGGGTTCTTAAAACTGGCAAACCAATAATCACCAAATGTGGGATATAAATTAATTGAATGTGGAATCTGACACTCTGTAACTAAGGTTGATTCTGTTTTATTAACAGGCGAACAAATCCGGACAAGATGTGTAAATTGGAGAAGAGGTTGAAGGAACAGAGCAAGCAAGATGTCTTAGAACAAGACGAAGTCTTAAAAGCCCTCCTGGCCAGAGTGACCTTGGATTGCGAGCAAATTAAAATTATCTTAAACTTTATAGAAGATAAGTTGTCTAAAGTAGATAGTGGTACCTCGGCTAAAAGGGTCAAGTTTACAACGCTCTAGTTGTTTGATTTGTGGTACACAATTTAGTAAAAGACCGTGTGTATCCGTGTGAAATGTACAGAATCCAACAACACTACCCTGAGCTCGCGATGATTGTGAACAGATCAAAATAATAACTGACTTAACTGTTTTAAAAAGTAAAGTTAGTGTAACAACTTTTTTACAAGACATTGAGGGACATTGTGCTTTTAAAATTGATAAATGGTTAAATCCATTTTATATGTACTTGTAAAACTTTGTTAACACTATACCACGCAATACTTTGTAACAGAAAATGTTAATAAAAACATGATTTGTACTATCTCTGTTGTCTTTGGATCTCCTGATAACAAAAAGGATTGAGAATCTTAAAACTTTTTTAAAGGATAATGACAGTTTACTTTCTGTATAGAGTTGATGAATGGTTCTTCTTCTGATGCAAAAAAGTGAAGTGAAGAAATGCTTCGAAATTTGCACTTTTTATACTGAATTTTGCCTTCATATTAAAGGAGTGGTCCTACGAAAAAACCGCGTTTTTTAAACCATGCCTGGATACAATAGTTTGTTAATTCTAAATTTAGCAATACTTTACACTGTTGCTGTGGTTACAGATGACTAAGGTGACCCGTTTGTTAATTCTAAATGTAGCAAAACTTTACACTGTTGCTGTGGTTACAGATGACTAAGGGGACCCTGATAGTAGATATTTATGGTATCATCCTTAAACTGTTGCTATGCTCTTCGTCATAAATGTACCCCCTGACGTCATTGACTGTGAACTACCCCCTGACTGTAGACTCCCACCTTGACCTCGTGTGACCTTTATGGGAAAAACCAATGACGTCATCTTGACTGCAGAGTGACTGCTCTCTGTCCCCCTTACTACTGTTCATTCATGTAGACAAAAATGTTTATATATTTTTATGGTGTATGTATTAGATCAAAGTCAATTAGATGTCTTGAATAATGGTATGTATGATATTGACAGTTTTATTTTTTAACAGTAGTATTGGTAAGAGGCAGTATTCTTATTAACTTATTATATACTGTTTTACCCTTGTGTGTCTGTCTTGCCGCCTGTCCTTCTGTCTGTCTGTCCGTCTGTCTGTCCGTCCGTAACAAAAATTTCTGTCGCATTTATCTCAGCAACTATTTATCGCAGATGCTTGAAATTTTTACACAGTGTTTGTTAGGGCATGCCATATCGTGGGATATATTTTTGTACCAATCGGACGTCAACTTCCTGTTAAATGACGACTTTGCTTATTTTTTAACCAAAATTTTCAAACAAATTTTCCTCAAAGATTTCTCAGCCACTATTTATCGCAGATGCTTGAAATTTTTACACAGTATTTGTATAGGCATGCCATATCGTGGGATATATTTGTGTACCAATCAGACGTCAACTTCCTGTTAAATGACGACTTTGTTTATTTTTAGCCAAAATTTTCAAACAAATTTCCGTCAAAGATTTTTCAGCAGCTATTTATCGCAGATGCTTGAAATTTTAACACACTATTTGTTTAGGCATGCCATATTGTGGGATATATTTCTGTACCAATCGGATGCCAGCTTTCTGTTAAATGTCGACTTTGCTTATTTTGCATATTCACATCAGAGGAGGGGTATCACTAGTGAGCATTGGCTCACAGATATCTTGTTTTTCCATGTGGACATTTTATTAAACACTAGATGATACCCCGCGCAAGCGCGGGGATTAACAATAATTCACATATTATATTATATTTACATATTATATTATAATACAATGCTTAATATGTTGAACCATTTTTTGGGGGTTCATTTTTCTATGTATTGTGTCGAAATTTTTCTTAACTGCTTTTCTTAAAATATTCTATAAAATTGAAATAAAAAAGCAACTGCGTGGCTGAAAATTTAGAGGAGAGGACAGGGATAAAAATCTAAGCTGAAATGGAGTATATATACATGAACATGTACATGGCCTCAATTCTTTTTGTTGCAGCTGACTGGAAAAAATAGACTATTATCTTATTTCAAACCAGAGTGTGGGTGTATAGAGCGTGGTATCTCTTTTTAGAACTTCGTTCTTTATGTCAAATTTCACTTATTATTGCCCAAAATAAGAAATTTAGATAAAACACTGTCAACAAATTAATTTATAAGGTTTACTACCAATCTGTCGTGGTATAAAAAATGTATATGTTATTTAAAAACGTGTACGCACTTTTCGCCAAAGTGTTAATTAGTCAACCCCATTTTTGGCATCCCGTTCTGTAAAGTTCTTTCCATCAAAAATAAAATCGCGTCTATTGGCCCATTTTATTTATTAACTTTTTTGTATTAACCAGATGTCCGATCTGCCCACAAAGCATGGTGACTCATCCTACATTCTCCAACATTACTTTAATTAGCCAAACCGCGTTCTTGGTTACCCCATTCTGGAAAGTTCTAGTCATCAAAACAAAAATCCGCACATTCAAGAAACGAATTGGCTCATTTTATTCATTCAACATTTGTCAAATCTCAATTCTTATGTATACCCGAAATAGGTTCCCAGGATATATATTCACTCTTTACATAATCATTCAATATCATTTCATTGTAAGTATATTTTTTGATGCAAACTCCCACTGACTTGGATCCGCCAAAGCGTGTCCACCACCTTACTCACATATTTGCTATTTCGGGGTGGTTTATCGAAAATGAAAGTAGGTTTTTAATTTATCTTACAATAATTACTTATCAGGTAAAATTTAATAATAGCTTACGGACATCAACTCACACATGTTGAAATGCCAAAGGTGTGAGCAGTTACTCGGATGCAGGCATTTCGAAGTTTATTGGCAAAATGCCTTAATTTATAAGTATTGATTTGGTTGTTGGAATTTGAACTACACTTGTCTGAAAATTTTTCAATATTTAAGATCAATTACTGTAAAGTTCAGTTCTGTATTAGGAAAAGGAATTGCTTTATTAATTTTCTTTACTATAATGAATAAATTTGGCCAATGTTTTATTTTGTTCTAAATTAGGATTAGAATCTAAATATTAATTTTACTTGGCCAAAAGTCATCATAATATATTTGAACATATTTTATTATGCAAAATAATATTTACATAATAGGATTGGGCAGCAGGCAAAGCCTATTTAAGCCTTCTCCACTAGGTACAAGGTAGTCATATGTATAAAATACAAGAATTGTGGAGTTAAGTGATACAATTAAGAATACATGATTTTTTTGTGTAGCAAAGTGAACAAAAGAAAAAAAAAGAGGGGAAAAAAAAGATAAAATTGACAAAACCGGTTATAACAAAAGTAGGACAGAATTATCAAGTTTTGTCAATAAGGTTACAGCATATATATATAAATATAGGTATATGCATAATTTTGTTTACATTTTCAGTATATGTGTTAATTACATTATTTTCTTTACACAAATCTTCTGGATTTTTTAATGTATTCATGTACAAGCTTGAACAATTTAACATTTTCATCATATGAAACATCATTAACTCCATACAATAATAGATCTAAGGTAATTGGTTTTTGGAGATTTAACATAGATATTTGATGAAAGAAACAATTTCTTTCATCATTATATTTTGGGCACTCAAAGAAAAAATGATTTGCATTTTCAGTATGAAAACCACAATAATCACAAACAGAATTTTCTCGAATAAAATCACAAAATAAGTCAGCATTTAAACTGCTAGCATTATTTCTTAGTTGACAATGTATAATGTTTTCCCTCCGATTCCCTAAATTAAAAAGTTTTGTTGGAGTCTTAAAAAAATATTTCTTAATAGCATTTGAAAAGCAAGCCAACTTTGGAAGACTTCTAATAGCTAGTGGAAGATCATTCCATAGCTTAACTGTAGATGGTATGAAACTTTTTAAATAAGATGTTGTTCTGGCTTGAGGGATAGTGTAAGTAGATTCATCATGATTTCTTAAAGGATATGGGGTTATAGGTGGAATACATGGTTCTAAAAGATTTTCAAGGTAAGTAGGTACCATGTGGTTTACCATCTTATAAAACAAAATTAACTTGTGCACTTTTCTTCTTTCTGATAACATATCCCATCCCAATTCATAATACAACTTTGTTCTAGAGGAATTGATTCTTAAGCCTGTGATAATTCTAGCTGCTGTGATTTGAACATCTTCTAAAAGATCTGATTCCCTGTCATTGCAGTTGTCCCAAATAACATCGCCATATTCTAAAACAGGTCGGATAAAGGACAGATATATTTTTATTAATGCATCGCGACAAAGTGTGTGTTTGAGCATACGCAACATGTTTAATCTACTACAAGCCTTTTCATATATGCCTTGTATATGTAATTTCCAGTTTGCATCAGACTGGAAATTAAGTCCTAAATGAACATGATTATTTTGTATTGTAATATCAGGACCATTATTACCAAATTTAATAGTAGGATGTGAAATATTTTTCCGAGTAAAGTTTAAGTTTATAGTTTTTTTAGGATTAAAATCAACCAGCCATTTTTTGGACCATTTATCTAACTTGTCGAGATCCTTTGTTAGAGAATCTGCTGCTTCCATAATATCCTGATCAACAATAACATAGAGTGATGTGTCATCAGCAAATAGTCGAACATTATTGGACAAGTCAGAGGCAATATCATTAATGTACAATAGGAATAAGAATGGCCCTAACACTGATCCTTGTGGGACACCAGAGTTAGTAGGACCCAATGAAGATGTAAAACCATCTAAGACTACCTTTTGTTTTCTATTCCATAGATAATTTTTTACCCAGTTAATAATTTGACTTGAAATGCCATACTGTTTTAATTTAAGAATAATACCCTCATGCCAAACCCTATCAAAAGCTTTGGATATATCACAAAATATGAACCTTATGTCTTTGCCTTTGTCTAAATTGGAAACAATGGTGTTGTAGATTTCAACCAGCTGATTAGTGGTTGAGTCTCCACTTTGGAAACCTGATTGATATTTGTACAAAATGTTATTTTCAAGAATGAAGTTATTGAGATGCTTGACTATAATTTTTTCTAATAACTTACATATAACAGATGTAACTGATATGGGTCTATAGTTATTTACATCATCAGGAGTACCCTTATTTTTAAAAACAGGAGTAACCATTGCGATTTTCCATATGTGGGGAAGTACACCATTACTTAGTGACATATTGAATAGTTTAGCCAAAGGTTTGCAAATAACATGTGCAACCTGTTTTAAAATTCTTGGTGTTATGGAGTCAGGACCTGATGGCTTAGATATATTGATAGCTTGTAATTGATCCAATACTTCATTGTCAGTAATATAGTGAGTGTTCATGTGATGTAAAGGTGGGTCTGGTACATTGTGTGCTAAGTTTTGGGACACAGATATGGTAGAAATATTTGTAAAGAAATTGTTAAATGCATTAGCTTTGTCTATGGGATGAAATAATGTCTGACCATTGACTTTCAATGGAGGTGATGGTTTGTGTTTGTTGTTTAATTTACAAAGTGATTTAACTATTCGCCACCATTTACCAGGAGGAATTGACTTATTAATTTGGTCTGAAATTTTTTTATTATATTTCTGTCGAGAAGCACGTATTTCATCTATAACTTTATTACGCAAGTATCTATATCTTTCCCAGTGTAGAGGATTTTGGGTTTTTACAGCTTTATGGTGGATACGATTGCGCTTCCTCATTAAAACTCTGATAGTGCTATTCATAAATACTTTATCCCGTGGCCTTATTGTGACAATTTTCTTGGGTACATGTTTGTCTACAATAGTTTTTAAAGTGTTTGTAAAATTTGAGTATGTTTTATCTATATCTGTGGAATTGAAGACTTCTACATCCCAATCAACATTACTCAACTCGTTATTGAGTTTAACAAAATCAGCATTGTTGTAGTCAGTAATTTCTCTCCTATAAGCATATTGTTTGTGTGAACAGAAATGCAAGTCAATGCCTACAACTGAGTGTGTACTACAAAATGGAGGAGATACAGTTGTATTTCTAACTAAGGCTGGGTTGTTTGTAACTATTAAATCAATACATGTACCTTCTGTGATTGTAAAGTTTGTCGGTGTATTGATTAAATTGTGTAAGTTGAGTTGTTGAAGTATTTGTTTGAACCTTGTACTTTGATTTGAAAAAACATTGGTATTAAAATCACCCAGCAAAAATGTTGGGAGATTATGATCAAGAACTTTGTTAAGGTTTCGGGCGAGTAAATCCCAATAACTAACTAAAGAAGAAGGCGGCCTGTATAATGTACCTATCAGGAATTTTTTGTTATTTGTCTGAATTTCTGACCAAACAATTTCTAACCCTTGCATTGATAAATCAGTACGTTCGTAATAACTTAATTTGTCAGAAATATATATTGCAACACCACCACCATATCTATTTCTATCATTACGTATAGGTGGATGAAAGCCATCTACCTGTATACTTTCGTTATTAATAGAATCATCAAGGTGAGTTTCACTAATTGTAATTATATCATACATTGATAATTCCGCAGTAATAATATCTAACTTGGGTAAGAGGCTACATACATTATTGTGTACAATACTAAGAGGTTTCGTAAAAGAAGTATTGTTATTTGGTCCTGGGTTGGTTTCAATATTACCTAACATGAGGAGCAAAAAAATAATGCAGAAGAAGTGTAAATTTCTCATAGAGTGAGAATGAAAATGAACCCCTGTCATCTCAATATAGGTTGAGTTTACCTTAATCATTTGTATCAAAAATATAGCTTAGGTATGAGAAGTTTGGTGACAGGAGCTCTCTATACATCGGATATGCTGTGGAAGTACATAAAAAGAAAACCGGTTTGAATTGATCGTAAGAATACGGAAAGAAATTGAAAATACAGTCAAAACAGAACATATATACAAAATAATATGTAAACTTTGAAATACATGCAAGAATGGGGTTTTCTTGCGAAAAGCATTTCACAAAAATAACATTCCAAAAAAGAATCGTCACATGAAGAAAAAAAGACGACCTTTGAGTGTTTGAAGTATACAATACAGCAAACAGTACAAATAAAGATATGTAGATATAGATTACTTGTATATACAGACTCATATTTAGATACGAGTAACCAGCAGAAAAAATAAAAAATAAATAAAGAGTTATTTAATAACGTATAACAGTGAAAGTCATTTAGAACGCATCTCTGGAATAGCGCATGAACACGTCAAAATGAATGGGGGAAATCCCATTCTAAAAATAGCACAACGGTATGTAGGATCAGTCACACACATGATGAAAGCGGGGCGCAAGTAAAACAGTTTACCTGCCTGCCGGGGTGGACGTAACCGGTTGTGGTCGCTCACTACGAATAAACTCCTTCAGTTTGTCGATATCTGTGATAATATATGAATTATTCTTGATGAAAAATTACATTTCATCACATAGTCGTTTATCTTTTACTTTGTTTTCTTCCTTTTTCTTAACATGTTTTTTAGGTTTGGTAAATCAAAATTTTGTAAGAATTCAGATCTACAATTTTACAGTTTAAGGTAGAACGAAGGTTTACCTGCTTGTGAGAAAAGCTACCTTGAAATTTTGTCCACGTGATTCATAGGTTTCAAAGCTTTATTTGTAAAAATTTTTTGAGATTTGTCTGCGCGGTTATAATTTTATCGTGTTTCAAATACAGTTTTATTGATGAAATCAAGCAACGCCATTTCAATGAAATATATAGTAAAATGCACATGTTAGTCGAGAAACGCATTTCAAAACTATGTTCCAAACTTTTAAACGATTCAGACGAAATTAATTATACTCTACACAATATCAGAGGAGATAATTTTGAATCAATTCATAAAATATAATCAGTATGTGTTGCCGGCCAATTGTTGGCAAAACAACTTTAAAGATTTAAAAAATTCTTACAACCTTATATTTTTCATGACGTTAGCGTGACGTCATGATTTCCTTACGTCTGAGAACCCATAAATTGAAATGCATTTATTGATAAGTTTAGTTGATTAACATATTTTAGAACATGTAAATTCTAATTAGACATTATTGTGAATGTTATCAAACGGACAAATGCAATTAATGTATGGTTGTAAAGATACAGAAAATTGCTATTTTTGTTTTTATGAACCTCTGAGTCAATCAATGCAAAAGAAATTGCCAGGCAACTACTGACATAATAAGTTTGTAATCGTATTAATTAATTAGCTCAAGCCAAAAGAGTTTAGAAAATTTCATCGGTAGTTAAAAATACGGAGTTATAATTGTAAAATAAAAAAGCGAAGTTAATGCATATGGTTCAATTAATTTACTTGTCTGTTTTAAAACATGATTTAAAATGAAAGAGTTCCAACGAACACTCTTGATACATTATAGAACAAAATTTGGCAATGTATGTGACATCTTTAAATTTTTACCACATGATAATTATAAATATTTGTATAAACAGTAATGAACTGCATTTAGGGTTTTTGAAATATTTCCTTTTATACTTCTGATTTGTCATTTTAAAAAAAAATGTATGAGTTTACTATGACGGTCAAATCTTTACGTCGATTCCTATTGTGACGTCAACAAACCTGTGAGTTACGTTAATATTGAAATAAATTTTGTTGAAATTAGTGAACTTTAATGGTGGTCAAGAATAATTAAATTGGATTTCAATTTGATGTCTGGATTGAAATTTAAGGTTTGAATTGATAAACTGATAATGAGAGTAGGAATAAACATTTAGTTTCTTTTTTGTTCTGGAGTTTTTTTGTGCATAATTTTTTTAAAAACTGGTTTGGTCAAGTGGACAAGCGTTAATTTTGAGCCCTTTGGGTTCTCTTGGTGTCAGCTCATTTGAATTTAATATTTTACAAAGCAGAAATTGTCATCAAAATTTGTTTTAATAGTTTTTTGTAGTGTTCAGTTCAAGGAAAATAAAAATTCTTTTAGATATTTACCTTTTCAACTCTTCCCCTGACGGAAACTCTTACATTTCGTTGCTTTGTTTTCATTACAGCTATTTTTTCGACTGCAGGACTTTGGAATTTTCTGAGGTGTTCCGTATTTAAATTGTGGGTGGTGTCCATAATCTGTAGATCGGAGAATGGAAATGAAATTGGATTTTCAATATTGTGTTTATGTTATAAATTTTTGTTTTTTGTGCAAGTTATATTTTATAGGAATTAATTACAAAATCAATAATTTCATGATTATTTGGTTGTTGGATTAGAGTAATTTAAATATTTAATGGGTTGGTTTGGAATATTTTTTTAATTGGGTCATGAAGAATTATTTTCTTGATTCTCAGTTGAACATTTTGAAAATTGGATATGGTTGGAAGGTGATAAAATTTTCTAAATTTAATAAAAATTGTTTGTTGTGGTTTTTTTTTATTATTATAACAATAACAAGTTTTGAATACAAATCTTAGCAACTTGCACAAAAAATATATATGTTGTGTTAGCAGGTTATGTAATTTTTTTCTGCAATTATCGCTACCTTTATAAGCTGCATAAATCATCAAAGAAAGCATATTATTGTTTATTTTTACATCTTCCTTTACTAATTAATAAATTGAGCGTTAAAATAAAAAATTCACTAAGTACTGTTAATGTACATAAAAACGTTAGGTAAAAAGAAACAGCTAAATCGTCTCCTATGAGACATTGAGTTTGACATCATCATGATTTTGTGCAGTCCGTGATTTTTGTTAAGTTATTGAAAGTCTTGTCCAATTGATAAAGAGGATGTGTCAATTTTAGTTCTGTCAGTTTTATCCACTGTAGATTTCGACCAATCGATAAACAATGTGTGTACATTCAGTCTAACTGTTTATATAGAGTTATGAATTAACTATAAGATTCCGAAATAAATAGAGGAAATAATACTTGGTAGATGTAAATATATCCTTGTGTATTTTTTAGATGGCTGTTTTTTCTGAAAGGAACATTAATATTCAAATTCATAAAAAGGCATTCTCAGGTACAATAGATTTGAAGTTTTAGAAATTATGAGCTTTTTGGGTTGGATGGGGTTATGATTTTGCATATTATTGGAAATATACAGGTGATTTTTGGGTTGTTTTTTTTCTTCAAAATCTTGTTCTTGAAAAGTAGTTTCAATTGAAATATTCATATGCAAGCATTCTCAAAAAGTGCTGATTTGTGTTTGTTAAAGTCATGATGTCTAGGATTAGGTAAGGGTGAAAGTAGGGGATGCAAGTATTCAGTAATAAATTTTGTAATGATATTTTATCAAGAACAGGAAATTTGAGATTAGTTGTATATTTACAGTATCATTTTCATGTTGTATAATATGAGTTTTCTATAATTTATGACAGAGTGGAGAAGGGTTTGATCACATTGAACACTCTGGGTCGTATTTAATGAAGATATAGGGATTTATGTGTTAATGTCTCAGAATTTGAAAACCATATTTAATAAACCTGTTGAGGTAAAATTTATTTGGTAGAGGAAATTTATTTGGTTCTTCCAAATTATGTCCCTTTAAGGGTGAGTGGAACATCAGTATACAGCTTAGTAATTAAAACTTGATAAAGTTGTCAAAGCTGTGTCATGCACGGTAAATGTTGGGCCTTTTCTCTCAACAGATCCTCTATAATTGTAAATTGTGAGGGAAACTTTAACCGAAAAGTATCTTTTTTAAAATTTATTAACAATAGACGATGTCCTGAATAATTAACAGTGATTCAAATTACAATTGGTGTTTCAAAACTTTAATTGGATATATTAAAAAGGTCATATGTATTTGAAAACAGAAATGAAAATGGGTCGCCTCTTTTCATACAAAGTTCATACCAGGTCATGTGTATGACAGATCAGGGTTTGTAGCCCTATTTACTCTCACATATCTTTCAATTCGCTAAACTTTGGACATGGTGTTGACGTACAATTTTCAATCCCTGACGAGTGTACTGTTGCTGTTTAAACATAATAACCTCCTCCTCTTTGTATTGTAGTGTATACATATGACTCCCTCCCGTAAAAATAAAAAAATTGTTCTGGTTTTTTTTCTGTTATTTCTAAGGCCCCCCCCCCTCCCTTCGCTTATATATTTTTTTTCAATGGCATATGTATACTGTGCATATCAAAGGGTAGTTTCGAACTGAATTATTATTAACCAAAAATCAGTAACAATGGCGGATGATTTCCATGGCGTTCTATAAGTAAAAAAGAAATCTTTTTTTTTTAAATCAGCTCAAATCGTGTATTAAGATGAGCTGCAGTGTTATTAAATTTTCTTTTAGGTTTATGGTATTGTTAGCCTCATTAACTGAAAACAAGTTGAATCATATTAAATATTCTATTTTCTTAACAAGCTACTTGTTAGTAGTTCGTGTAGGAAGGAATATATAATATACAGCACAAATACAATGACTGATTTTGTTTCAGAACTACATTTATAATACATATATCTAATGTTTTTGTGTAAAATTATTCAGTAAGGCTGACATCAGTAACCGAGTTAATTAGTGGGGTCACGTGTATAAAAGCGGTGTTCAATGATTGAGCACGTGTCACACCACCAGTACATACATCCTGACCTATATAATTCAGGTCGGATCCTTTGCGCAGGTATCGGACAACCGGGCGGTATTTTCAAAAGTGATTAAATGGGGTGCAGATGATCAATGTGGACACTTTTCAGTCATTACTCAATCCAGCAATTAGTGTTACGAAACTCCAAACACCCAATCATCACCCACAACGTCCTCCCGAAAGTATATATAAATGGTGTTTGCAAACAGAAATTATCATTGACAAAAAATCTGATCATGGCAGAAAAAATTATATGACTTTCTGTAAGTAGAACAATTTTTATTAAATAATCATTTTTTTTTAACTTATATATAACATAGTTTGAGGTTATTTTTCTACGTTTGATGGGTGAAGAACTAGAAATGTAATTTTTAGAATTCACTATGGATCTATTTTACAGTATTTATTTTTTTCTCCTGACAGTGAAGCAACAGACTCAAACAATTCGTTTGCTGACTTCGAAAAGATTTGGGTTCAGATGGGTGAACAGTTGGAAAAAGAGTAGTCCTTTTCAGGTAATTATAAGTATGTTTTTGGTTATTTCTCTTTGACTATGTCCTCTTTGTTTAACTGACCAAACGTATAAAAATAATTTGAAATATGCAAACAAAAATGTTTTTAAAATCCAATCGTATGCCATACAACTATACTATTAGCAAGCCCCTATCTTTCTAGAGAGAGAGAGAGAGAGAGAGAGAGAGAGAGAGAGAGAGAGAAAGAGTGAGAGAGGAGTCACTCTTATTTGCATCAGTATAAGGAATTTTAAATAAAATTCTTCAGAGGGTTTAAGAGCAGACAAGACGTTTCTGTCGTTTTATTTAAAGAAAAAAAATCTTATCTCATCGATAGATGAGTTCTTTTTATAATGTTTTATATTTATAATATTGCACAGTTAATCAAATTCTGGATAGCTAAATGGTTAAGGTCAGAAATTATACATTATTGAGAACGTCTCGTATGTCCTTAAATTATTTTTTTGTATAATACAAGGACCTGTAGTTACTTTATCGCCTTTAGAATTTCATGCCCTTTCTTCAGGATGAGAATTAATTTAAAGTTTAATTTGTCCCACAGATATCCCCCGGCTCTTGATTCCAATTGGCCTCCAGTTCTAGATTCGCCCCCGTCTATAAACATAACGGAAGGAGGGTTCCAACATGTGGATGACTCGATCGTGACAAACTTAGGGTTATTATAAACACATTGATTTCATAATAATATTTCATACTCATTATTGCAATATATATTGTTAGATTAAGTACTATTGCTATTTGTTTGTTTATATTTTATTAATAGGCGATCGAACCCTGAAAAACTACGAAAGTTGGAAAAAAGGATGAGGGAGCCAAAGCCAGAACAAGACTTTAAGCCTCAATTAGAACTTTTGAGAACTCTGATGTCCAGGGTGGCTGAGGATGTCCAACAGATCGACATAATAACGAACTATTTCGAGGACAAATTGGTAAAGAAAAGGAACGCTAGTATTAAAAGAGTGAGATTTACAACTTTATAACAACACGGATCAGAAAAAGTGCCGGTACGTGTAAAATTTGCGGAACAGAACAGTAGTTTTGTGATAGAAAATATCAATAAAATTAATAATCAGCCAGAACAAGACATCAAGCCTCAGTTAGAACTTTTGAGAACTCTGATGCCCAGGGGTGACTGCGGATGTCCAGCAAATTTACATAATCACGAATTATTTAGAGGACAAACTGGTCAAGGAAAGGGACACTTATTAAAAGAGTGAGGTTTATAACTATAACAACACAGATGAGGAATTTCATTATGATATTTGCAATTGATATGTACATGTAGGAATTATTAGACTGAACAATTTTTTTGGATGGAAATGTTAATAAAAAAAAATTCATTAACTTTGTTACTTAGAATGAGTTTCAACTTATGCCTTGTTGCATATGGTACTGATATCTTTGAGAATAGTTTGCGAATAATTTTTTTCTGATATATTTACCTACAATTTGCTGCAATGCTTGTCATTCTCTGCTACCTTACAAATCATGTTAAAATTTGGAAAACGTTGGTCTTTTATACTAAATCTGGAAGTCTTACCCAGAGTGTGATTACAAAGAAAGCTCTATAATTAACTCAGACTGGTGACTGTTGCTATGTGAACATAACTTGAGATGTTCCTTAATTAGATTAGTACATCGACTGTTGCTATGTGAACATTACTTGAGATGTTCCTAAATTAGCCCGCTGCATAGACAGTTGCTATGTGAACATAACTTCAGATGTTCCTAAATTAGACCAATGCATAGACTGTTGCTATGTGAGCATAACTTCAGATGTTCCTAAATTAGAGTTGCTATGTGAACATAACTTGAGATGTTCCTAAATTAGACCGCTGCATAGACAGTTGCTATGTGAAAATAACTTCAGATGTTCCTAAACTAGACCAATGCATAGACAGTTGCTATGTGAAGTTCCTAGTTTAGACCACTGCATGAACCTGTTAATCGTGGCATGACTTTGATCCTAAACTAGACCAATATATAGACTGTTGCTGTTGTTACATTTTGTGACGTCAGTGACTGTAGACTCCCCCTTTACTGTAGACTCCCCCCTTGACTGCAGACTCCCCCCTTGACTGCAGACTGCCCCTTGACTATACTTCCCCTTGACTGTAGACTCCCCCTTGACTGTATACTTCCCCTTGACTGCAGACTCCCCCTTGACTGTAGACTCCCCCTTGACTGTATACTTCCCCTTGACTGCAGACTCCCCCTTGACTGTAGACTGCCCCTTGACTGTATACTTCCCCTTGACTGTAGACTCCTCCTTGACTGCAGATTCCCCCTTGACTGTAGACTGCCCCTTGACTGTAGACTCCACCTTGACTGTAGACTCCCCCCTTGACTGTGACCTCTATGACCTGTGTGGGTGGGGTTTTGAAAAAATCCATGACGTCATTGACTGTCAAGTGACTGCTCTCTGTCCCCCTTACTACTTAGGAATTCCTAATTGAGACTGTGATTATGCGGTTAAAATTTTAAATCATTAAGCTGAATTTATTTAATTGTTTTAATTTTCTAAGCACTGTGAAATAGTATAAGAACATCACAAGCTGAATTTATGCATTCTACGTCCACGGATCCTATCGTTTGAAATATGTCAAAAGCAGATGAGGATGTGTGTATACAGTCTGTATTGAAAGATAATTAAAGGTACATGTACCAGTATGGACAGTTTTCAGTGCAACTGTCATACTTTAGAAGAAAGGTTTACTATCATCCTCAAAGTAAGTAAAAAAGAGACATGATGAATTTAAAATAATACTGATTTGTTTACTTACAAGTGATAGCAGTGATAATTTAATAATAATCTTAACTATCATAAAAATGTTTTAGGAATTTAAACTTTTGTTAATATTAGATAATGAAAAAAAAGTAGTCAAACAAGCATTCCCATCGATGTCATGATTACATTATGGAAAGTTAAGGCAGATCAACAGGCCGCTGCAGATACTCTAGCAAAAGATAATGATGTACCACCATCACACTACTGGGGAGTCATTTTTGTTGTCGAAAAAAAAATTGTAAGATTCCTAAAATCTGACTTCTTTTTAAAGAAAGAAACCTCCTTTTTTAAAAATGAAAGCAGTCCCATTTACTGATGACGACACTGATACTATTTTAGAAATATAAAATCCATTCATAAACATGACAGATGTGGAATTGAAAAAAACTTTTAAAAAAGAGGTATTTTCGTGCAATTCTTATCTTATTTCAAAACTATAATAAAAAATATCTGAGTAATATTCTATCAATGAATGATCACCATTTATTGTCTGCGATGCTATAATGTCCGTATGAAAAACTTTCTCAACACCATGAGGTGCTTACCAATACCTTTTGTCATTAAATGATTACATAGAGATCTTGTTTATGCCTTTGATATGGAAGTAATGATTATCACTTCTAATGGATTTCATTCTGTGTCTTTAATTCACCGTTAAAAGGAGACTCCACGTATTCGCGATCTGTGGGTTCAAGATGGCTTGAAGATGGCTTAAAGTTACTTAAGGAGTTTGGACATTAAGGACCTATTAGCTCTATCTTAAAGGTGGCTTAAAGATCGTATATTCTGTAAGCCACCTTTACGTCATCTTTAAGCCTCTTTTAAGGACTTGCTTAAAGATGGTTTTACACCCTGTGATAATTACCGAGAAACGTTTACATTTCTTCTTCATTCTGAACTACTTGGAATACAATCTTTCAAGCGAAAAGTGGTGGAAGCAATAACTCGGGACAGAGTATAGCTACTTTTAAGTGGGAAAATTTCAATTTTATATGAACACAAATATACTGATATCATCTATGTTAGAGGATTTTGATGCTGAACCTACGAATATTCTCACCTACCACAAACACTATTGATGACAGTACAACCATACATGCCCCCACCTCTCCACCAGCCACTTCTCTGACCGCACACACCACCTCAAACCCTCCATCTGCCTCAACTTTCTTATATGGCGACACAGTAAGAACCTACATTTTGGTTTTCTATGAAGTACACAGTACGATTTATTATTTCTTTTGTTTTATTTATACATGTATTCTTATTTTTTTTTATTTGCTTTATAACTGAATGACTCCAATGACGATAGCTCCCACATGCACGAGCATTATCTTGACTATTGTCATCAGTAAGTATTCAAATCTGTAATTCTTTTAAAAATATGTTTTCTTTTAAAAAGTGTATGATGGCGATAATGTACAAATTGTGAATAATAAAAAAAAATGTATTATTTTTTCTAATTGCCCACATTTCTAGTCCATATGGTCAGAAATTAATTTATTTTTATGCCACATTGCCTGTTTATATTTAGTTATTAAAAAAAATAATTCAGATGACAACTGCACCGCCTATAAAGCGAAGAGTTAAGCTTAAAAAAAACCCGCGCGATTCCGCTTGATGACAGTGACGATGAACTTATCATCAAATTAAATAGAGACGAAATGATTTTAATCATTAATTGCAATAAATTAATGGAAAACAAGGTATGTCTTTATAAAATGTCCGGCAAAGTTGCTTTCAACCCAAATAATTCGATAACCAGTATCGTTTATCATCAAATTATAAGAAATATTTTTTGTTAGATTTAGATATATTGATTTTACTTGAACGAATTTGTAGTCTCTAAAATGGCAGTCCGGGGAACAATTCATGTGGGGTTTTTTTAACCACAGATAAACCTTTGGTTTTGTTTACTTCACTGTTTTCATTGTTTTCATCGTGATGACAAAATAATCCATTTTTGGCCGCAATCTTATTAATTGGTATTATGTTTTGTACTAATACTCTCTCATTATAAACACTAGAAAATAATATTGATCATGATTTTTCGGCTTATTTCTATAGACGTAACAGATCCATTGATTTTGAAAATTTATTCTCATTGTCACTCGACTTGTTTTTTTATATGGTTTGCTAAAAGATTAGGAGAATTCTTTTGATAAATTAGATGTACAACATTAACAATTTCGTATTGCTCTATGAAAACGCCTAAGGTGACTGAAAATATCCTTTTTTATGATAATTGAACAGGTAATATTTTTACTTGCTTTATAATGCCTAATTAGATACGACTCCTGTGTACAACATTTTTCAAAATCAAAACAATAGAACTTTTTTTATCAACAACATCCAGTATTCTGTTCACTTTTACCTCAACCATCCCTTTCTTTAAACGTTCTTTGCTGATGCCTTCTGACGCTTTACAATGTCTGCAGTAGTTTTATATACAACCAAGTTGGCATTGGTGAAAACATGGGTTCTCTCCGTCGTCTGTAGCGCTCGCGTTTGTGTCATCCACGCTGGTTGGTTTCTCCTCATCAGGTTAAAAAAAAGAAGCGCGCAGTCTGGCAGATAAACTCTAAATAAAAAGTCTCTCTGCATAAAATCTCTCAGCATAAAACAAAATCTGATTAAAAAAATATATCGCAGTTTATGATCATTAACCAAATAAATTTAATAATTTATCATCAAATCATCAAATAATAAAATTTCTGGGTTTATTATTTCATTATCCTTATAAGTATCTTTTCCCTTAAGCATGATTTAATCAATGAAAACTACAACCCCCCTTATATTATATTAATATGGACACACGGTAAAGAATGCATCGTTTTCTTTTTCTGGATATTCATGAACAAAAGTATATGAAATACTCACTTTTAAGTATATTTGTTCACAACTAGTTGTGTCCGTTTTGTTTTTGTAATTGACACAGTACATTAGATAATCGTTCAGGTGAACGCAACATTACTACTCTTCAACGGTTTTATTTTCTATGAATATATGTTATTGGTATCTTTAATACAAAGCTGAAAAACACATTGCAAGATACAAATGATACATCGCAAGATACTAATGGTACATTGTAAGATACTAATGATACATTGCAAGATACTAATGATACATTGCAAGATACTAATTATACATTGCAAGATACTAATGATACATATATACATTGCAAGATACTAATGTTACATATATATACATCGCAAGATACTAATGTAGATTGATTACAATATTTGATTTTAGCCGGGGCAGTCAGGTAGTTTGATATGTGGTAGACGTTTTATAATGGCAACCAGGCTATCGAAAACCCGACGTATAATTTAGCATTGAATACTTATATTTGGATGTCGGCGGTCATTAAAAATGTTCAGAGGGGCGTAAAAATCATATACTCGAAATTATTCAGTACTTCAGGTCAATCAAAGTACTGAAGTACTGAAAGCCGGACTCTTTTGATGTGTATAATGCACATTGTGCAGTAAAGACTGACAATCTCTCTCTCTCTCTCTCTCTCTCTCTCTCTCTCTCTCTCTCTCTCTCTCTCTCATATGCTTTTAATGTCGGCAAGCGTCAGATAGTGACTAAATTTTGAAAGCGGCTATTAGCAAAAATATGTCTGTCTAGTAGAATAAAATCAACGGTGCAACAAGCGTTATAAACTAAATCCCCTATATCTTCGATGTGCAGCCGAAGATTACTGTTTTGAAAAGTAGTTCATGGAAATTCATGCGCATTGTATGTGTCAAAAATGCATACTATTAGTCTTGTTTTTAAAACACGTAATTAATAAGAAAACAACCACTCTTTGCTAGATTTATTTGCAAAAAAAAAACCCCACCAAAAAACAATACATTTCACAAAACATGGCTTTCTGTAACTATTTGGTATAGCGGAAGCTTTTACTTTGACGCTGTTCGGTTTTTTGTTTACTTTTGAAGCTGTGCTATTTATAGTAACTGGCGATTTGCCTGCCTACAGCCAGGACTCTGCTTTCAGCAGAGCCCGGCTAAAAAAGGTGTTAATAATCGTTTATAACAGTTTTTATAATGAATAGAAGTCACACATGTCACTCAAATAAACTTAAAGCTGACATGAATTCATAAAAGCATTTGGTCGCCATATTAGTTTCGATCGCTCCTCTACTGCCACTGGGGTAAATATACCGCTGGAGAAAGTTACGGTCGGTTGCTTTTCGATCGAGGTATTCAGGTTGTATGGACATCTAAATGTATGAACTACAACATTTTAGTAAAATGTGTGTAAAAATGAATAAAGGAAACTATCAATCAATAATAAATAACATATATTTTTCTTTAATAGAATTTCCAAGGTATCCGCACAGATAGTGTTGCTTTACTTCGCATGCACATCGAACAAGTGTGTCGTCCATACACAGTGCCTAACGTCTGCATCTTTTTAGCTCACCTGAACCATAAGTTCAAGTGAGCTTTTCTGATCACCCGTTGTCCGTCGTCCGTCCGTCCGTCCGTCTGACCGTCTGTCTGTAAACTTTTTACATTTTTGACTTCTTCTCTAAAACCACTGGGCCAAATTTAACCAAACTTGGTACAAAGCATCCTTATGAAAAGGGGATTCTAAATTGTTATAATAAAGGGCAAAACCCTTTTAAAGGGGGAGATAATTACGAAACAGTGAAAATAGTGTGCATATCTTTAAAAATCTTCTTCTCAAGAACCACTGCACCAGAAATGCCAATATTTACACACAAGCTTGTATATATAGTCAAGATTCTAAATTATAAAAATCGTGGCCCCCGGACCAAAACTGGGGCCCCAGACAGGGTTCAAAGTTTAACATTGAAATACGTTGGAAAATGTTTAAAAATCTTTTTCTCAAGAATCACTTTACCAGAAATGCCAATATTTACATAAACGCTTGTATATATAGCGCAGATTCTAAATTTTAAAAACCATGACCCCCGGACCAAAACTGGGGCCCCAGGCAGGGTTCAAAGTTTAACATTGAAATACGTTCGAAAAATGTTTTAAAATCTTCTTCTCAAGAACCACTGTACCAGAAATGCCAATATTTACATAAAAACTTGTATATATAGTGAAGATTCTAAATTGTAAAAATCGTGACCCCCGGACCAAAACAGGGGCCCTAGGCAGGGTTCAAAGTTTAACATAGAAATACGTAGGAAAAATGTTTAGAAATCTTCTTCTCAAGAACCGCTGCACCAGAAATGCCAATATCTACACAAAAGCTTGTATGTATAGTGAAGATTCAAAATTATAAAAATCGTGACCACCATACTAAATCTGGGGCTCCAGGCGGGATTCAAATAAAAGGATAAATGTTTAAAAACCTTCTTCTCAAGAACCACTGCACCAGAAATGCCAGTATTTTTACATAAGCTTGTATGTATAGTGAAGATTCTAAATTGTAGCTCCGGGCAAAAACTGGGGCCCCAGGCGGGGTTCAAAGTTAAACATAAATAAGAAAAATGTTTAAAAATCTTCTTTTCAAGAACTACAATGCAACAGTTTGGAATATTATTATGCATACATCCTTGGCAATTGTAGATTCTAAAGTGTTAAAATCGTGACCCCCGGACTAATACTGGGGCATCAAGAGGGGGGTTCAAAGTTTAACATAGAAATATATAGGAAACATGTTTAAAAATCTTCTTCTCGAGAACTACAAAGTCGTACTTTGTGAGATTACTATACTAGGATCCTCAGATAGTGAAAATTCTAAATTATAGAAGCGATCTAATACAGAGGCCCCAGAATGGGTTCAATGGTTCACATAGAAAGATAGAAGGAACATGTTTAAAAATCTTCTTCTGGAGAACTACAAGGCTTCAATTTTTGAGATTACTATGTAAGCATTCTCAAATTGAAAAGTTTCTAAATTGTGGAAGCCGTGACCCCCAGACTAATTTTTGGGCCCAAGAAGGGGTTCAAAGTTAACATAGAAATATATAGGGAACATGTTTAAAAATCTTCTTCTCAAGAACTACAGTGCAACAATTTGTGAGATTACTATGCAAGCATCATTGGCTATTGTAGATTCTAAATTGGTAAAATCGTGACCCCCGGACTAATACTGGGGCCCCAAGACCCCAGACCAATACTGAGGCGCTAAGTGGGGTTAAAAGTTTAACATAGAAATATATATGGAAAATGTTTAAAAATTTAAAAATTTTAAAATGCTACAGTTTGTGAGATTACTATGCATTGATCCTCAAATAGTGTAGTTGTTAAAGCCAACCATAAATCACGGACCAATACTGGGGCCCCAGAAAGGGGTTCAAAGTTTAAAATAGAAATAACATATGCTATGAAATAGAATGTTACAAGGAACTGTTGTTCAGGTGAGCGATGTGGCCCATGGGCCTCTTGTTTTAAGACCCCAGCTGCATTACATCCAACAAAGTAAATAAATGATAGTAAATCTAAGAAAGTCACAAAGTAACATTTTAACAACATAACCTCGTTTCATTCAGTTTCTACAAAAACACCCCGTTTCTAAAATCAATGCGGTCATTGCACGACCTGCCACAGTGTATGGTTTGCGCATGTGCGATGTTATAACAGACACAGGAAAACGTTCTACAACTATCGAGGATTTTTGAAATATGTATTCCCGGATTTCAGTCTGTCTTGTTTCGTCGTTCATTGTATATTCCGTACCAGTGCAATGGTTGTCATATTATTTTTGTTCAAAATGCGTTTCTACAAGTCTTTCCGTCCAATGTAACGTGTACTGGTGAATGGAATACCTGAATGCGGTGAAGCATGAACAGTGCTATAAGCCTTATACAGGGGGATAGGTGGTGTGTAGCGATGAGCAGAACAATAGAAATCGACAAGTAATATGGCGGTAGTCGTAGATATAAGAGAAATAATGCGTATTTACATGTCAGCTTTAAAATAAATGTTATTTTTCATGGTTTTTTTATTGTTTTTAATTCATTCTACGTTTATTTATTTGTTTGTAAAACAATGCCTAATGCTTATACTTTTAAAGATTCTTGAAATAAAATTTGGAAAAATAAGGGTCTGAAAATTACATTTTTAAGACTAAAAAAATGACTGTGAAAGAGTTGTTTCGCTTTGAACGAATAATGGTTAACATACGCATCTGTATGCAAACCAAATTATGTGCCTGAAAAATGGATACTTTCTGTCGTATGAATTTTAAAATTCTCTATAAAAAAAAACCAAAATATATTGATAAAAAATTTGTACATTTATTTTCATTTCGGCATTTTTTATATTTCATCTTATCGTGAAAGGCTCTTTGGATTATAGTTTAGTGTTCTGATTCCTTTCAGCTCAAAATCAAAATCACTTCCAGACTCCCAGGAAAAAAATATCGATCTGCGCAGGCTGTTGAAAAATAAACTCTCAAAAGTTCGTCTTCTACCTCAGATGCCGTTTTATACAGCTAAAATTATCTTTAAACGATAAAGAGCTCCACAAATATAAAAAAGTGAAGGCAAAAGTTCGAAGGTGCGAAGGCGAGAGTGCGAAGTTGTAACGCTCCTTCGCCTCCGCAACTTCGCGCTTTCGCCTTCACATCTTCGCGTTTTCCCATCGCATCTTCGCACCTTTCCACTTTCGCCTTCGCAACTTCGCCATGCGCGGATCCAGAAAATTTTTCCAGGGCGGGTCCGAAAAATAATTGTGTTTGCCAGGGGGGTCCGAGGCATATTTGTGATAATTTTACTATGTAAATTTATTAAATTTTCATTTTCTAGGGGGGGGGGGGGTCGCATGTTCGCACTCTCGTATCTTCGCCCTAAAGGCGAAAGTGCGAAGGTCGAAGTTGCCCCATCGGAACACCGTACTTAGCGGCTTTATTCTGATACCCGTGAAGAACACTGCTATTTTAGAAATTAACTTAAAAATACGCTGCTCCGAATCCGTTAAGGATAATTATACAATACAACTTTCTAACTAGTATATACATAGTAGGTTGCATGTGTTACAAATGTAGTAAGTTGCATTGCCTTGAACGGAGAGCGAACGCCAAACGAACAGTGAGAGAACGATCAGTCAACGATGAGCAAACGCAGAACGAACGACACACGAATGTTAGGTCAACAGTGTCTGGATTTGTTTGTGATATGCAGTTAAGAGCGCTTTAGGATTTACAAAACTTATTTCATGAAAAATGATACAAATATATATCATCTCTATATTATGGTTTAACTAGTATGTACCTATATAATCAGTCAATTATGCTCCTCTGCAGTATTGGAACATGAACTTACTAAATGTGAAACCCTCTACTAAAATTGAAAAAGTCTTGGCCCCTTGGTTAGTTGTTCAGGCCCTTGGGCGGATCATAAGCGGTCTTATGGTGAAAATATATTTTCTTTAGAATGTCTGTCTGTTGTATGTTAAATGTTACATGTAGCTGATATCAATAAACTTAATAAATGAAAGCTTGACCTACAACTTTAACTGGCAATGTGTAAATTTTCATTTATATTTGGAAAATTGTGTATAGTGTTATGTAAGCACAGCTGAATTCTTCCCCTATAAAATCTGTGCCTGTACATAGAGTTGCACGGTCCTGACTATGCGGGGCCACTAGGCTTTCTGCCCACTTTGCACCAGCTAAGTTATGCCTAGGGAGGGAGTCGAACCCTCGTACATAGTCAGAGTTCAGAACTACATGGTAAAACATGCCAATTGAAATATGTTTTTTAGCAAGAAGTGGTCAGTAAAAAAGAAATATTTATCCACAATTTATAAATAATTATATTTGATTGATAAATTATTTTATTTAATATTCAATGGTCATTGGTGTATTGCGCTCTACAAAATATGGTTACATGCAGTTATTACTGCAGAAGATATGTTGAATGAAAACAACTTCGTAAAATTACCCGTACCGTACGTGAGAGAGAGAGAGAGAGAGAGAGAGAGAGAGAGAGAGAGAGAGAGAGAGAGAGAGAGACTATATACAGTCTGTGAAACGTTCTACAATATCTTGGTTTTAATTATGTTTGACGTTTGTTGATTCTGCATTCATTATGATCAGTCTTTTCATGTACATTTACTTTCCTTCATGCACGTGAAGGTGAGCCAACGGCGCGCTTGGTGGTGAATTCAATCTTTATTTCCCCCATGCGGAGATATTATGTTATAAATTACAATACATAAAGAAAAGCAGCCAAACGTACAATAATATAACATTATAATGAAGACAACGAACGTAGTACATAGATAATGAAAAAACAAATTATATATTGTTACGTATGCTTCAATAGCTCTTTTATAACACAGTGATGCACTGGATTAAAATTTTGCACAAAGGCAGATCAATTATTTCCTGTTTTCTTTGTTTTACAATGTACTGGGTTCTAATCCTTCAAGCGAAATGTAGTAAAAAAACGTTTTCCCTGAGCTGCGAAAGCTCTACATATAAATGAACATCAAACTTATTGATCAAACTGTTATAGAGAGAATTCCTTACATAAGTTGTGGATGGGCACCTCAACACAGCATGCTGGAACTGGTTTTTGTACATGTATTGACATATTCTGCAGGTTTGGTCTATATAAACGGGTGGAATGGTTCAGAGTTTAGCTAGTAATATAATAAATGGGACGTAATCAAATAAGAATTCAAACTAGAGCAAAGCTCGTTGCAAAGCAACGAGTAGGACTTCCGTTGAAGCTGCGAATTAAAATGATGATAATGTACATGGAAAGGATTGTCTTCATGGTAATGCTATAGTAGCTATACTAAACGACTAATATAAACGTAGCGATTTATCTCGGACTTGTATTAGTCCTTGTACATGTAGCAGTGCGTAACAGGTACTGTTTGCAAATTAAATTGGGATTGCTATTGGAAATTTTAAAACAAAATCTGGCGCTTTGAAATTAAATAATAAATTGAAGTCAAGTTAGTTATTAATTGAAAATAATTAAGATGAGCATGGATGAATGCTTGTTTACGTTCAAATTATTTTTGTATGTTTCTAATCCTGTGATCTCTGTACATTTCACATATGGTTTATAGCTTGATACGTGCGTGAAACCTGAAACATTTATCAGCTTTAGATTTTATGGTAAAGTCTAAACTGGAAAGGTCCATAGGAAGAGACAACAGACCCAGACATAAATTTATCTCCACATGCTATGACCATGGCCATTTAATTACATACTTGGTTCATGGTCGCAATTGTAACACACTCTTACTCCTCCGAAATGATTGTTTCAAGTATGATACAGATAATGGCAAAGGGATAGAATTTGGGTCGGTGATGGATTAACACAGATGTCTGTTGTGACATTGACATTTCTTTAAAATGTGATAAAGCGCATTTATGAGAATATAATGTGATATCTGGCGGTGTTACAGGCTGACCACTATGCATCTGCAATTGGGGACCCTTATAAAGCGTTTTTGCATCAGCTATTTAATAATGCCGTGTTTGAACTGACAGTTTCAAATTTAAAGATTTGGATTAGATTTTTATTAGCTTATGTTAATGTCATTTATAACCATTAATGCTGCTGCTTTGGTGTCTACTGATTTGTTTTAGGAATTACTGGAGAATAGTCCGTTTACATGTAGGTGGAAAAAGACTTTTAATAGCAAACAATTATTTTTTGGTCCAGCATAATTTTTAATTATAATTAAAGTGTGCTGTGTCCGAAAAGATAAGTAGGTCAAAAGGGCGATTCAAAATATGGCGGACAACCAAAATTTATAATACTTTCTTAAAGTCCCTTTAATGGCAAAAAACAGCGACACACTATTATGAATTGACCAAGCATAGTTTTTATAACGATACACTATTATTAATTGGCCAAGCATAGTTTTTAATATATCAAGTGTGCCGAATCCGGGAAAATATGCTGACCGTCACGAAAATTGCGTTAATTCAAAATGGCAATTCAAAATGGTAGATAGCCAGAATGATTTTGGTATTGTATAAATCATTTCTGTGAATGATAAGGATTTGATTTTAAATTTGCAAAGGTCTATACAATAAACATTGGCACGTTTGTATCCACACCTTACGATTCTACAATCTTTGATGTAGTTGCATTCTTTAAAATTTAAGGAAGATCCAGGAATAAAATCTTAAGTCATTAAAATCGGCAGCAAACGACCAAAGTTCTAAAGATTTGACATAGTTATCACTGCAGCATTGACAGGGATCTTTATATGCTTTATATTGGTTCCAAAAAGCATCCGCAAGATTATTTATGAGAACGTGTTCCGAATTAACATTGGCATGGTCTAACAGAAGAAAGCATCATCTCTATATGGATGAGATCGGTGGTGATTCCTTTTCAACACAATGCTTTTATCCATTTCTTCTATTTCCTCATCACATTTTTGCCAAACTTTGCGAGAAGTCGTTTAATTTTTAACAAAAATACAGACAGGTCGACTCCTTATGCAAGATTTAAATTGTCCCTAAAAATGTCGAATGGAGCATTATTCTTATGGCTGTCTAAATCATTTTGCAAAGACTTGCTATTGTATAGAAAGCTGGACGGAATGTTGATTTGGGGCAAATTTTGAAACATGTAATCTTAGTGCCTCAGATGATATATATGTTAGAGATTTGTATACTCTAAAGATTTTACAGGAAGAGACAGACACTAAGAATAGTTCTAATGTTGTACAATGTTCCCGAAAGGTATCCATTTGTATTTCTGTTGACACTTCGTTATATGCGTGTTTTACTGTACTTGTACTAGATAAAAGAATTATTGCCACCATTATTAAAAAATCTGTTCAGCTTAGCCCAGACCTCCTGCTCACAAATATTTTATCCCTAGCGACGCCACTGCATGCGCGGATTTAGAGGGGGTTGGGGGTCCGAAACCCCTCTAATTGGAAAATTAAAACTTACACTCATGTAGTAAATAGACCTCGGACCCCCCCCCCCCCCCCTTGTAAAACGTTAATGTCCATCGGACTCCGGTGTCCGAGAGACACTTTCCGAAGCCCTCTTCCCCCGAAAAAAATTGTCTGGATCCGCGCATGAATTGGTTACAGAGCAATTAACATTATTTTCTTTTAATCATGATATATTTAATTTATCATAGCATTTACCGTAAGTAAGATCATACATAAAACAATTTAAGAGTTGCATTTAAATGTATCATATCGAGCTGATGAAAAAAAAAACCCACGTGAACTCAAATAATGTTAAATAGAAATATTGTTTTCAATATCTTAATACTTCATTATACCCTTTATTTTATTTGGGTATCTTTATTTAAAATAATACTGTAATTGTTTTCATCTTCTATGATAGAGACAGGATAGAGATCTGGCGAGATTTAAAAGAAACCCATTCACACATATAAAAATAAAATATAAACTACCAGGCAGCGAATTTCTAGACACTGCGTCGTGCAAGATGAGTTATAAATGTTCTGTGAAGTTGATTGTATCGATCTATATGGTTTAAAGTATTGAGTATGTGAACCACAGATCCCGTTCGTGCCGTTCAAATCCACCTGCATGGGGCCGGCTTTTCTCATGTTTACTGAATTTAGAGCTATCCCTGTAAAAGTTATTTTAAAAAATTACTAGTTCTACTTGAAAATTACATAAATTTCTTATAAGAATGATCTATTTTGCAATTATTTGGGTTGTTTCATACAACTATAGAATTTTATCTTACAGCAAATACAACATTTTTTTCTTCGCGTCCAAGAATCATTAATTGATTAAACGAATGCGTATTAGAGTTTTGGCCTAAAGTGAAATAGAATGGAAGATTTCACTTTGGATTCGGGGAATACAGGTTAAAAGGCGATCTGGGTTTGGGTATTACATAACAGTTGGTCGCTACCGTTGAAGCACAGGAACATTGAGGCAAATGACTTAAAATTGTTACATAATTGTTTACGAAAAGCTCAGTGAGGATCAGTTGCAGAAAATGATTGCATTTAATATCCGTCTTTTGATTCATCGCTGATTAATGCATATATATAGAAAGTACTATCTTTACAATTTTGAAGTTATTAACAAATTAAAACATTAAAAGCTGTGTAAGAAGCAATACAAAATTTCTTTTGAATTTAAAATTCAAAAAAATCTAATATATTACTATTTGATGTTCAAGATTCCCATATAACTTTGAAAGAACAGACTGTACATGTTTGTACATAGGAAGGATGACAAAGTTTTAAGAAGTATCGCGTACACACGAAAGAAAAGCCACAGACCGCCTTTACGCAGCCAATATAAACAAAGGACACTATAGATGCGACAAAATCTATCTCGATCAAAATGACAATATTACGAGTAAAGGTGGATAAATAGTTCTATTACGAGTTTGTTTATACAAAATTAAAATTCATGCTTCATCAATTCTAGACGATTTTATATAATTAATCGATCTTTACATTCTGCGAATTGAACGTCAAAATTCAAGTTTTGCATAATCAACCTATGAGATTTATTTGTCTCTTGGAAAAAAGAACTTGAACTTGTGTTTGCAGAATGGATCTTTTCTCATTGAAGCATACGCACGAAGCTCAATTGTGTGTTAGATAATTGTACCCCCTCGCGCATGATCCCCTCGACCACGTTGGATGGGTAAATGCGTGGTTTAGTGACAGTTTTTTTGTTTTATGTACAAATAAAAAATTACACTCATACATGTATACGCATCTAGTCAAAAAATGATTCACTAATTAGTTTGTTCAAGTTCATTATTGATATAACTCTCATGTTGCCGTTTTCAAGCGAACCGTTTGCTTAGAGTCCCCCCGCAGAAAATAATCAAGCGGAAAAAGAAACAAAGAGAAGTTTTAAGTTTTAATACTAGTATATAATATTTAAAACAAACATCATCTCGTGTTGTGAAATAGATTATTTGTTGAAATTTAATATCAGTTACATGCATGAAAACTTCTTGTTTCATATCCCGAATTTATCAGTTATGATGCTTAATAGCATAAATTTACAGGTTAAGGTTAATTTTAAGGTTAAAAGAGAAAGAATTCTTTGTGTTTGCGGCTAAATAAACCCATGTACGCAAGACGCAACTCTTGTGTATTAGATAACCGCTGACCGTTAGCTATAGTCCAGCCGCGACCGATTTTCTCGAGGAATGTGTTACGCAATGCTACACACAGCTCAGAACCCAGGAATATTTGAAATGCTCGCAGTATATGACTAAAATGTGTTACATAGAAGAATATATTTTTATTCTATAATGTGTTCCACTAGAAAAGAAAAGAATGTATATATTTTCTCTTTCTCGTTTTTGAAGGATTGTCCATAATACATGTAAAAACTAAATAAAAGTAACTCATAGTCTTCACATAAAAGCTGTAAGAAAAGCATGGATACTTAAAAAAACACTTTTTGTAGTGAGTTAAAGCATCCCGTGTATGCTGGTGCACTTTCAGTTTTAAATTTATATCCTTTATAGGGGCAACGACTATTCGTTTACTTGCCAAATGAAAACATCGTCATGTTAACAAGTAAAGCTTTTTACACTCATATTACGCAATATCCGAACAAAATAATAATGTAACGACATTGATAAGATAATAATGAACAACTTTTGCAGCGAAAGCCATATCGAAATATTAACAGTTTTTGAGTTATAAAGCGAAGTATTTTAAGGGTTCTATGCCCCTAATTTAAGGGGCCAGCCCCTTTTTAATGATTTCAGATGAAAGTCCTTGACATTTTGCATATTTTTTGTTCTATATGTGTTAAGAAAATATTTCAAACTAAAAAGTTACGAGGCAAAAACACGACCAAACATCAGCATTTTTTAAACATAAAATTTCAACTAATTTTTGGAAACTTTACATGAGGAAAATCTTAAAAACAAAACTCGGAGGACAACAACGTTCAAAGTGTCTATTTTCAAGATTTATGACTTTGAAACGCATGCTATGGACGGTTTCTGAGCCTTTGCGTGCACAGGAATGCTTATAATTTTTTTAAAAAGGGGAATAACTCGGTACCGGAAGTGTTGATTTCAACGATTTTCTCTAGATAGTGAGAAATTGTAATTTCCAATATGCCCTGAAAATTTGAAGATTTTAGGACAACAAACAAGCAAGATATTCGAGTTTTAAAAAACGTCTAGAAGAAAAAAAAGAATAAAAAGAACTAGATACGATCTCGTTACGAGTAACGAGTAGGTCTTCCGTTCAATTTTTTAAACGATACGATTAAAATATTAATGAAATTTCAGAATTCCCCCCTCAACCCCTCCCTTTCAGATAATGTATATGATGTCAATATCCTTAACAATGCATAACAAAGTATTTTGCTTTTTCACCTACAGCACATTTAAGATTTAAGATTTTAGTTCCTTCAAATCCCTAATTATGTCGTCAATGGTTGTGGAAATGAGTTTTACAAACTGATATTGTTACGATTGACAACTTTGCATCTATAATGCATTACAAAATCTTGATCGTTTTTAAGTTATGTGTAAAAACTTTTACGAGTGTCTTGGCCCCTAATTTAAGGGGCCAGCCCCTTTTTCTTGAGTTCATTCAAAAGGTCTCACAAATACTAACATTTTTTGTTCTTACACCTATCTTAAATTGTTGTTCATTTTTGAGATGCAAGCGATTGAATATTAAAGGGGCCAGCCCTCTAGATCCTTAATGGGGACAGCTATTGGTGTTTTGATTAGTGGAATCGAAAAGTATCATCAATACAGACATTTTCTCTTCTTCAATGCACATCAAAATATGTCTCCTTCTCTAAATATATTGCATCAAAGTTTAAGTACTTTGGCCCCTAAAAATCCCTAATTACGTAATACATGGGCGTGGCAATAATTTTTTCTGATAGATATTGTTACGATCAACAACTTTGCTTCTATAATGCATTATAAAATCTTTATAGTTTTTAAGTTATGTGTAAGAGACTTTACTAGTGTTTTGGCCCCTAATTAAAGGGGCCAGCCCCTTTTTTTGATTTTGTTGAAAAGGTCTTAAGAATACTAACATATTTTGTTCTTGTACTTATCAGAAATTGTTGTTCATTTTTGAGATACAAATGATTGAATATTTTAGGGGCCAGCCCTCTAGATCCCTAATGGGGACAGACATTGGTGTTTTGATTGGTGGAATCGATTAGAATCATTAATGCAAACATTTTCTCTTCTACAATGCCTAATAAAATATGTCTCCTTCTCTAGATATATTTCATCAAGGTTTAAGTACTTTGGCCCCTAAAAATCCCTAATTACGTAATAAATGGGCTTGGCAATAATTTCTGATATATATTTCTGATATATATTTCTGATAGATATTGTTACGATCAACAACTTTTCTTCTAAAATGCATTACAAAATCTTTATCGATTTTAAGTTATGTGTAAGAGACTTTACGAGTGTCTTGGCCCTTAAATTAAGGGGCCAGCCCCTTTTTCTTGATTTTGTTATAAAAGAACTTTTTATTCCCTACCACTTTTGTTATATATGTCTTAACAAAATATCAACTGATAAAAAGATACAGACCAAAACGTATGAAAATTTTGATACCAAATTCGTACCCATTTTTCGTGCCTAGGCGAGCTCCAAGAAATGGCGCCACTGGCATAAAACAACATACAGGTGCACAACTTCAAGCTATGGTCTACCTATCCTGAAAATTTCGTAGTTATATCTCTGATAGTTTCTGAGTTTTTGTGTGCACAAAATAGGTCGTCAAACATTTGCAAAATTGGTCGTAAATCGGTACCGGAAGTGACGACAACAAAAATTTCAAAAACATATTAAATTCAGATCACATGTCATCATCTGTGAAAATATTGTGGAAATCGATCGAATAGTTTTCGAGAAATCGCCTGCACAAAATTTGGAAAAAATAATAATAATAACTAGATACGATCTCGTTACGAGTAACGAGTAGGTCTTCCGTTCAATTTGTTTAAAGATACGATTAAAATATTAATGAAATTTCAGAATTCCCCCTCAAACCCTTCCTTTCAGATAATGTATACGATTGAATATTTAAAGGGCCAGCCCTCTAGATCCTTAATGGGGACAAATATTAGTGTTTTGATTAGTGGATTTGATTTGAATCATCAATTCAAGCATTTTCTCTTCTACTATGCCTAACAAAATATGTTTCCTTCTCTAGATATATTGCGTCAAACATTAAGTACTTTGACCACTAAAAATCCCTAATTACGTAATAAATGGGCGTGGCAATAATTTGTTTTGTTAGATATTGTTACAATCAACAACTTTGCTTCTATAATGCATTACAACATCTTTATCGTTTTTAAGTTATTTGTAATACAGTTTACGAGTCTTTTGGCCCCTAATTTAAGGGGCCAGTCCCTTTTTCTTGATTTTATACGAAAGGTCTTATGAATACTTACATTTTTTCTTCTTAGACCTATCTAAAATTGTTGTTCACTTTTGAGATACAAATGATTGAATATTTTAGGGGCCAGCCCTCTAGATCCTTATTGGGGACAGACATTGATGTTTTGATTAGTGGAATCGATGAGAATCATCAATGCAAACATTTTCTATTCTACAATGCTTAACAAAATATGTATTCTTTTCTAGATATGTTACGTCAAAGTTTAAGGACGTTGGCCCATAAAAATCTCTAATTATGTAATACATGGGCGTGGCAATATTTTTTTCTGATAGATATTGTTACGATCAACAACTTTGCTTGTATAATGCATTATAAAATCTTTATCGTTTTTTAGTTATTTGTAATAGACTTTACGAGTCTCTTGGCCCCTAATTTAAGGGGCTAGTCCCTTTTTCTTGATTTTGTTGGAAAGCACTTTTGATTCTCTACTAAATTTGCTCTATATTTCTTAACAAAATATCAACTAATAAAAAGATACAGATCAAAACGTATGAAAATTTTGAATGAAAATTTGTACCCAATTTTTGTGCCTAGGCGAGCTCCAAGAAATGGCGCCACTGGCGTAAAACAAATACATGCTGCACAACTTCAAACTATAGTCTGCCTATCCTGAAAATTTCATAGTGAAATATCTGATAGTTTCTGAGTACGTAGCATCACTTTTAAAAGTGTTGGAAGGGTGGCAGACTTGACCAAACAAATAAGTACTCGAATTATATAACTTCGATTTCATTGCTATTTTCTTATTTTAACTTATTTTTTTACATCCTTCCAAAAAGGTGGGAGGGGCAGCTCCACGATTATTCCATTTTCAGCCCCCCCCCCCAGCGAAACTATGTGCCTGAATATGATGGTTTTTTTCACCCATTTTGATGTATTGAATTTTCAGTGTTCTATAGTTTTCTTATCTTATACTATTTTAAATTAAAGATAATCATATTAATTAAGATAAAGCATCCTTGAGATTAAAAAACTATTCGAGTGACAAACAACAGCCTTGACCATCTTGGCTGCATATCATATTTTGATAACCGATCGATGTCCCTCTATATTCAAAATCATTTTATCAAAAACAGCATAATCTAATTGCGTAGATTAACTAATCGCTGTAGACGGAATTTTATGTCTTAATATGTTTTTCTTATTAGCGTTCGTTGTCTAAATATTTTAATTTACATAATAAATTAACATTAATTGTACTAGTATTTTTGAATATCTGCACGTATATTCATTTGTTGTTTTCTTTTGCCTAAGTGATTCATTGATTATTAAAACATGCGAGCAACTTTCATATGATGCGAATAGATAACTTTAGGCAATGTCTAGGTCCACTTCTCCTCGAATTTAAATTCGGGTCAGTGATCATATACTATTATTTTGAGGAAATCATACATTTTTTTTTTTAATATTTAAACTCATATACTCAAATTATAAACCGTTTATAAATATTTCAAAATTACGTGTACGTAAAATATATAATTTCTGGGATGTTTGACACATATATGAAGTAGGAATTCAGAAATTCCGTTTTCCAATCCGTTCCGTTTTTCGTACCGCGTGGCATTGCTTCATTAACATAATTATGTACTCATAATTAGCTATGTTGTTAAATATCGTACCATTGGTTGTTGTTGATACTATGTGATTTATGCATGCCTATACTCTGATAAATTAGTACGTAAGATTTTTCCAAAACATTTCCAAAATTTATTGCTAGCGCTCTCGAGCGCTAGCAACTACGTTAGTCTTTTTCATTGTAATACGCATGCTCGACTCCATAGTAGGGGATTCTGGGAATATTGTACTACTGTAGATAAACTGTACCAATTTAATTTCTTTTTATCATCATCGCAAGAAGTTGTTTTATTGTAAATATCAAAGTAACAGTATCTCAGGTCTTATAATGCATAGCTTTTTTTTTTAAATATTATAATAAATAGCTAGCTTTATCTAACTATCTTCAAGCTCGGAAAACAACATCGGATATGTTTTCCGAGCTTGCCGGAAAGATACGATTACAACAAAACAGTACCACTGGTTCTTGAAAATGTTCACCTCGAAATTGATATTACAGTAGATACATAATGATTAAGGCACATTCAATGAGCTATGCTATTGCCGATGTGGGCCCCACTCTAGATTCACAATTCTAAATTGAGACCGCACTCAGCTCAATTCCAGTACACCACTGTGCCTTCCTGTTGTTAATTAATCGATTTAAAAATTTAAACCAATGTTTTAGAAATCTGCTTCTGTGTTTTATGATGGCTGCAGCGCTAGCTTACCAATCTTTTTAAAAGATAAGCTTGTGTTCATACCAATGTTCATACTAAAATTTATTATTGTAATTTCTTTACCTCTGCACTACACTTGAGTGCAAGATAACTATTTTTCACTTTCGAACATCAATTTAAATACATAATCCATTAAAAAATTTTGTTAGTATTAAAAGGAAATTATTTTAATTTAAAACATTGGTATTTTTGGTTCATTATCGATGCCATTTGGGTATATTGGTGCACCGGAGAATTAGCCAATCAGCGTTACTTATCTATAATTAGATTTGTTTACAAAGAAGAACGCAGAAATTTAGGGAGCTGCATATGAGCAAAAACACACCTTATCAAAGTGTAAAGTAAAAGTCTTGTACATCAAGTAACAAATAGTGTGTGTGTACACTACAAGAATTCAGTGTAAGTATATAGTACATGCATTTGGGACGAAAACAAATGATCTTGTAAAACAGTGAATCGTTTGCATGCGCCATCTTGTATTATACAAGGGCTTCAGCAGATCAGTTTATGTTCTGATGACACATTAAAAATATTTAATACACAAAACGGAATTGAAATGATTGAGTACGAAGTTTTTTTTATTTATTGTATATGTTCATGATGTTAAAATAATGAAATAGAACATCAAAAAACCTATAGTACACCACGTTGTGACGAAAATCTGGACGGGGCGCCGAAAGGGATAATGTTTTACATTGTTGTATTTTCTATCCAGGCTTCTCGTTTCCGCTATGTTCCCCGGGAATGACAACTCTGAATAGTGAATAATTAATTTGATAATTTATATTTTTTATTGCCTGTATTTTCAAAAATTTTGCTTTAACTATAACTAATTTAATTTATTGATTTGGAATGGGGTGGGGACAGCAGACTAACAATTTGGGTTGGACATGGTTTGATTTTTTTTTCTGTTTCGCCCTGAGATATTTCACACTAATATCGCCCTGTTTTTTTTTTTTTTTTGGTTTTTTTTTTTTTATTTTATTATTTTATTTTTATTGTCCTCTATCTAAAACATTAAATTAATAATTATACTATGTATTTCTTTGTATAGTTACCTATTTCCATGTCAAAAAAGGATATTCACTGCAAGTGTAGTGATTTTGTGTAAACAGAAATTGTAGAATCATTAAATATTACTTCACAAATATTTACATTTATTACATTTCCTTAAATAATCAATTATTATTGTTTTAATAATAATAATTGTTATTATTATTATTAACAATAATAATAATATTTATTAACCAAATTTTGAAATATTGATACTTTGAAGTATGTACATTATTATTTAAATGATATTTAAATTTAGGTTAACATGTACATCGACATACAAATGATATTAGATTTATTCATGCACATCTAATCATTGAATCAAACATGTTAAAAAAGATAAACAATATCAAATTGTGAATTCGATATTAAATTTGTTTTACATTCCATTAATACAGTCAAGTATAACAATTTGTTTTACAACTGGTCATATTTTTTTTTAGTTTTGTAATTAGTTAAAGAATTGATTATTTTTTTCATTATTAATTTATAATGTATTTTATATTTTGCCCTGGCAGAAAAAAAAAATTATTTACCTACCTACCTACCCAACTTCAAAATTTAGGGTCAGATTAGGGGAAACAAAGATATTTTTAATGATGGCCTTGGCTCCTTCATTTAAAGGGACATTGTCACAATTTTGGTCAAACTTGATTTTTCTTTTTTTATTGCTTACAATTTTTTATTATTGGATTTTTTTATGGGAAAGGTTTTCTTTACAAGTGATATAATATATAATATATTGTCTGGAAAACAGTGGCTTACCACTTATCATATAAGAATATTCACTAAGCCGTTTATAGAAATTTAAGGTTGCAAAGATATTTTTCAGTTTGACATCAGAGCTAGTTGATGATATCAAAATAATTAGTGTTGTTTTCTTATTATAATCTTATATGCTTGTTATATTACTGCTGTGTTTATTTTGATAAATTAAATTAATTAATTTGCATATCAAAACAACACGATAAAGTGTACATGTTATTAAATGCATACACCTCAAATTACTTTTGAAAAATCAAATGCAAACTCTATATGAACACATTTCCTTTCTTGTGTATATTAAGTACAAGTCGCAATCATTTTTTGTCAAATACAATTGACTTTACCAGTCATAATAGGAACACACATAAAATGATTATCAATATAATCTAGTATTTTAAGGGTAAAGTAAAGGATGATCATCAAATCATACTCCCCAGGGGTAAGATGAAACCACAATCATGAGGGAACAAATTTTACATAAACAATATACATGATATAAATTAAATGCAAATACTTTATCATACGGTTAATTCTTAGTTGTGAACAATTTTAAGGGCTCACAAAGGGTTCAAAGTTTGATATATCTATATATGAGCAAGAGTTTTAGATAAGCTTGCTCATTCAAAAAATGGCGGATGAATACAGTAAATCAAATTCACTAACAATGGTATAAGTTTATAGCTTAAGTTTTATTTGGAGACCGTGCCCGATAAAAATTAAATTTGTAAATTTACTTTTTATCAGACAGTGTTTCCAAAAGAAATGTATGTGACAAACTTATCTTGTGATTTTGTTGCAATAAAACATAATATTACAGCTGGTTTAGTTGAGCATTATAGATGGCAGATAGATGCAAGTTATGTGTGTTGTGAAAATCATGACCTCCAGGGGTAGGGTGGGGCCACAATGGGGGGTGAAAGTTTTACATAGGAATATATAGAGTAAATCTTTAAAATCTCATTCTCATTAACTAATCAGCCAGGAAAGCTGAAACTTGCGTGGAAGTATCCTCAGGTAGTGTAGATTCAAAGTTGGGAAAATCATGACCCCCGGGGATAGGGTGGGGCCAGAATGGGGGAGGGGGGTCGAAGTTTTACATAGGAATAAATAGAGTAAATCTTTAAGAATCTTCTTCTCATAAACTAATCAGCCAGGAAAGCTGAAACGTGTGTGGAAGCATCCTCAGGTAGTGTAAATTCAATGCTGTGAAAATCATGATCCCCGAGGTTAAGGTGGAGCCACAATGGGGGGTCAAAGTTTTACATAGGAATATATAGAGTAAATCTTTAAAAATGTTCTTCTCAGGAACTAATCAGCCAGTAAAGCTGAAACCTGTGTGGAAGCATCCTCATGTAGTGTAGATTCTAAGTTGTGAAAATCATGACCCCCGGGGGTTGGGTAGGGCCACAATTGGGGGTCAAAGTTTTACAAAGGAATTTTTATAGTAAATCTCTAAAAATCTTCTTCTCAGAAACTAATCAGCCAGTGAATCTTGTTTGGAAGCATCCTCAGGTAGTATAGATTTAAACTTTTGAAAATCATGATCCTCGGGGGTAGGGTGGGGCCACAATTGGGGGGGGGGGTGAACTTTTACATAGGAATATATAGAGTAAATCTTTAAAAATCTTCTTCTTATAAAATTATCAGCGAGGAAAGCTGAAACTTGTGTGGAAGCATGCTCAGGTAGTGAAAATTCAAAGTTGTGAAAAGCATGACCCCTGGGGGTAGGGTGGAGCCACAATGGGGGATCAAAGTTTTACATAGGAATATATAGAGTAAATCTTTAAAAATGTTCTTCTCAGGAAATAATAAACCAGGAAAGCTGAAACTTGTGTGGAAGCATCCTCCGGTAGTGTAGATGAAAGTTGGGAAAATCATGATCTCCAGGGGTAGTCAATTGTGGGGCCACAATGAAAGGGGGGATGTTGAACTTTTACATAGGAATATTTAGAGTAAATCTTTAAAAATCTTCTTTTCTTTAACTATTCAACCAGGAAAGCTGACTCTTGTATGGAAGCATCCGCAGGTAGTGTAGATTCAAAGTTGTGAAAATCATGATCCTTGGGGGTAGGGTTGGGCCACAATGGGGGGTCAAAGTTTTACATAGGAATATATAGAGTAAATCTTTAAAAATCTTCTTCTCAGAAATTAATCAGCCAGAGGATTCTTTATAATTGTTAAGACTTTGGCCTTAGGACAATTCTTCGGCCTCACAAGAGGTTAAGAGTTTGATATAGGTATTTTTCTTGTTGTTAAGGATCTTTTTGAGAACTGCAATACTCAACATGTGATATGACTATAAATTCATGCTGTTAGAAAAGGGACTTATGATTATAAACATATTAAGACTATCCAGGGGGAGAAAAGGATTTATTTTTACAAGATCTACAAGTTTGTATTATGCATTTCCATTAAGCTGATTTTATCATACCTATTGTTCCTCAGGTGAGCCATGTGGCCCATGGGCCTCTTGTTTTAATATGCTTCAAGTTGAACAATATGGAAACAAAAAAGTGGTCCAATTTGTGTAAAATGGGAAACTGGCTGAATTTTTATAATTGTTTAACCCTTTGATTTGATTTAGGGGCTTAATAAATAACAGGGTGGTCCTAAGAAAAAGTGCAATTTTCTAGTATTTTGGGGTTGTCCTTATTTTAAAACCTTTATAGGCATACTATTTTTACTGAAATCAAATGCAAGGTTGAAATTGATTACAGTGGAGCCTCAGTTATCCAGACGCTTTCGTTCCTAAGTCCAATAGTCCGGATAGGTGAAGCGTCCGGATATCTGAAATGTGTCTATTGTTGTCATGAATGATAATGTATTTGTATACAATGGCTCCCAATATTGATACTTAATAGAGTTGTCTGTTGATATGAACATTTATAAATATAAAAAACTCTGCTTTATATTATTATTTTGTCATGAAATATTAACCAGACCATAATGATAACTGAATGTAGCTAAATTCTTTGTGTTCAAGTGTTAGTGCCCAGGCATTTACATGTAATGTTACACGTAATGTTTCCAACTATCTATTTCTAGAAATACCAATCTCCTCAATAATTGATTTATTTTTGAAATTATTTCTATTCTTAAAATAAAGTCAATTTCATTGATAAAATTAACGTTTACTAGTTGGAAAATTGCAAGATCCACCAATGCACTTCTGATGAGTTGACATGCTTTCACTTTGTTTTCTTTCCTGTACTTCCAGTTTTGACTTAATCTTACAAGGCATTCATGAGACAATTCGTTTTAAAATACGATGTGAATAGGTAGATAAAACACAAAGCTTTGTAAAACTTTCCAGTTTTCTTGATTAATAAGCATATTTTTTATTTGAAATACAGGGATGTTTAAAAAAGCGATGTAACTTGACAGGTGCACAGGTTAAGATATCCAAGCCACGTACTGTGAGGCGTGACTAGTCCTGTCTGGCCAGCACTGTCAGTAAATTTAAAAGTGATTTAGGAAGGCAGTGTTTATACAAGCTACTCATGGGGGTCTAGCACATAAAAAAGGTGTGAAACTCAATTGACTGTTGTAATCTTTTTTATTGAACAGGGTATCATCAAATTTTACCGTCCGGTTAAATGAAGCAAGATTAGTAGTAAATCATTGTTTTGTGGTAAAAACAGACCGTCCGGATCTGGAACGCGGAATTCCGGATAAATGAGAGAAAATAACGTATAAAAAATCTGTTCCCAAATAAAATCATCCGTAAACTGAAGCGTCCTGTTATCTGACGTCCGGATATCTGAGGCCCCACTGTAATTGGATTTTATTGTACACTTTCTTTAAATTTTCTTGAAATTAATTAATAGCAATGCAGTTTTATGAAGTTTTAAACCCTTAATTTTGATAAGAAAATGTTAATTATTGTTCTTTTTCAAGCTAAAACAAACAAAAGTAGATTTAATGGCTAAATATATATCTTACATAACTATATGTAAATTACATGTAATTTCATGCAATTATAAATTGTTATTTTCAGCATTTTAAGTCATAAACAATTTTCAAATGTATGATTGTCAAAAAAGCACTCTCAACCTTCGATTTTTCTTTACTGACAACTACTGACAAAAATAGCCTATATTTAACATTTTTTTTAAATCAAATTTCATAGATACATTAAATTGATAAATTAAATTGCTCCCATTTAAAACAAAACACATATGATTTCTTCTTTATTGAAAATATATGGAAATAAAAATGATTTTGTGTGCATTTTTTAACCATTTGTCATTTGCATGTATTCCCACCTCATGATGGGGGTGTGGTCACAATGTTCAAATTTGGTATTTGTATGTAAAACATGTATTTCAATCTTTATAGTGTGCAGCGCTGGCAAGCGAAGTGGGTTCTAATAACCAGTGCGCATGGGAAAAAGAACAAGCTAAATCTACAATTCATCAAGAAAATTTTTTTGTCTTGGTCTTATAATGCTCTCTAATATTTTCTCCCATGGTGCTATGCCAAAAATGGCTAACATTAAACTCGTAATTTACAGTGTCTTGAGGTTTAAAGACAAGTTTTTAGTACCGCACACGCTTTGGTGAGACCCAAGAGATTTTTTACATGCTTTACATGCATTCATTCTTTCATATTGAGTTGCGATATGTAAACAAATGATTATGGATTTTAATGTATGTCTTCAGAGGGATTTCGCGCTATATTTTCCGTGTTAAATTTAGAGGTGGATTAAACATCTGTAATGCATGCACTAGCTATTTCAGTATAAACTGTGAAACCTGCCTCAGCAGATTTTGTTTAAATTTTTTTTTTTGGTTTTGAAAGAAAGATTATATATATACAAGCAAGAGTCATACTCATATGTCATATCAATTCAATTTTAAGCTGATTTTGCATGCAAGTACAGTAAGTATAAGTAGGGAGGAAATTTTTTTAAAAAGTAGGTGATTTTGAACTAAATAAAAATGAATAAACAGAAGAAATTAACAGTTAAGAAATATTATGCAGATATTGCATATTGTGAAACCATTAAATTGGAAAATGGGAAATTACACACCTACAAACAGGGAGTGGGGGCACAGATAAAACGTATTTAATAAGAATGCAAAAATTAACAAATCTAAAAAAAATTATAAACCAGGAAAGAAAATAAAAGTCAGATAAAAATAAGGTACAAAAGAAAAATAATACTGTACTTGTATTTATTATTTATACTTTTGACCAAATTAAACACAAATTACATTTTACAGACTGACCAATTCTCTCCAAAAGTAAAGAATGGTTTTAGGGGGGAAGCAAGTCTATGTATTTTGTAAGAATTTTTTAAACTTATAAATATTATATAGTTCTCTCTCTTTCTCTCTCTGCCTCTCTGTTGTCTGTCTCTCCATCTCTCTCTCTCTCTCTCTGTAATTCTTTGATATTAGTTGATAACAGTTTACTGTCAAAATATCATCTTGACAATGATGTAAGGTATGTGTATTTCTTGGTGTGCATGCCACAACGGTAGCACGGTAAAACATATTAACATTTTTGGTATTGGTTAAAGAATAAATAGAAAAATCAGGTTTTATCATCATTCGTTCAGCATATTTGGGAAATTACTCCCAGGGTAAGATGCCTGATTGCCATTTTCTAGGTACCTGTTCCTTATGAACAGATAAAAGTGAAGGTTTTGTGTTCCAGATAAGTTGCTTTTATGTTCCAATAGAGTTTTTAAAGCTGTAAGTACCATTTAGAAACAAAACAGTTGATTGCAAGGAGAAATGGTGTGTTTTTTCTTATTCCCATTTGCAGGGGGATAGGTGATACATATGAGATGAATTCTCCTATATGTTGATACTAAATTTGAATATTCCAATGTTTTTACATCCGATAGGGATAAAGGTTTCTTGTTATAACTGATTTTGAAAGAAAAAATGTCTTTTGGATTGAAAGAAGTGATCATATATCTTGAAAACCTTACAGAAACAGGTTAAGGTTATTGAGCCGGAAAAGGAGGTAATCCTTAAACAGCCATAACTTTTTTATTTTTCAATGAAATCGGACCAAATTTAAAAAGTTTTACTCAGAATTGCATGAACTTTCTGATTTTAAAGTGTTTTGGTTAGAGAGAAACAAACTCTAAAAGTTAAAGGTGGCAGGGGATAGTTTTGAATGAAAGATGTTCAAAATTTTGAAATAAACGGATAACCTATGGTTTGGCTGGTTATTTGAGGGTTATTTATTGCTAGAATATTTATTGCATTCATTTTGTAGATAGAGGAGCTCATGTCCATTTCATTGATATTGATATAAGACACTTTAGTACTGGTAGCACTTTTCATCAGATATCATATGGAATAAAAATGCAAAACTGGCCAAAATTTTCACTATCGATTTTGTGCTTGAAAAGTAGGGTGGGTTCAAATCATTAAATTTCACTCGAAAAGGAGGTGATTTACATCCCCCTGCCCCCCCATTAATTAGTGATTATTTGCATGGTTACAAATCCAATGGTAGTTTATGGCAGTTGCTTGGGACTGGAGCATGGTGCTGGACCTGTGAAAATGTGAAAAAAGCAATTTTTCAGGAAAGTTTAAGACTGTCCCTGGCTATTTTATAAACAGTAAAACTTGTTTAGTACGAACATGGATATAGCAAATTCTCTGATATTGCGAAGTTTTTTTGAGTCCCCGGTAAATTTCTCAACAAATCTTTGCAAAGTTTTATGGTTGTAACGAATTCGGATATAACAAATTTATGGATACATGTATAGTGAACTGATTTTGAGTCCTTTAGAGTTGAATAATAACGAAATTTAACACTTTTATAATGAATTTCTTCACAATTTTTAAAAGGTTGCACTACCATTTAACATATCACTTTAAATGAATTTATTTTCATATACATTTTTTAATTCACAATCCGATTATAAAAGGCATTTATATTTTAAGCCTAAATTAGCAAAAATTATAGTCTGATGAAAGATAACATGTTTATAGTGAATTTGCTATAGTTATAATTACGAATTTGATTTACATATATAACAAAGGTCAATGCTCATAGAAGATATATTTTGATTTATCTTGCTCAGATTGATATTATAAAATTGCTTTACATACTAATGTCCATAATTTGAGCAGGGCCCTTTAAGATGGTCACCATTTCAGTGATGTTTAGTTTGAAATTGTTTACAAAAGTTATCATCTCTAGCTTTTGCAGGATAAAAAATGTTTATTATCTGTGTTTTTTAGATGCCAAGGAGAAAACTTAAGGGCAACAGTGAGAGGGTCAAGCGCCTTAAAAACAGGCAGAGAATGAGAGATGCAAGACAGCAGCAGCAGTTCCCTTCAGACACATCAGATCAACCTCTTGAAAATTCTGCTACCCCTTGCGGGGTAGTAGATGGAGCTGTCTCAGCTCCCCTCGGTTATTTTCCGGGGCAGGTTTCCATGGGGTTTCCTCTGAAGGAAGAAAAACCCCTGGCCAGGATGCAGGCCTCTCTTCGCGAGAGAATGCATCCAAATGCCCTGAGTTCTGCATCTTCTCAGGGAAGTCGTCTGTGTGCCCAGAGCGGCGGCATGGCACCCTCCCCTGACTCCCCACCGTGGGTTTGTACCTCACCGAGGGTACCTGAGCCGGACACCGTGCACGTGTCTGGCTCAGCAGGACAGGCGCAGCTGGGTATGTTATCCTCCTTTAGTGGGGATGAGTCCAGCAGGATACAAATTGATGCACCCAGAAACTTAACAAGAACTAAAAAGTATACTGAAAGGAGATTATGTGATGATACTGTATATATGAGAAATGATGATGATCATGATGATGATGATGATGATGATAATGATGATGAAACCAACAACAATAGCATGTCAACAACAAAGAAGGTATGTTTATCTGTTCAAGCTTCTTATCATCAAGCGGACATCATTTTTGGTGATAATGCTGGAACCCAATGTGTAGCAAACTGTCTGGCAGCAGTGGCATTTCAAAGGATTAAGGATACTAAATGGTGGGATAGAAAAGACATGAACACTGTTTTATCTACAGGAAATGAGTTGTATAGTTACTTGCAACGCAGTTCAACGATTGTTAGTAGATACCTTTTGGTACAGGAATTACCTCAGTTTTTTGAGTGTTTCAATCGGACATTTGAGTTCAAAGCAAATGAGTCATTACCTAGTTTGATCAATCTATCTAGAGTTGAACCTCAATATGATGACTTCAATGCATATCCACTTATAGAGGCTCTTCAGATTGCTCTTGCTGACACAGATGGATGCTTTGTTTGTTTTGGCGGAAATACGTTTTTAATAGGGAAAACAAATGAAGAGTATTTTACTTTTGATTCCCATTCTAGATCTATAGAGGGATATCTGTGTGAGAGTGGAAAGAGTACAAGGGTTATGTACAGGACAATCCATGAATTATTCAATCATGTTGTGACTTTGGCCAGGTCGATGGGGTATTCTGAAACTGTGCAATGTGAAATAACTGGAGTGCACTGCTCATTAATACAATTTCAGTGTAGGGAAATATCTCTTCAAAGGCAGCAACACAAACAGTCTGTTAGTGTTAAAGCAAATGCTACAGAAGTACATGTAGGAAAAAATTGCAATGCAACACCAAACACTCATTTATCAAGACATGATGACGTTGAGTATGTCTGCAGTGAAAATAACGGTTATAATTTTATGCCTTTATCAGGTGTAAAGAAACGGCAAATGTGCGAGTCATTTGGAATATTTTGTTCATTTGTTGACAATTCAAAAGACGTGGCGAATGAGATAATAAATATGGAAAAGCCAACTGGGGTGAAAGACATTGATCAGGATGGAAATTGTTTGTTTAAGGCAATTTCGTTTAGTTTGACGGAATCTCAAGAGTTTCATGGGGTAATTCGCTCAGCAGTTTGTCATCATTTACTTAAAAACCAGTTGCGTTTTAAACCATTCTTAAGAAACGAAGAAAACTCTGTTGAGAACCATATTTCAAACACACATATGATTGAAAATGGAACATGGGCAACTGAAATAGAAATTTTGGGACTTTCTCATTTGCTGAGGACAGATATCTATACATATTCAGACAATAGGTGGGTTCTTTTTTCTGGGCGAATGGTCGATCAAGATTTAGATATTGGTCAATCAGGATCTATTTATTTGCACCATAGAAATCAGAATCATTATGATGTTGTGACAATGGTGTCGAGTAAGTCAACTAATTTACAGCACCAACCTTTGGCACCAAGTTTTGAGGTTGAATATAACAAAAGGCAAAGCAATCGAGAAAGAATGAGAGCGAAACGCAACATATTCTCTAAAATGCAAAGTGAAGATTTGCTTGCTAAGAAAAAAATGCGGTACATTAATGATGAGGCATTTAGGTCAAAGGTTATAGAAACCAGTAAAGGAAGGTATCTCAATGATGAACATTACAGGACAAATTTAATACAAAAAGGAGTGCAGAAATATGCACTGGATGCTGAGCATAGAATGACAATGAAGCAAAAAAGCATTGCAAAGTACCAGACAGATGAGTCGCACAAACAGGACGTTAAAAGCAGGAGCAAAATTAAATACAGAGCTGATATCGCACACAAAGAGAACGTGAAACGTATGAGTACACAAAAGTACAAATTAGATGACATGCACAAAGAAAAAGTTAAAAGACGAAGTACAGAAAAGTACAAATCGGATGAGATCCATAGACGAAATGTCAAAACCAAAAGTACAGAAAAGTACAAGTTAGATGAGATGCATAGACAAAATGTCAAGAAAAGAAGTACAGAAAAATACAAATTAGATGAACACCACAGAGAAAAAGTTAAAGGTGCAAGCAAAGCGAGTTATCATTTGAGTTCAGAGGCTAAAAGACTAAAAAAAGAAAAAGTTTCAAAGAAAAGACAAGAACGGAGGAAAAAGTTGAAAGCTGAAGGCGAAGTAGTGAATTTGTTTAGAAACATGATCAAACAAGGACCAGAGTACACATGTTGTTGTTGTCATCGTTTGCTGTTTGAAAACCAAGTTCGTGGATGTACACATGAAATGTATACTATGAACCATCAGGCAGGAAATGTGGCAGATCAGTGTATAGATGACAAATATGTTCACCAGTGTGGCGCGTCTTGTACAGACTATTGTCCCAGATCTTCTTTGTGGGTGTGTTTTACATGTCACAGAAAAATCATGAGTGGAAAAATACCACAAGAGGCTGCAATTAATAAAATGTCACTTGAGGAAATTCCACCAGAGCTCAGCGATTTGAATTCCTTAGAGCAACACCTCATTGCTTTACACATCCCTTTTATGAAAGTTATGTCTCTTCCACAAGGTGGTCAAAGAAATGTGCACGGACCTGTAGTGTGCGTTCCGTCAAACATAAAGAAAACAACCAGTTTACCACTGAACGTTGATGATAATCTGTTACTGAGGGTGAAACTCAAACGCAAGCTATCATACAAAGGCTACTTCGAATACCAGTTCGTAAGTCCACGACACATTAAGGTTGCTCTTGAATTTTTGAAAGAAAACAATAAATGGTACCAAGATGTTTCTATTAACAGTAATTGGACTGAGAATGACAATCACTGTTTGATGAGCGATACTATTGATATTAATGAAAGCAATCAGGAAATGCCAGAAATGGAGATAAATCACAACCAGGAAGTCGCAACTGATACATGCTTACAGCCTGTCGACATAGCGCAAGAAGTCCTTGATCATTACTTTGATGATGTATTTAATATTGCACCAGGCGAAGGACAAAACCCTGTTAGGATGTTACAAGAAGAAGGAAATGAAGCAAAGTCATTCCCACATTTATTTCCATCTGGCAGATTCTCATGGAATGAAGATAGGGATGAAAGGATAACACTTTCTAGATATTTCAACAACAGACTTATGAATACAGACAATAGATTTGCAAAGGACACGAATTACATATTTTTTGCACAATTTATGTCAGAATTAAAACAGGTGATAGAGAAAACACAGATATCAATACGAAAGTCTTTGACAAAAAGTAACGATGGAAAATTGGTGACATCAGACATGCTACAAGATCCAAACATCCTCTCGAAACTTCTCAAAAATGACGAAGCCTTGCGATTCATGCAACCAATAAGAGGAACACCTGCGTATTGGTCTACAACACAGAAAGATCTTTTTGCAATGCTGCGACAGTTAGGAATCCCAACATGGTTTTGTTCTTTTTCGGCTGCTGAATTCAGATGGAATGAAATAGTGGGTTGCATTTTACATCATGAGGATGACAATAGAAATCCATCTGATTTAGACTGGTCTGAAAAAAGTGAAATTCTTAGAAGAAATCCGGTCACTGTTGCCAGAATGTTTGAACACAGATTTCATGTATTCCAAAAAGAAGTCATTCTGGCACCGGCCAATCCCATAGGAAATGTTGTTGACTACTTTGTAAGAGTTGAATTCCAACAAAGGGGTTCCCCACATATGCATTGCTTATACTGGGTTGAAGACGCACCAAAATTTGGGGAAGATACTGAAGAACATGTATGTGACTTCATTGATAAGTATGTGTCATGTTCCCTTCCATCCGAAGATGACGAACAAGAACTAAGACAGACTGTGTTAAGTGTTCAACAACATAGCAAAAATCATTCTAAATCGTGCCGAAAAAAGGGAACAGAATGCAGGTTCAACTTTCCAAGACCGCCATCAGAAAGAACTTTTATCGCTGAACAATGTGAAGAAGATGCAGATAGTCTTCATACCAATATGCAAATGAACACTTCACAAGCTAAGGATACTTTACTTAAGGTGTGGAATAAAGTTCTTGATGATAATAACGAAACTCAAACAACTGAAGAGATATTTGCAGATATATCTCTGTCGCAAGAGGATTATGAGAAGGCACATAGAGTACTTACATCAAGAACAACTACTATTTTAAAGAGAGACCCAAAGGAAATGTGGACTAATCAATACAATGAATGTCTCCTCAAATGCTGGGATGCCAACATGGACATTCAGTATGTTCTTGACCCTTATAGTTGTATTGTGTACATTATTTCGTACATCTCAAAAGCAGAACGAGAAATGGGCATGTTATTAAGACAAACGAAAATTGAGGCAACTGAAGGAAATCTTAGCGCAAAGCAAACTATGAAGAAAATAGGATCAGCTTATTTAAACCACAGAGAAGTCAGTGCACAAGAGGCTGTGTACAGAGTATGCAATTTAAAAATGAAAGAGTGCTCAAGGAAAGTAGTGTTTATTCCTGTGGGGGAAAATCCAACACGCTTAAGCAAACCGCTTTCACAGCTAAAAAGAAAACGAAAATCACAGTCGGATGAATGTGAAGGCGATGAAGATGAGGAAGACATTTGGATGACGAATATTGTAGAAAGATATGAAAATCGCCCACAGACTGAGTATTTCAATCAGATGTGCCTTGCAGAGTTCTGCTCCGAGTTCAGGGTACTTGCAAATTCTCAAGTTCCACAGGGTGAAAAGGAAGGAGTATATGAATTGCGAAATGGAAAAGGCTATATCCAGAAAAGAACAAGAGGTAAACCAGCTGTCATAAGATACCCACGATTCAATGCTGAAAGTGCACCAGAAAAGTATTTTCAATCAATACTTCAGCTGTTTTTGCCATATATTAATCAAAGGCAACTGAAACCACCAGGTTTTGATCTCTATGAGTCATTCTATAGCAATGGGTTTGTCAGAGTCGATACCAATTTGCAAGCAGTGAAGGATGTTGTCAATGAGCATCGAAATCAGTTTTCGAGAAACGAGGAAGAAATTGAAAATGCTGTAGAAATATTTGAAATGATTGGTGAGCCTGAAGATGCATGGGCAAGTCTTTGTCCCGAAACTGAAATGAAGCGTGAAGAATGTTTAATTCAGAAATCAATATTGGACTCAGAAGACACCAACCTAAAGGAAGTAACTGACGAAGTTGAAAGAGAAGATTCTTCAGATGTTATATATCACATTAGAGAGGCTTCAAATTCAAGGCAAGAGATGCTTCCTTTACTGCAAAGCTTAAATGATAAGCAGAAAGAGGTCTTTTATTCAGTGCGTGAATGGTGTCTGAAGAAAATATCACAAGAAAATCCAGAACCATTGCATATTTTTATAACGGGCGGAGCTGGAACAGGGAAAAGTCACTTGATTAAAGCAATTCATTTTGAAGCGTCTAGACTTCTTGGAAAGACATTGCCCCAACCTAACGCCATATCAATTCTTCTAACTGCTTTCACAGGAACGGCTGCCTTTAACATTGGAGGAAGCACAATTCACCATGTTTTCTCGTTGACTAAAGCACTACCCATTCCATATGAACCATTAAAGGAACAAACTTTGAATGCAATAAGGTCCAAATTAGAAAATGTACAAATTTTGATCATAGATGAAGTATCCATGGTCTTTAAACGTCTGATGTATTACATACATGAACGACTTGTCCAAATTAAAAAATGCAAGCAACCATTTGGTGGTATTTCGGTCATTGCTGTAGGTGATTTCTACCAGCTTCCCCCTGTAAAACAACGAAAAGACGAAAGATTGTATAAGGTAAATGACACATACCCTGTTGACTACTGGTTAGACTTCTTCAAAATAATTGAGCTAGACGAAATAATGCGTCAGAGGGAAGACGTTGAATTTGCTGCCGTTTTGAATTATTTGCGTGTTAGAACAATTGATGAGCAAATATCGAACGAAGCTTTGACAGTATTGAGAGATTGCATCAGGGAAGGTCCAGACGATGCGTTGCACGTTTATTCTACAAACGACGAGGTAAACGATTTCAATCTCGAAAAGTTGCAGACATGCTGTGCAAATTTTATAGATGTAGATGCAGAGGATTACCAGAAAGACAAGACAACAGGAAGGTTAAAATTCCTCGAAAAACCACTTATCACAACCAAAACAGATGGGCTATCATCTTCACTGCTCCTAGCTGTGAATGCAAGGGTTATGCTTACAAGAAACGTTAGTGTTGAAGATGGACTTGTAAATGGTGCAATGGGTTATATATCGCACTTCGAGTTTGGAAGAGATCCTCAGAGGAAAAACATTCAAGGAGTTGGAGTGATATTTGACAGTAAAGAAATCGGTAAACTGCATGGAACAATGACCCCACACGGAAATCAAATCGTGATTAAAAGAATTCAGGAAGAAATCAAAGAAAAGAATACCAAAAACGTAGTTAGACACCAATTTCCACTAAAACTGTCATGGGCATGCACAGCACATAAAGTGCAAGGAATGACAACAGATAGAGTAGTGGTCAATTTGGATCGTACTTTTGCTGCTGGTCAGGCATATGTAGCCATTAGTAGAGTGACTTCAAAGGATGGGTTATACATAGAGACCGCAGATGAAGATAAACTTAAAAAGAAAATTTACGCTGATCCAGATGTTAAAACATCATTGGGCATCATGCAAAGATTCGTCCCAAGCGGAGTTGGTGAAAATGGACAAATACAGACTGAAGAATGCAAAACGATCCTTCTACTAAATGTACAAAGTCTAAGAGCACATATACAGGATATTAAATCTGACAACAGACTAACGAAAACAGATCTGATATGTTTAACGGAGACGTGGCTCAAAAACCAGGAAGACTTGTCAGAATTTGAAATTTCAGGCTTCAACTTTTACAACATGTCAAGAGGAATGTGTTATGATGATTCAACAAACACTTTTCGTAATTTAAGCCAAGCCAGAGGCGGGGGAATAGGTGTGTACCAAAGGAAAGAGGAAAATATGAAAGTTCATGAACTTCCCCTAAAGAATATTGAGGGTATGGCACTAGAGCTTTGCAAAGAGAATATCATCATTATAGTGATATACCGACCTGGCATCATTAACATTGGCTTTTTTCTAGATGCCCTACATAATGTTGTAATTTTTTTCCAAGAACGTGGATTTCAGTGTGTTCTAGTTGGAGATTTCAACGAAGATGCCAGATCGAAAGGACCAATTACAAGTTATCTACAGTCAAAAGGTTTTCAACAAAGAGTTGATTTTTCCACAACTGAAGGAGGAACTATCCTAGATCACATTTATGTTACTGAAGGCATATCTGTGAAAGTTGTGAAAGTTCCTGTTTACTTCAGTTATCATGATGCTATCAAGGTGTACTTGCAAGGTATTACACCAGTAATCGACAAATCCATTGGAACCTAGTCAATTGATGTTCCATATTCATGCTTCAGTATTATTTTTTCGTAATCTGATTTTTTTCATTTCCCTATGCTCAGTTTAAATAAGATTGAAGCACTTGCAAGGCTAATTTTTGAATTTTGTTAGATGATGATCATATTTCATAAAGAATATTTCTATTTTAAGGCACATCCACAAGCTGTGCAGTCTGTTTACATACAAACGGAAAACACGGTAGACTTTATGAAGCTAGATATTTTGAAAAAAATGCCATACATCGTGATCATTTTATGTAAGCTGATCATTTTGAACCCAAATAAAATTTCCTCCGAATTTCTTTATTATTTTTATTACAATACAATATCTGGAACTACGCGGTGACGTAACGTAATACAAATTATTGTTTGCTTTTAGATATTTAAAATAATACATTTAAGGACACAGCCCCTCTTATGTTCTATAAAGCATAACAAATTCTGCCTCCCACTGAAATTTTACAGATCAAAGATTGACATTTTTGGCCCTTTACAACAATAATTTACAAGAATTACATAGGATATGTAGAATTGGATTTATATAGTAATAATGACCACCTTTGATTTTGTACTTGTTAACAACATCCTTAAAATATGGACTTGATTAATTTTGTTTCAGTACCGGTAAATAGAGTGATAACTTATATGTACGATAAACATTTTAACTGACTTAGTTATGGAACTTGATTTATTTTCTACGAGCGTTAATTTAATAGACAATCAGGAAAAGTAAGTCTTAAAAATTGGAATAGAATATGAACCGGAAAAAATTTTAACTTCGTTATCGCGAAGACAGGGAAGCATATGGTTTTAAAAGTAACAAGTTCAACATCAAATAATTATATATAAATTTATATTATTCATGGATCACATGCACATTAGCAAAATTAATAGGACAGCGCACCAAAGGTTTCTTTAAATTTTTATTCGCGGGATATTGGGGTTGTTGTTAGGCGAATGTGGAACATGAAACCATTTTAAAAATGTATCACAAATAATGAAATATAATTCTAAACAAAAATTCACATTTTAGTTTAAATTACATTAATTTTGAAAAAAAAATTGTCTTGAACTAGCTGTGATAAGAAGCAGTCGAAACTGACCATCCAACCAAGATGGTTATGATTTTATACAAAAGAACTCAAGAATACTAACATTTTTGTACTTACATCTATCTAAAATGAGTTGTTGCTTATTTTTAAAAATATTAAATGATTAAATATTTTTGGTACCAGCCCTATTTGGTGTTTTTTAAGGATTCTGCTTTTAATCATACGATGAATAATCGTGAATAATCGATACAAATTCAGAAATAACCCGCCCCACCCACTTATAGATAATGTATAAAAATCCCTTATTATGTAATAAATAGGTGTGGCAATGAGTTTTTCAAACAGATATTGTTACGATCAACAACTGTGTTTCAATATAGCAAAATTTTGATTGTTTATAAGTTATTTGTAATAGACTTTACTTTTGTTCTATATGTCTTAAAGGGGCATGGTCACGATTTTGGTCAAATTCTATTTTTCTGTTTTTATTATTTACAATGCTTTAGTGATGCATTTCTAATGATTAAATGAAATTTGAGGGTCATTTGTAGAGTTATAAGCAAGATACAGGGCTCACAGTTACTTGTCATGTAAACAAAACTCTTGCCCTGTTTTGTTTAAATAGGTTCAAAATACCAGTAAAAAATCTTTTTTAAGCTGATTTGTCTATCTTTTTATTCATTATATTCAGCATAAATAAACAGTTCCTATTGTGTAACACATTCATTTTAGGTCTTAAACTAGAATATTCACTTAAACAGTCAAAATGTAAACAAAAGCTTTGTTTACATAGCAAAGAATTTCAAGCTCTGTAACTCGCTTATAACTTAACGAACGACACTAAAATTTTGGTTGCCTATTAAAAATGCCTCACTTAAGCAATGTAAATTTTAAAATTGGAAATATAATTTTCTACAAAAATCGTGACCATGCCCCTTTAAAAAATATCAATAATAGAATTTACGAAAATTTTGGTCTCTTATTGAAAAAGCCAGCCCCTTTATTTTTCTTGATTTCGTTGCAAAAAACTTTTGATACTCTACCACTTTTGTCTATATGTCTGAAATAAAATATCAACTAATAAAAAGATACAGATCAAAACATGAAAATTTTCAATAAAAATTCATAACCAAATTTATGCATAGGCGAGCTCCAAAAAATTGCGCCACTGGCATAAAACGACTAGATGGGGCAAAACTTCAAACTATAGACTACCTATACTGAAAATTTCATACTCATATCTCTGATAGTTTCATAGATCAGCTCAGCACAAATTAGGTCGTAAAAATGTATAAAATGGCCGATAAATCGGTACCGGGACTGAAGACAGGGAAAATATCAAAAATGTAATAAGTTTACATCAAGTCCCATCTTCTGTGAACAAAATGGTTGACATCAGTTGAATAGTTTTTGAGAAATCGCGAGCACAAAATTTGTGGAATAAATAATAGCTATATGAAACGCCCAAGAAAGTCTGTTAAACTTGTTAAAAACATAAATTGTTTGAACCCTTTCGGTGAACACTGGAAGTGACGGTTGACAAAATAAAACCCATTAAAAACATCTTCAATCAAATGTTTATTATTCATAAAAGTTTCGTGTCTCAATCACTTACAGTGACTAAAATCATGCGGGTATCAAATTTGTAAAAAGGAAAGATATCTAGGATATTTGATATATTTCACCGGAAGTAGAATATGTTTGCTTATTTAACGTTGTATAGATAACATATATAAGATTTTATACTGATATATTCATTCCATTCTAAATAGATAAAATAAGTAAAAAACATGTTGAAGTGCTTCCGGTGACGACCGGACGTTACGACGAATCAACCAAAATAATGTAAACACAGATACATACATAGGGCTATCATCCCACAAAGTTTAGTTGTTCAAGTCGTCACCGTGTTTGAGATGTTTTTGTCTCTGGACAGGAAACGGACGAACGGAAGTCCTCAGTGAAAATAAAAGATAGTATTTCTCGAACATTAAAAACTGTACTTTACTCTATATCAATTATACTAAAATTGTCAAAGAAAAACAGTTAAACTTTCAAATAACTTGATTTGTTTGAACCCTTCCGGAGAAAACCATAAGTGACGGTTGACACATTGTCTATCATCCATGTAATTTTCGTGTCTTGATCACTGTCACTTTCTGAGATATTGCGGGTAAAACATTAGTTTAAAAAAGGCTATCTCAGTCACCAGAAGTAGATTTTTTTCTTTTTTTAACATCGGATAGATGACATATCTAAGGATTTGTACTAATATTTCAATTCTATACGAAGTAAATTAAATGCTTTAAAAAAATTATTTTTGAAATGCTTCCGGTGACGACCGGAAATTATGACGAACAAAACAAAATAGGTGAAACACATCTACAATTATTGGTCTATAATCCTACAAAGTCTGAATGTTCAAGTCCTTATCATTTTGAGATCTCGATGTCACAAACTTTTTGTCGCGGGACAGGAAACGGACAACAGGGCATAAATTTTGAAAAAAATGAAATAGTTAACTTCGACATACGTACTGTTATTTTCTATCATTTCTAAAAATGTCAAAACAATCTATCGAGCCATCTCTGGGAAATCTTGTGGACAAAAAAAAAGGAAAAATTTCTCAAAATTCGTACCCAATTTTCGAGCCATGGCGAGCTCTAAGGGATCGCGCCACTGACGTAAAACAACTACATGCTGCACAACTGAAGCTATAATTTACCTATCCTGAAAATTTCATATTCATATCTCTGATAGTTTATAAGTTTATAGCTGCATAAAAAGGGTCGTTAAAAATTACAAAATAGCCGAAAAATCGGTATCAGAAGTGATGACGAAAACAAATGTCAAAAAACATATGAAGTTTAGATCACGATCAATCATCTGTATACGATCTCGTGACGAGTAACGCGTAGGTCTTCCATGCGATTTCTGTTTTATCATACCATGATAATCGATACAATTTCAGAATTAACCCTACCCCCTCTTCTTTCAGATAATATATAAAAATCCCTAATTTCGCAATAAATATGTGTGGCAATGATTTTTCCAGATAGATATTGATACGATCAACAACTTTGCTTCTATAATGCATTTCAAAATCTCAATCGTTTTTAAGTTATTTGGAATAGACTTTACGAGTCTCTTGGCACATAATTAAAAGGACCAGCCCCCTTTTTTTACTTCACCTGAAAGGTTTTACAAATACTAACATTTCTTGCTCTTACACCCATTTAAAATTGTTTTTCGTTTTGAGATAAAAATAATTGAATATTATAGGGGCCAGCCCTGTAGATCCCTAATGGGGACAGACTTTGGTGTTTTGATGAGTGGAATCGATTTAAATCAATAATATAAGCATTTTCTCTTCTACAATGCTTAAAAAAAATAAGTCTCCTTCTTTAGATATATTGTGTCAAAGTCTCAGAACTCTGGCCCCTAAAAATCATTACTTACGTCATAAATGGGTGTGGAAATGAGTTTTCCAAATCGATATTGCTACGATCGACAACTTTGCTTGTATAATGCAATACAAACTTTGATCAGTTTTAAATTATTTTTAATAGACTTTACAAGTCTCTTGACCCTGACTAAAGGTCCCAGTCCCTTTTTCATGACTTTACACAAAAGTTCTAATAAATGCTAACATTTCCTGTTCTTGCACCCATCTAAAATTGATGTTCATTTTTGAGATACAAATAATTGAATATTTTAGGGGCCAGCCCTCTAGATCCTTAATGGGGACAGAAAGACTTTATAACTAGATATATTGCGTCAAAGTTTAAGGACTTTGTCCCTAATAATCCTTAATTACGTTATAAATTGGCGTGGCAATATTTTTTCTGATAGATGCCGTATAGCCGGTTTTTTTTTTGGCGGGCCACAAATTTGGCGAATTTGGGTCTACGGGGTATACCATTAATTTTGACGGATAAAATTTTGGTGAATCCTATACCCTTAAATCAAAATGAGAAATCTGTTTATTTTCAGTGGCTGAGAAATTAATGTACTTAAGCAAAAATCCTATGTCACCATTACAAGGTGGTAAAATTTGACGTCTGACCCTGGCTTCACACACTTAAATATTTTAAACAGAAATAACTAAAAAGTACTTAATATATCCATTTAAAAATATGCCTTATCAACAAACAATTTTAATTTCATTGTTTGGGAAGAAACCATTCATCAGACAATTATCTGCAGCTGAGTCGATAATGGATCTGATATGTTTCCTAAAATAACACAAGCTAACACCCCTGTCCCTGGGGCTAATTACGCATCTGAACAGGGAAAACTGATAGGGTGTTTGAACAATTAACTTCTAATTTATAGTATTGATTAGTTTTTTTTATTTATTTACAATAGTTCTATACTGATTATGACAACATGTACATAAACATTTGTATCCTGATGTAACAATTGTCCTTTTTTATCATGCAGATTATGCTAACTGACTTTGAAAATTATTTGAAAAAATCATCGACATCCACAAACATTACATAGTTGTCAATAAAATTTACATAGAAAGTTGTTAAATTTGGCGATTTTTATTTTGGTAAAGTTTCAAAAATCGCCAAAATAGGCCAAAATTTTATCCCCGCTAAAAAACCCAGCTATAAGGTATTGTTACGATCAACAACTTTCCTTCTATAATGCATTATAAAATCTTTATCGTTTTTTAAGTTATTTGTCACAAAGTTTACGAGTGTATTGGCCCATAAATAATAGGGCCAGCCCCTTTTTCTTGATTTCTACGAAAGGTCTGAATACTTATATTTTTTGTTCTTACACCTATCTAAAATTGTCGTTCATTTTTGAGATACAAATGATTTAATATTTTAGGGGCCAGCCCTCTAGATCCTTATTGGGGGGACATCAATTGGTGTTTTGATTAATGGAATCGATTAGAGTCATCAATGCAGACATTTTCTCTTCTACAATGCTTAACAAAATAAGACTCCATATCTAGATATATTGCGTTAAAGTTTAAGGACGTTGGCCCCTAAAAATCCCTAATTGCGTAATAAACGGGCATGGCAATATTTTTGCTGATAGAAATTGTTACGATCAACAACTTTGGTTCTATAATGCATTATAAAATCTGTATCGTTTTTAAGTTATTTGTATTGGACTTTACGAGTGTAGTGGCCCCTAATTTAAGGAGCCAGTCCCTTTTTCTTGATTTCGTTGAGAAGAACTTTGGACTTTCTACTACTTTTGTTCCTTATGTCTTAACAAAATATCAACTGATAAAAAGATATAGATCGAAACTTATGAAAATATTCCGTTCGATATTTTTAAATATGAATAATATGCTCAATAAAATATGTCTTTTTTTTCTAGATATATTGTCAAACTTTAAGGACTTTAACCACTAAAAATCCCTTATTACGTAATAAATAGGGGTGGCAATATTTTTTTTCAAACAGATATTGATACGATCAACAACTCTGCTTCTATAATGCATTCAAAAATCTTTATCCCTTTCAAATTATTTGTAATAGAGTTAACGAGTGTATTGGCCCCTTATAAAAGGGGCCAGCCCCTTTTCTTGATTTCCTTGAAAAGGTCTTAAGAATACTAACATTTTTTGTTCTTGCACCAATCTTAAATTGTTGTTTATCTTTGAGATATAAATGATTTAATATTTTAGGGGCCAGCCCTCTAGATCCGTAATGGGGACAGACAATGGTGTTTTGATTAGAGGAATTGATAAGAATCATCCATGCAAACATTTTCTCTTCTACAATACTTAACAAAATATGTCTCCTTCTCTAGATATATTGCGTCAAGTTTAATGAAGTTGGCCCCTGAAAACCCTAATTACGTAATAAATGGGCGTGACAATGATTTTTTTCTGATAGATATTGTTACGATCAACAACTTTGCTTCTATAATGCATTACACAATCTTTATCGTGTTTATGTTATTTGTAATAACAGTTTATATGTCTATTGGCCCCTAATTTAAGGGGCCAGCCCCTTTTTCTTGATTTTATACAAAAGGTCTTATGAATACTTACATTTTTTGTTCTTACACCTATCTAAAATTGTTGTTCATTTTTGAGATACAAATGATTGAATGTTTTAGGGGCCAGCACTCTAGATCCTTAATGGGGATATACATTGGTGTTTTGATTAGTGGAATCGATTAGAATCATCAATGCAAGCATTTTCTCTTCTACAATGCCTAACAAAATATGTTTTCTTCTCTAGATATATTGCGTCAAAGTTTAAGTACTTTGGCCCCTAAAAATCCCTAATTACGTAATAAGTGGGCGTGGCAATGATTTTTTCTGTTAGATATTGTTACGATCAACAACTTTGCTTCTATAATGCATTATAAAATCTTTATCGTTTTAAAGTTATTTGTAATACAGTTTACGAGTCTATTGGCCCCTAATTTATGGGGCCAGCCCCTTTATCTTGATTTTATACAAAAGGTCTTATGAATATTTACATTTTTTGTTCTTACACCTATCTAAAAATGTTGTTCATTTTTGAGATACAAATGGTTGAATATTTTAGGGGCCAGCCCTCTAGATCCTTAATGGGGACATCGTTGGTGTTTTGATGAGTGGAATCGATTAGAATCATCAATGCAAGCATTTTCTTTTCTGCAATGCCTAACAAAATATGTTTCCTTTTCTATATATATTGCGTCAAAGTTTAAGTACTTTGGCCCCTAAAAATCCCTAATTATGTAATAAATGGGCGTGGCAATGATTTTTTCTGTTAGATATTGTGACGATCAACAACTTTGCTTCTATAATGCATTATAAAATCTTTATCGTTTTTTAGTTATTTGTAATAGACTTTACGAGTCTCTTGGCCCCTAATTTAAGGGGCCAGCCCCTTTTTCTTGATTTTGTTGGAAAGAACTTTTGATTCTCTACTACATTTGTTGTATATGTCTTAACAAAGTATCAACTAATAAAAAGATACAGATCAAAACGTATGAAAATTTTGAATGAAAATTAGTACCCAATTTTCGTGCCTAAGCGAGCTCCAAGAAATGGCGCCACTGGCGTAAAACAAAAACATGCTGCACAACTTCAAACTATAGTCTACCTATCCTAAAAATTTCATAATGATATCTCTGATAGTTTCTGAGTTTATAGCTGCACAAAATGAGTCGTCAAAGATAGCAAAATGGCCGATAAATCGGTACCGGAAGTGACAACAAAAAAAATGAAAAATATGTATGAAGTTTAAATTACGTCCAATCATCTGTGAAAAAATGACCGAGATCGGTCGAATAGTTTTCGAGAAATCGCGTGCACAAAATTTGGAAAAAAAAAAAAATAATAATAATAACTAGACACGATCTCGTTGCGAGCAACGAGGAGGTCTTCCGTCCGATTTTTAGAAGAGGAAATGAAATTGCCTTAGATCTTCATCAACGAAACATATCAGGAAATGCGGGTGGGATCTAAAGGTGCGATGGATGAAGAATTATAATCCCCTTTGGATCTTGAAATTGAAAGGCCGACCCTTTTTTCTTGATGTCAAAAGAAAGCTCATTTCACGTCAAACACATTTTGTTCAACAAGTGTTTACAAATTATATATCGTTCTCGAGATATCTGGAACAGATCATTTTAATGGCCGACCCTCTAACCCCGTTAAGGGACCGGTTAAAAAAACATGATGGTTGCATCTTGTTAAGCACATTATTTTAACTATCTTTTGTTAAAGTTTACTTTTCAAATTTGTCTCCATTTTGAGATATTGAAGATCAAAATTTCGGATTTCTGGCCCCTTAGAATCCCTAATTACGTAACAAAGGAGTAAACAATTGTCATTTACAGGTTTATAACGTTTTGATAAACATAATTGCTTCTATTATTTATTAAAAAATATTTCACAATTAAAAGCTATTATCAAAAGATATCTAGCCCCTTAAAACCCCTAATTACGTAACATATGAGAAAACTTTTTTCAATAATGGTTGCATAACTGTAAGATGAACATTTTTGAAACATACTACACAATATTTCTCATTAAAGTGCTATGAAAGAAAGACTTCAGAGACCTTTTAGTCCCTACTTTGAGGGGTCAGCCCCTTTTTCTTGATGTCAAATGAAAGGTCTTTTGATAATAATCATATTTTGTTCAACAAGTGTTTAGAAATTCTTTACCGTTCTTGAGCTATCTGGGAAAGAACGTTTTAGGGGCCAACCCCTTATCTCCTTATTGGGGTTACGTAACGAAATTTTGATGGTTGAATAATGTTTAAAACATCATTCTAAGCATCTTTTATTCTATATTGCTTTTCATTATATTTGTCCTTTTTGTGATATGTGATCGAAATTTTGGACTTCTGGCCCCTTAAATCCCCTATTACGTAACGCATGAATTTTTATTTATAATGTACAGTTATTTAACTGTAACATGAACATTTTTGCTTCTTAAACGTATTACAAAATATTTCTCAGTAAATTGCTATAAATAAAAGACTTTAGGGACCTTTTGGCCCCTAATTTGAGGGGCCACTCCCTTTTTCTTGATGTCAAATGAGAGGTCTTTTGATAATAATCATATTTTGTTCAACAAGTGTTTAGAAATTCGTTACCGTTCTTGAGTTATCTGGGAAAGAACATTTTAGGGGCCGACCCCTTATCTCCTTATTGGGGCCAAGGAACGAAATTTTGATAGTTGAATAATGTTTAGAACATCATTCTAAGCATCTTTTATTCTATATTGCTTAGAATAATATTTGTCCTTTTTGTGATATAAGTGATTGAAATTTTGGACTTCTGGCCCCTTAAAACCCCTAATTACGTTACGCATGAATTTTTTTTCATAATGTATAGGTTAATAACTGTAAGATGAACATTTTTGCTTCATAAACGTATTACAAAATATTTCTCAGTAAAGTGCTATGAATGAAAGACTTCAGAGACCTTTTGGCCCCTAATTTGAGGGGCCAGCCCCTTTTTCTTAATGTCTAATGAAAGGTCTTTTGATATTTAACATATTTTGTCCAACAAGTGTTTAGAAATTCGTTACCGTTCTTGAGCTATCTGGGAAAGAACGTTTTAGGGGCCGACCCCTTATTTCCTTATAGGGGCCACAGAACGAAATTTTGATGGTTGAATATTGTTTAGAACATCACTTTTAGCATTTTTTATTCTATATTGCTTTTCAAAATATTTGTCCTTTTTGTGATATAAGTGATCAAAATTTGGAACTTCTGGCCCCTTAAAACCCCTAATTACGTAACGCATGATTTTTTATTTATAATTTATAGTTAAATAACTGTAAGATGAACATTTTTGCTTCTTAAACGTATTACAAAATATTTCTCAATTAAGTGCTATCAATAAAAGACTTTAGAGACCTTTTGGCCCCTAATTTTAGGGGCCAGTCCCTTTTTCTTGATGTTGAATGAAAGGTCTTGTAAAAATAAATTTTAATTGTTCTACATGTTTTAACAAAATATTTTCGAGAAAAGAGATAAATAAAGAAAACCAAGAAAAATCACTACATTTTTTATATCTCAATTTTCGGGTCCAGGCGAGCTTCGGTGCCTTTTGCGCCAGACATAAATGATTCACTTTATGCAAAACTACAATCATTCGTCTACAATTCCTGAAAATTTGAATTTGATATCTTTTATCGTTTAAGAGGAGTTCGAGTGACAAGCCGACCCCCTGAAAATCGCTAAAACGTCATTATCTCAAGAACGGAAATGACGTCATCAAAATAAAAAAATATATATTAAGTTCAGATCACTATCTATTAGATCTGAAAGTTTCATGAAAATCGGTCGAGCCAATTTCGAGAAATCGCGTGCACAAATTTTGTAAGAAAAAAAAAAATAATAACTAGAGCAAAGCTCGTTGCAAAGCAACGAGTCGGTCTTCCGTTAATGTCGAAAGAAAAGCTAGATGTTCCTGTAAGAAGCAGAGCTCTAAAACCAATACCAGGAGTTTTAAAACAAAAAGATATAAAAAATCGAATAATTCTTGGTACGACTTAACAAAATCCGAATGACTTTAAGTACGAATTAACAAAAACCTTAACGATTTCAAGAACGACTTGACAAAACAAATCCGAATGTGTTTAAGAACGACTTAACAAATATCGAATCATTCTAGGTACGAGTTAATTTAACTTTGAACATAACACTATTTTCTTAACCAAGAATGTGGAATCAAAATTTCCGGAAAAATCAATTTTTAAACCCCTATATCTCTGTAATGCATCGTCCGATTTTAAAACGGATTTCAGATTTAAATTAAGCTTAATAAGTCGAACATTTTTGCTTCAATAATATATAACAAATTATTTTTCAGTAAATAATTATTATTAAAAGACTTTGTAGCCCTCCTGGCCCTTAATTTGAGGGGCCAGCCCCTTTTTCTTGATATCAAATGAAAGGTCTTGCAAATAAAAACATATTCTGTTCAACAACTGTTCACGAATTGTTAACCGTTCTACAGATATCTGAACAACTGTGTTTTAGGGGCCGACCCTTAAACTCCTTAATGGGGCCACCAACAAAAAAGGTTTAGGTATTATATTATTAAAAACATTATTTTGAGCAACTTTTCTTCTACAATGCTTTTCAAAATAGTTCTCCTTTTCTAGCTATTACTGATCAAAGTTTTGGACTTCTGGCCCCTTGAAACCCCTAATTACGTAACATATGACTTAGGTATGGTACTGTATAGATAAAAAACTGTACAAAGAATATTTTTGCTTCTATAATATATACCAAATTATTTTTCAGTAAAAAGTTATTATTAATAGACTTAAGAGCCCTCTTGGCCCCTAATTTAAGAGGCAAGCCCCTTTTTCTTGATATCAAATGAAAGATCTCGCAAATACAAAAATATTTTGTTCAACAAGTGTTCAGGAATTGTTGACCGTTCTAGAGATATCTGAACTAATGTGTTTTAGGGGCCGACCCTTAAACTCCTTACTGGGGCCACCAACAATTTTTTTTAGGTAGCATATTGTTGAGAACATTATTTTAAGCATTTTTTCTTCTACAATGCTTTTCAAAATATTTCTCCTTTTCTAGATAATAATGATCAAATTTTTGGACTTCTGGCCCCTTGGAACCCCTAATTACGTAACATATGATTAAGGTGTGGTACTGTATAGATAAACAGTTGTACAATAAACATTTTTGCTTCTATAATTGATAACCAATTATTGTTCAGTAAAGAGTTATTGCAAAAAGACTTTAGAGCCCTCTTGGCCCCTAATTTGAGGGGCCAACCCTTTTTTCTCGATATCAAATGAAAGCCCGTGGAAATTGAAACAACTTTTGCATTACATGTTTTAACAAATTATTTATACATCAAAAGATATTAGAGAAAATGTTCGAAAATTTCGTGAAAAAATTTGGTCCTAATTTTCAGGTTCAGGCGAGCTTTGAGGCCTTGCGCATATTTAATAATTAGAAGCAGGGGGGTACAACTTCAGACTTTAATCTACAATCCTGGAAAAATTTCAAGCTTCTATCTTGATTAGTTTCGGAGGAGATGCGTGGACAAAATGACCCTTAAAAATTTACAAAATCGTCAATATTTGAGACCGGAAGTGACGTCATCATTCGAAAATTTAATAATATGTAGCGCCGATGATGCTCTATCAGTCCTGAAAATTTCATGTAAATCGATTGGATAGTTTTTGAGAAATAACGCTCCAAAAAAGTCAGAAAAAGAAAAAAAAGAATAATAAAGAAAAAGAAACCGTAGAATAACAATAGGGTCTTCCGTTGGAAACGGAAGACCCTAATAATAGGGAAAAAGAAACCGAACGAAAACAATAAGGTCTTCCGTTGGAAAACGGAAGACCTTAATAAGAAACAGTACGAAAACAATAAGGTCTTCCGTTGGAAACGGAAGACCTTAATAAGAAACAGTACGAAAACAAAAAGGTCTTCCGCTGGAAACGGAAGACCTTAATTACCAACAGAATCAGTACAAGGTCTTCCGTTGAAAACGGAAGACCTTAATTTCCAGAGTCAGATAAGAGAGACTGTGTTGTGAAAAACTTTAAATGTTCGGAAGTCTGGTTGTTTTCCGTGCGATTTCTCCATTCATCAGAATGATGGTTGTGAATTGATTGTTTAACTATAATATTCCAATCTTTTTTTCTTCAGAGAATTGACCAATTTCAAAGAGCAAATGTTAATACTGCAGTAAATTGTATTTAGCTAAAAGTTCATAAATATTATATAAAGTCAACTAATCTAAGTAAGAAAATATTTTTTGCCAAACCGTTAGTATTAAGCTTGCACAGTTTTCCAAGAAAAAAGGTTTATTAAAAAAAAAATAAACCATGCTGTACGTACTTGAGAGAGAGAGAGAGAGAGAGAGAGAGAGCGAGAGAGAGAGAGAGGCTATAGGCATAGTTTCATACGTGTTTATTGTATTTCAAAAATAAGTTTTTGGAGTGCAATGAACAATTCAACATTATTTAAAAACTACAATAAGGAAATGCAAACTGAATCAAACCAAGCAGTTCATAATACTATTAAGATCACTCTATTTATATCAGACCATGAGATGCACCATGTGCTGCTCAGCTTAACTACTATGATTTTGCTTGAAAAATAAACTAATCAAAACAGGAATATTGTAACTCTACAGGTGCTTGTTAACTTAGCATTGATCTCAGTCTATTTTTCTGTCTTTTATATTATTAAGGTCTTCCGTTTCCAACGGAAGACCTTACTATTATTGTTCTTGTAAGATTATTCTTATTTTTCTTTTTTTTTTTTTTCTTCCTAGACGCGAACTTTGAGGCTTCATATCTTGCTCATTTCTGAACGGTTTTTGCTCAAATTTTCAGGGCTCATAGACATTACAAAACAATTTCTAAAACATTTCATAAACTTTAAAATTCCTCTTCCGTTAACGAGTTATTCCCCTTTTAAAATTGTTTAGGGCCTTTGGTTTCCAGACAAAGGCTCCGAGACTATGATAGCAGGGAATGGGAATCCAGCGAATTTGAATAACAGAGACATTGAAGTTGTGCACATCGATTTTTGTTTTTCGATTACGTTTGTTATTTAGAAAAAGGTAGGGGGTCAAAAAATAGGATTCCAAAAAGTGCTAAAATTTAGACATATTTTGCTTTGTATCTTTTAAACGAAAAATATTTTGTTAAGACATGTAGAATAAAAGTTGTGCAGAATGTTAAGGGCTTTCATTTGACACCAATAAAAAAGGGCTGGCTCCTAAAATTAAGGGCCAATAGCGCTTGAAAGTTTTTGCTTAATAACTCAAAAACGGTTAGGATTTCGATATGGCTGTCGCTGGAAAAGTTGTTTGTTGGGATCTCATAAAGGTCGTTACAATGTTATTTTGTTGGTGATTTGTGTTGTATGAGTGTAAAAAGCTGTACATGTTAACATGTACCTCGTTTAATTTGGCAAGTTAACGAAAGTCTATGTGCGTGCAACTGGCATAAAGTTACCACAGAAAGTATGCTGGTTTATACAGGAAATTTTTTTTTAGAATAGATTTTTTTTTTTGGAGTTTATGTCAGTTTTGTTAAGTTCTTATAGTGCACAATACCTAAAACGAGAATCGGAAAACAAAACATTCTTCTTCCTTTGTAGTAAAACACAAACTACGGATTTAAAATAAATCTATGTATTACATTTGAGTTTTCATACTGCATGCATTTAAAATCTACCGTGAATAAGAGCTGTGTGTACCGTTACGTAAGCTATCCCTCACCCGCGGCCTAGAAAATCGGTCACCATGGTCGCGACGGGGCTAACTAGCGGTCAGCGGTTATCTAATACACAAGAGTTGCGTCTCTCATATATGAGTTTATTTAGCCGCGCACTCTAGAATTGTTTTAGTTTATATACCCGTAAATAAAATACAAGATCTGTTTTAATTTCTTCATGTTATAAGAGTTTGTCCATCTTGTTTTTATTTAATTAAACATTAGAGTGTAAGAAGACGTTCTGAAAATTTATATAGGCGATATTACTACAAATCGGAAACTTCGTCAGTCTTAAATTAATGGTTGGTTTGTAGGTTTAAAATGTTTATAAATCTGTACAAATATTGTTTTAAATCAACAAACAACCCACAAATATTAAAACTTTTAAATGATGATCATCCCTCGCACATGGCCGAGGAGATCCCGTGCGAGTGCATGTTTCAGACTTTTGTACGAACACAACTATTTTCTTTTATTATGATTTCAACTATGATATTGGTTTAAGATGAAAAGATAAATTTATTTTACATGTACAGTTGATTTAGCAATGATTAATACGATTGCGCACAAGGTAGTTTATTATAATCAATTAAAGTTCCATGTTTCATGTTTGCGGTAGGTGCTGGCACGATAAAAGGTGTCCTGAATTGAGGCATTCGGATTTTTTTTAATTGGCAAAAAGATAATCCGATTTGACGAAAATCATTTTTTGGCGACTTCTTCTTATGTGTAACATTTTCACTTTCCCACCCGTTTGTTTATTCGGTCAGTCTGTGTTAATTCAATCGTAGCCTGCGACCGAAAATCTTGTGTCGCTTTAGCGCACACAGCTGAGAACATCTATAGCCCCAGTCGGGTTATGTTTATATGGCTGCAGATCATCAATTGTTATGTAATTGAGTAACAATGTATCGAAGGTTATCGAATATTATTGAGTATCGAAGTGTGCTTTCACTACAGTGGTCAATTGTTAAACAATAAGGCTATTATTCGAAGTCAATCATCTTCACATTATACATGTAGGTGCGAAATCGTAATCGGATAATGTTGCTAATAAATCAACCTGTTGAACACGCTAAACTTCTACAGATATGAACGGAAAAATATATTATACTTAAAAGTTTTAAGTCAAAGGAAAATTGTTCTCGGATTAAGAAGTTATGAAATACGACTACATTATGCAACGCAGTCGGTCGCCATAGAAATCATCAAAGTACTGCAAGTGTCGACAGATTTCTTGTTTCTTTGAAATACATGTACCATGATAGCTCACTACCAGAGTAAAGCTAGCCAGCACTAACTCCAACGCACTAACAAAAAACAAGTATTCCTTTTAAAGGAATGATCGGAAATAATGATATATTGATAGCTAGAAGCAATCAACATGATCAGTTTGATGTAAAATAATAAAATAAGTACTGTATTTTTACAAAATATAGAATATTTTGAATCTGTACTCCATAATTTCATTATTATAAACCGTCAACGAATTTAATTTTTAAATAAATTTGGGAAAAGCCCTTTGTAAACTCCTTGTCTAATTTTATATTTTTAGCGAAATTATTAAATGTTAATGTATCTTCTTCTTCTTCTTCAGAATACTGAGTAGGGATCTTCAAAGAGCATTAACACGTATACAAAGAAAGAGTTGTATTAAAATAATTTAATGCGACTGAAAAACATTGAATGCCATCATAACTTGCTATTGAGGTCGCATTATAACGTAACCTTGTTTATAAATCAAGCCGTCTTCCTAGCTACTATTATGGAACATCAATAGATCGAGGTCAGTTCATGGAGCATCTTCTTATGATCGAGGTCAGTTCATGGAGCATCTTCTTATGATTGAGGTCAGTTCATCGAGGTCAACTGCATTACTGAATGAATCTTTCGATCGAAATTCTTACGCGTGAAACAAAATGTGCATTCTTGAATTAACAGGTCGAACTGTATTTTATGTATGTTTGCATTTCTGAAGGTAAATGAATTGAAATAAAACCGAGTAAAATGTTATATAAATACTAAACCAAACTTCAAGTTTTTATAAGAACTACTTATGCAAGCGGAATGGGTGCGCACGTGGAAGCATTTGCCGGATGCCTCATATGGACACAACAGTGATCGACCGAAGCTGATCACAATAATTTAAAATTATCTACTATTTTTCAAGCGTTTTCCGATCCCGATGTTAAACAACTGAAATTATTAGGCCGCCTTGCACCCACACTAGGACTTGTGCTCATAAGGTGAGCCCGGATTCCTCGAGAACGGCTGTACCCTCGAGGATTCCGGCGCCAAATTAGGCACTAGTGACACGATTTCCGGCGCCAGGGCGCGGAGTAGACCTTAAGAAAACAAATTATTTCTGTAATGTAGCGTTCTAAACAAGGCGCCCTGTCCCCAACAAGGACTTCTGCTCATTAGGTGAGCCCGGATTCCTCGGGGGACGGGTAATCCCTTGAGGATTCCGGCGCCAAATTAGGCACTAGTGACACCGATTTCCGGCGCCAGGGCGCGGAGTAGACCTTCAGTGAACAAATTATTTCTGTAATTTAGCGTTCTAAACATGGCGCCCTGCGCCTAAACTAGGACTTGTGCTCATTAGATGAACCCGGATTCCTCGGAAGACGGGTAATCCCTTGAGGATTCCGGCGCCAAATTAGGCACTAGTGACACCGATTTCCGGCGCCATGGCGCGGAGTAGACCTTAAGTGAACAAATTATTTCTGAAATGTAGCGTTCTAAACAAGACGTCCTCCAAACATTGAAAGTTCTTACTTCACACAATGATTGCTTATGACCTAAGTGTTGACCTGTGATCATTAGGTGAGCCTGGATTTCTCGGGGGACGGGTAATCCCTTGAGGATTCCGGCGCCAAATTAAGCACTAGTGACACCGATTTCCTGCGGCAAGGCGCGGAGTAGACCTTAAGTGAATAAATTATTTCTGTAATGTAGCGTTCTAAACAAGGCGCCCTCCAAACATTGAAAGATCTTACTTTACACAAAGATTGCCTATGACCTAAGTGTGTGTTATGATTTTGTTTCAAGGTTATTTTGTGAAGTTCAAGGTCATTGGAGGAAATTTCATAAGTTGTGTCTGTAGATAAATACTTTAGTTATGATTTTGTTTTTCTTAGTGGGGAGGGGGGAATTATTTGTGAGGTTGCTCACAGAACCGCCAGTTAGTCCACTGAGAGCACTCTCCCCCTTTCTCGCAACCAAAATTCACCTTAAATTAACTTAAAGGAAATTGAATTTTGGGGCATTGTTCCCCCTCCCCCAACCCACATTTTAGTAGAAGGCAATATAAATTTTTATGGCAAATTGAAAACAAATTATATTAAACAAAATAAGTTATAGCTGCCTCACAACCCCCCCCCCCTTCCCTACCACTACCACGGATTAGATTTTGAAGATTAATTTTTTCTTTTATTGGCTTGTTAATACATTTCGGATGAATTTGTTCCCCGAAGCAAAAACGATGCTGAGTGTTTGCACGGCCAAACGTTATACGGAGAGTTGTCCCTCCCACTGAGCACCTCTCGTACAGCGCACCCTCAGGTTGGAGAAGCCGTCATCATTTATTTTTGATATTCTGAACTTTTATTATATTGACAATCCTGTCTGATTAAAATCACCACCCTTCTGCCTACACCCATCAGGGTCTGATAGGTATCAATAACAATTCATCTTCACTTAACCTCTATATTTGCACACAACCTAAATATATATCTCATTTACCAAATACATGACTTTATCTGTTAATGAGAGGTGCAACTCTTCAATACTCAGTCTGGGGGTTACATAGAAAGCAGGATTAAAATAATTTGCCCGTATCCATTTTAAAAATTCCAATACATTTTCTAAAGCCCTGATTGGTCAGAATTTTAGGTCGGGTGAAGATGACCCCCTATCAATACCTGTCAGACCCTGTAAGGAGAAGAGGGTGCTTTTAATCAAACTGATTGACAATCCTTTTCCGACAGGAAGCTGCAACGGAAGACCTCTTCGTTGCTTTGCAACGAGCTCGTTTCTAGTTATTATAATATTTGATTCTTTCTTCAGCATACACACAGAATCTATGGTGACAGTTTAAACAATTTAGATACATTAAATGTATATTGAAATCTTTATCTTATGAATAGAGAGAGAGAGAGGACAGACAGACAGACAGACAGACAGACATGTATCATTATAACACATGTGTGTATACAAGTGACTACATTGTTGATACACACATCAAGTCACTACACTACACCGTTGTCATACATGTAGCAAAATATTCGAAGTTTTCAAGAAATCAACAAAATGTACATATACATGTATCTACATATGTTGTTACATCCAAAAAGATGCATTGTTCAATGGTGCAAGTCATTACGTCTTTACCACACACACACCCTGAAGATGCCACTACAAGTCACTATATTGTTGATACATACAGCAATGTCACTACATTGTTGATACATATAGTCAAAATATATTTTACAAAATCAAAAACATGTACACATGTAATATACAAGTATATAAGTTATATCTGCATATTGTGTTACATTGCTCTAAGGTGCAAGTCATTACGTCATAATCACACGCACACACCCTGAAGATGTCACTACAAGTCACTACATTGTAGATACACACAGCAAAGTCACTACATTGTTGATACACACAGCAATGACACAACAATACATATAGTGAAAATGTATATTTACTTCACACCACCTGAGTGTTTTGTATATTAAATTCTACATTTACATCAGTTAAAAATTATGTAGCCTCCTGCAAGCAGTGCTTAAATCCCCCCCCCCCTACATAATTTATAGTTTGTGCCACAAAGTACACAGAATTGTGCAGTTCTCAGACTATGCGGGGCCACTAGGCTATCTGCCCACTTTGCACCAGCTTCAGTTATGCCTAGGGAGGGAATCGAACCCTCGTACATAGTCACAGTAGAACAACACTATAAAAATATCATTTGAAAAAATGTTTTAAATGAAAAAGTGGTCAGAAAGAGAGGAAGATTTATCTGAACTATTTAAATGATTATATTTGTAATGATAAATTATTATCATTTAAAACTTTTTTAATTAATCAATGACTACCTCTAATGTTTCTCTTTTTATGTGCATTTGGTAAAATTAGGAAGCCTTCATGAGGACAACAGATTTATAGACTGTTTTTTTGATTTATAGCACACTACAAAATAAACTTAATTATCACTTCAGGAGACAAGTTTTTGCAATGAATTACAGATATGTTCATCATCACATGCATCTGATCAACACATATCTCATGAAATGCAGTACTATGTATAGCTAACATTAAATGCTTAAAACATGTAATACATATTGTCAAATTTAATTACATTTAATATCTAAAGCATACCTCCTCAACTTAATAATGTTTACTATTTATGTAAATGGTTCCTTGATATTAAACCGAAGACTTTTAAAATATAGGTGATTCATGATGCTTCTTTCATTTTCTTTTTCCTCTTATTCTAAAAAATATTTCATCTCTTCTGGAGTAAGAATATCAAGTCCTTTTAATAATTAAATTAAATTTTATTTTTTTTTTACACTTTAAACCAAGCTATTGATTTTATTGAAATATGACCAATTTTAATCAGGGTAATTGCAAATGCACATCCTTAGATTGGTGGTGTAAAATGAACTGAATTTTAACTTTTGAAAGTGTGATCAATATAACCCAAGAGTAAAAGGAACCTCCCTTTATCAGTAACTTTCCTAGACAAATACAAATAACAAGAGAATAATATATACCGGTAGTTTATAAAGATATGTGAGAATCATCAAAATCAAAATCAAAATGTTGAGCATAATCTACATGCAATTACATAACATGTATTATGATTATAAATTACATTTCAAATGATGCCTTTTGCTTATCCCACGAAAGAACGACACAGTTCATTTTACAACGTACTTTTTATACAACTTTATTTCATTAGTATATATATGAAATCTATATTGACTCTCTCTCTCTCTCTCTCTCTCTCTCTCTCTCTCATGATAATCATTTAAAATCAATTAATGAATTTTAACAACATTAATAAACCTTCAAATACAGTTATTCTCAATTCTACAAAAACATTATAGGGTACCTTATCCAAAACTGTCACTTGCTACCTTTAAAATCTTAAATACACTGACATTCTATTTAAAAAAATTAGAAAAAGAAAGCTTATGCAATTCTGAGAAAATGCATACCAAATATTGTCAATTCCATTGAAGTTTAAGAAAAATATGGTTTTTTAAGTGAACCCACCATTTCCACTTGTTTCTACATAACACAAATTCACAGTATTCTCTTTATACAAACCATCTTTACTGACAATCTTAAAGATTGATTGTTGTCCAGCCCCTTTTGCTAAGAAACCCTTTTGATACTACATGTCTATTCATAATATAATCAACATAAATGCATCACCATTTAGAAACACCTTAACATGTAATACCTTCCCCATCTTTTGATTTCTATAAAAAGCCAGTTTGAATTTTTTTTATCTAATATTATGAAACATAATTGGCAATATCCAATATTTTGCACATAATAAAGAAAACAAATTTCATTTTCAATCAAGATTTACCATTTTGGTAATTATAAATTAGATGAATTGTAGCATTTTCAGTGATAAATATCCTAAAGTAGACATGCTGGTCTGGATGTGATTTCTTATCTTCATAAAAAAGTAAGCACACAATGAAGTCTATAATGAATAACTTAACTACTCTGGTTTCTTACCCCATTTTAATCATGATAAAACAACCAGTCTCCCTGTTCATATGAAGCCTGTGCTTAATAGAAATAGAAATGTTTTTCAGTATGTGTTCATATCTCAGTAATCAAATCAGACCTTTTAATTGTCATAATACTTTATCATTTTTTATCAACTAAATTCTTTTAATTATCTATAATCTTCAAACCTGAAAGCAGAATTTTAGATATGATAATTCATAGTTTATTGGTTATCGAAAATGAAAACCATGCATGTAAATTCAATTGTGAAACAGCTATCAGATTTAAAGAAAAAAAGTTTACTTAACCTATATTTTAAATTGTTAAAAAGAAGATTTTTTTTTTACTTTAAAGTCAAACTATACATTTAACAAATTGGCCTTATTTTCTCTGTATTTGATCATGATATTGATACTGGGATAATTTACTGGGCAAATACTACACACAATTTGATGTCTTAATGTAAAAAAAGGGTTCTTTACATGGTTTCACATGAAACTTGTTTAATAATGCACATGAATGATTCATTTGTTCATAAAGGATATTTTATTGCCAGGCTTTGATTATCAATAACTTTTTATTAATTCACTAATAAATATTTATATTGTAATTTTAAAAAAAAACATTTAGTACTCAAAGTAAAAAATATACCTTCCCTAATAAATATTTATATTGTAATTTTTTTTAAAAACATTTAGTACTCAAAGTAAAATATATACCATCCAATAGCTGAAGTACTTTATAATTAGCTATTTTATAATTAACTAATGGGCGTACAGTTTAATACGTACATGTAAATACCTATATAATCTTTTTTTTTGGACATATTACTTATAATTTTTTTTTTAAACATTTTGACAATCCAGTATATACCATGCAGAGCAAGCCTAATCTAGCATGAAAGCTTAAACTGTTCCACCCCACTTTATATGAGTATAAATTGATTATTATAGCTAATGAGTATAAATTGAGTATAGCTATTGAATAAGTATTTTTTATTATAATTTAATTACTGCTATTTAGTGAAGAATCATTATACTATTTTTTTTCGCACCCAATAATATAACAGATAAAAACCAGAATTAAATTGTAGAAATTAAGGTAACTTATAATACATTCAGCTGAGTTTTGAAATATTCATCTGTAGACAGATTGAATAGCTTTAATCAAATGCATATTTATTGACATGTTATGTTCAGCTTGTAGAGTTGTTATTTAATACAGAAATGTCTTAATAGGATCTGTACAAGACTCTAGTCACAGTAGTTCTGAACTAGTTCTTGATAATTAAGTTTCATTTGGAAAGAAAAGAGCAAATAGTTAACTGTGTCATCTGTTTACTGTAAACTATTATTAGTGACAATATTATTTTGCGATTTACTGAAGATAAACTGGATCGCGACAACTAATTTTTCGCGATTAGGCTTTATCTAGACTCATGTTGTTATTAAAACCATATGACAAGGGCTGTTCGCAGCAAAAAATATTCAGGACAATCAAGCTCTCATGAATTTTATGAAAGTTTTTCACTCACGAATAAAGTTGGTTTATTATTGTCCAATTAAGAATTTGATTAACACATGAATTACAATCATCATGCACAGTCTGATATTTCAGAACACAACTTCCTACTAGACTTTGAAACCTGCAAAGTTTCGTTAGTGCAACGGCGTGTTTACAAGGTTGTGTTAGCACGACAGCGTGTTGTGTGTTAACGCGACAGTGTATTTTGTGTTAGTGCGAAGGCGTGTTGTGCAAAGTTGCGTTAGAGCGACAGCGTGTTGTGTGTTAGTGCGATGGCTCGTTTATCTCAACATGATGTCATGCTAACACAAATGGCCCTATCTGGACACCAACATATAATAAAACTGATAAAGATGAAGCTCACTGATTGCAAACATATTTTATAAAAAAATAATAACTTTTTTGATTAATTGAATACTCTTAAAATATTTATGTAATGTCCATATACAAAAATCTACAAACTTTTTTGGGATCGAATAAGTTAATTCAGTGTCTAAAATATGATTAAAAAACATAACAAACGCAAAAAAATACCTCAAGCAAACCTTAAGTTGTTACCATTTAAAACTTGATTTTAAAGTTTTAATTTAAAATTGATTAGCTGTTTTATTAGGTAAATTTTAATTTAAAATATTCAAAATTAGTCTTCATGAAATCATTTTAAATTGCCAACTAACGAAATTATTTACCACTTTCTTTGATTCAAATATGTAGAGGAAATTCGAGTCAAAACGAAATGCTCCGGTATTTTGTTTGCCTCATCTAATAACTAATAGATACGTGTCATATGTATTATATATTTTCCATTCTTAACATTAAAGACGTGTTTATTTTAAAAGTAATCATTAATTATATCTTATAGCCTTTTGAACGCATACACTGTGTTATTTTCTGTTTGAACTAAATGATAACTTACATATATGAAAAAATATTTTCTTCCGTTCATTAGAAATAATAGTATGAGAAAAATGTTAAAACAACCACTTACTTGATTTCGAAATCTAGCTTAAATGTTGATAATCCAAGCACAATTGGTAATATACAACACAATTTTAAGTCATTTCTAGGTCATGTAAACTAAACTATTTGCGCATGCGCAGAGAGTAGAACCGGGCAAAGTGTGTAAAGGATTAAAAACAACCTCGAATTTGTGTGTGAAAATACGGGTGTATACCTGCAAATGACACCTTCGTGTTTTTTTAATTTTTAGGCAATAAAATGTCGAAATATGTATGTTTATTGTAAAACTTCAACTCACTACAGTGATTTATGTAGTGACTTCCCATATGTAGTGATTTGGTTGGTGTGTGAACAATGTCGTGTAGTGAGTTCAATGTCCTTACAAACACACATACACACACACACACACACACACATATATATATATATATATATATATATATATATATATATATATATATATATATATTAGTCTGCAAGTTTGATTGTTCAAGTCATTACCATATTTGAGATCTCGAGGAGTCAAGGTTTTTTTGCATCGGGACGGGTAAACTTTCAATTTTCATCGAGTACTTCCGTTTGTCCCAAACGGAAGTACTCAATGAAAATTGAAAGTTAGAAGTTCTTATGCATTTGACAACAGGACTTTATTGCCTATCATTTTATCTAAAATTGGCAAAGAAAAACAGTTATGCTTAATATGCTTTACGGTGCGACCGTTGGGGCGAGCGCAGCATGTGATCAAACAATGAATTATGATAAATAAAATTAACAACGTAAATAAATTTGATTGCAAAACAAAATAAAACATACCTATTTTTTCAGTAAATTTCCATTATCCATGCATAGTTTATAAGATTTCATATGTTATAAGATTTGTTATTTATTTATCTATAAGTAGAACAATAGTTTAATCTCAGATGAGATAAAATGTTGTTGAATAATAAAGATTTTAATATAAATGTTCATTGCACTGTATCTCCTCTTTTAAAGTGATTGTAACGTCAGTTCATCCCCCCTTTTTTTGCAGTCGACATTTTTTCTTATTAATTATTATTGTTTTTAATTTACGCTTAAAAATATTTGCTTATCATATTAAAGGGACATGGAGTTGCCCCCCCCCCCCCCCCCCACACACACACACACACACTTGGGAGCATGTAATAAATGGAAGTGAAAATAAAGAAACCATTGAACTGCTTAAGAGCTAAAGGATTAGAATTTTCAGAATTTTGAGAATTATCTTTTTTTTCTTATTGCTTGTAAAGATTTTTTGGATGAGGCTGCCATCCACCCCCCCCCCCTTTTAAAAAAAACCGATGCTACGTGTACGTTCCTGGAAATTACCGTAATTATAGTGAATAAAATAAATGTGAGCATTCATCCAAATGATTGCAAGTTACAACTGTTTCCTATATCTGAAGAAATGTCCTCATTCTTTAGCTTTGCAAGATTTTGAGAGGATTTTGGTAATTTCAGCAGATTTACAATAACTTCAGTTAGAGTAATTTCCCCTTATTGTGACGTCAAAGTTCACGTTGGTTAAGTGTCGTCTGACTCTTTAAAACTCCCCTGAGAAATAAAAGTAAGCGAAGTATACTGTTTTATTTACTTAAAAAGCATGATGTTCTTAAAATTATACATCTTATATGCTCCTCAAAAGTTTTACTTTGATTCTCGCGAGAACGTGAGGACTTGGAAACCATTGGTACTATGAATTGTGGGTCCAAATTTACTGACGCCGAAAAAATCTATCGGATCAATGTGCTAACCTTTGTGACGTCACTGAATTTTTTTTTGTTTGTTTTTTTTGTTTTTGATTGAGAGTGTACTGAGGTGAACTTTAGAGGTAACATTGACTGTATGTCGTATACATCGTTATTGTTTTGATTGTCTTGATGATTCTCGTGAGAGTGTGAAGTGATACAAATTGCCATGATAACAGGGAACTACTGGGACGATTAAAACAATGCATTACTGGTCCGATTTACTGACGCCAAAAAAATCCGTTGAATGAATGTGCAACTGGTCCGAATTTTCTATTCACACACGCCTTGCCGTTAGAGCTCGCTTCGCGCCGGCGCTGCGCGCCGGCGAGCTGCGCTCCCTATTAACAACTTGATTTGTTTGAACGCTTCCTATGTGGACCGGAAGTGACGGCCGAAAAAATAAAAGCAGTTAAACACATTGCCAGTCAAATGTTTATTATCCATGAAAGTTTCGTGTCTTAATCACTTAGGGTGATTTCACCATGCATCGGACACCCTTGGATTTTTCTCTTTGATTACGCATCAATAATTGTCCACATAAAAACAAAACTTGTTTTAAAAGTTACAGGTTTCCCTCTTGCTTAATTTTTAGAGAGAAAATTATAAAATTCTTAAAAACATAGAAAATAAAGCAAATAAATGAAGTGTTGCACTATTTCACCATGGATCAGACAAAATTAACCAAGCATCGGACAGCTATACAGAAGAGATTAAAAATTTTAAAAAATTCTGGTTTTAATGCGAAAATACAGAGGTTCTTCAAATTAAATTTATTTAATTGCTATTCAAATTTCTTTTAATGTAAAACCTCGAATCTACTGGCAGGAATTTAGACTAGTGCTTCTGTTTCAAGGAATATTTATCATGAGGGGTTCTTTATCGTGCCAGCACCTACAGGAACTTTGGTTTATAAAGGCAGTGTCCATAAGACTCAATTTTAAGTGGTCTGAAGAAAATGTTTGTATCAATTATTTTTTTATTTTTTATTTAACATTAAATTTAAAGTATATCACAAGGAATGGGCACCTACCATGAGAATTAATAGAAAAAATTGTACATTGAAAACTGTCCGATGCATGGTTAATTTGTGTCCGATCCATGGTGAAATGAATATATGGAGCAAAAATGACCTTGACATTAATTGTTCAAATTTCTAAGACTTATTTTAACCAAATTTCGTTTCAAAACTAACTTCTTTTTAATTATTTTAGGTAGAGAGTGCATTTTCAATAATACATAATCAAATGCACAACATTCAAATAATGCTTTTGTGTAAAATCTTCATAGCTAAATTTTTAATAATGGCGTATTTGACGTCATTTTACGATGCCTATATTGCTACTTCTTTGTCAATGTGACTGTCAAATTCATTATAATCATAAAGTTTATTAGTTATAATTCAGGCATATACGAAACAACACATGAGCGCATGAACATTTATTTGTATATTTTTAACCAAAGTTGTCCGATCCAAGGTATGTGTCCGATGCATGGTTAATTCACCCTATATTTTTTGAGATCTCGCTGGTACAAACACAGGATGAATCTCTGCCATTCAGTCAATTGAAAGGTGACTGAAAGTTAACTGAAAGGTGACTGAATGGTATAGTTGTGCCATTCAGTCACCTTTCCAGACCATTCAGTTATAATTCAGTTGACTGCATGGCAGAGCTTCATCCTGTGAAAATTTATTTTTAAAAAGCTACCTGAGATATTGGAGATACCTCACCGGAAGTAGAATTTTTCTGTTAATTTAACATCGCATATATGATATAAGTGTGGATTTATACTTAAATATTTATTCTATGGAAAATAAATTAAATACGTAAAAAAATAATATTTGAAGAGCTTCCGGTGATGACCGGAAGTTACGACGAACAAAACGAAATAGTTTCAACACATCTACAAATATAGGTCTATTATCCCACAACGTTTGAATTTTAAAGTGTTGTAAGCCTTCCTTCTCAAACTTAGTAATCACGAAATCCAATTGTTTAACACTTTATTGATGATGGTGATCGTATAGTGGATTTTACAAAACAATAAAAGCAGCTCGGATCAAAGAATATAATTATAAATCCTAATAAAATTCTATGACTAAAAGAGTCAGGATCTAACTTATAAGCCTAAAAATTATAAATCTGTTTAACATCCAAAATCAAATTCTAAATCTAAATAATAAAAATCTAAAGCCAAAAAAATATAAGATCTGCTAAACCTCATTTTACATGAGTATATATAACATTTTACTTATGATGGACAGTTCTGACTAGTACGGCCCATCTATGATGATCATGAGTGAACATTTAGTGTTAAATTCCAGAGTTAAATTTTATTTCTAAATAAAGTAACAAAACTGTCAGAACTGCCTATCAAAGAGTATAGATGCAGGATTTGAGTCTCCGATTCCTGAGTCTCAGAGTCCCCCATCTGGATATGAGGCATCACCTACTCATAATACATTCATTCATACATGGCTTTAAGGTTACAAATGTTAAATAGATGGAACAAGCATTACAAGACTAACTTGCAATATTAGGGCCTTCATTACAGACACAGGATCGCCAAATATGACAATTTGTTAATAACTTATTTATATATTTTCAGTTTGTATGTTACTGTGCCAGAATTAATTAACCTCATTTATGACAAAGAGTATTGGGATGCAGTATTTGGGTATCCCGCCTTAATATGACGCATCGCTTGCGTACAATATTAAAATCTCCTATATAAAGTATACATGAGTTCATGGTTTAAATGGTTATATAGAATAGGCAATACATGACTCAGTATAGAGTAACAGAGCTATCGAATCGCCAGATATGACACTTATTTGTAAACTCTCAATTTGGATATTATTATGCCCGTATTATGCACCTTGTTTCATAACATCATTTAGGAATACTATGCAGTGCTACAAGAGTCACAGAGTTCATTCTGTTAGTTATCATTAACACAATTCATTGCGCAGTATCTAGGTATACATAAGTATCATAGTGACCAATATGTAATACTAGTAACTCAAAGTCATAGCATGGCTTTCTGTTTACAGTGTGAACAGTTTCTGAGAATTTGTGAAGACAACGTTTTTTTAATGGGGGACAGCAAACGAATTTTTTTCGACAAAAAAAGGGGGGGGGGGAGAAAAATAACTAGACACGATCTCGTTGCGAGCAACGAGGAGGTCTTCCGTCTGATTTCACGTATGATCTTGATTTTGTAAAAAAAAACCACCAAAACATCCTAGTTAAACATAACTTGAAAATAGAGGAAAACAGGATCCTCAATCAAAGAGAATTTTGTTCAAGGTGTAATTGAAAAAACAAACTCCTCTTAATTTTCGGGGCTAGTCCCCTTATCTTCATATTAACTATTATATATAATAATAATATATATCATAATATTTTATATTCAACGAGTGTTTACAAATTCTTTATCGTTCTTGAGATATATGAGGAAAAATGTTTTATGGGCAAGTTGGTATCCTAGGCATCATTTAGGTTGGTAACTGTTACAGCATCATTCGTGTTCGTAACAGTTGCAGCATCATTTGGGTTAGTAACAGTAACAGCATCATTTGGGTTAGTAACAGTTGCAGCATCATTTGTGTTGGTAACTGTTACAGCATCATTTGGGTTGGTAACAGTTAAAGCATCATTTGGGTTAGTAACAGCCGCAGCATCATTTGCGTTGGTAACTCTTGCAGCATCATGTTCCATATACCTGACAGGCTTCAATGCCGAATCTGAGCCATACGTTTCGGATGCTGGATGAGGTTTAGTTTTTTTGGAACAGGTCACATGTTTAATAGGTAATAGCACTATTTCAAACTTGCATGTATGATCTAACTATAATATAAATGAATGGCAAAGGTAGCTCCAGATGCAGAGCCTGATCTCAATTATTGAGGATGCTAAAAAATATATCTTAGATACATGTATATCTGGTCCTAACCCCCAAACTTGCATGGATGGTGCGTCCTATGATACTGATGCACCTGACAGGCATGAATGCTGAATCTGAGCCATAGCTTTCGGATGCTGGATGAGGTTGAGATTTTTAAGAGCTGGTTAAAGTTTTTTGAGCAGGTGCCCTCTGATGATTATATCTTAGTTATTACTGGTCCTTACTTCACAAAACTTGGTTGGATAATGCGTCTCATGATACTTATGCATCTGACATACTGAATCTGAGCCATAGGTTTCGGATGCTGGATGTGGTTTAGTTTTTATGGAACAGCATGCATGTTTTATAGATAATAGCTTGCATAATTGATTTGATTATAATATAAAAGAATTGCAGAGGTAGCTTCAGATGCAGAGCCTGATCTCCATTATCAAGGAGGCTTAAAAAATTATTCTATTTCACTCAAACCTGCTTGATAGATGTGTTTGTTTTGAAATGATATAACATGATTCCTATGATATAGTATTCTATGATATGATACATTATGTTTTATATGATATAATGTAATATCATACATTATATTGTAAAAAGTTATATGATACGATATGATATTGTATCAGTTTGTTTGTACATTATGATGTGATATTGTATTCTGATATTGTAATGTATAGTATTGTATATTATTATACAATATTATAGAATATGATATTGTATAATATATTATTTTATCGAATGATATTGTTTAATTTCATATTGCATTATATGATATTATATAATATATAATATCGTATCATATGATACAATATTGTATATTAATATGATATTTGTTAAATATAATATATTGTAAATACATGAAATGGTATTATACGATATTGTAATATATAATATTTTATCACATGATAAGATATTATATAATATGATATAGCATAATATGATATTGTTTAATATTGTATTATATAATTTATTACTATATCAGATGATATTGATACAATATCGTGAAACAAATATGATACAATATCATACAATACAATATCATACAATATTATACAATATAATATCATATGTTACAATATTGTGATGTTTTATGTGATATGATATAGTCTCAGATAATACTATATTGTATTTATATTAGATATTATGATATTGTATTATGTGTTTAAATATAATAATGTATGACTTGATACAATGTCATATGATATTTTACAATATTATATTGAATCATTATTTATTACAGTTTTATATTGTATTAAATAATATATTTAAGTATCATAGGATGCAATATCATATTTTATATTATTGTATCGATAAAAAATTGTATCTTATAATATTGTATGAAACAAACATATGATGATCATACAATTTTTTAACATGTGATATACGATATTGTGTCAAATCAGTATCCATGAATATCCAAGATAATTCACTATGATTTTCATATAATATGATAAATGTGGACTCATAAAGTTGATGCCTCATAAAGTTGAAGCCTCGTCTCGGTGAGCTTTGTAATCTGTGATTAACTATGTTTTGGTAACAAGATGGTGCACTTTGCCAAATTTCTATAACACACTTGCACCATGATTTTCATACGCTTTATCAGATACATATAATATTTAAATTTTTATAATTACAAACACAATTTCACTTAAAAGTGAGAATATTAAATCAATGTATTTTTATTATGTAAATTAAATTGATTTGAAGAATTGACCTATAGCTATCGTATATCCAGCAGCACCACCGGAGAGGATGATCATCATACATCTGCCTCCACGGATTCAATCCCTTATGGTAAGCCTTTCACCACCGCCCCCCCCCCCCCCCCTGCAAGTGACGCCTCAACCTAGAGGACCAGCACCATCCAGGAGGCCGACACCACCCAATGGAGGGCCAGCAACACCACCCAGGAGGAGGCCGGTGTGGCGACCACCCGAGGCCGCCACTTCCGCAACGGCCACCAGGAGCCCAGCACCTCAAAGGTGGCCAGCACCACCCCAGGGAGGTCCTGCAGCACCCAGAAGGAGGCCGGTGTGGAGACCACCGGGGGCCGCCACTCTAACCCAGGCCACCAGAAGGACACGACACCAGTAGAGGAGGGGTTGAGGTCTACAGGTAGAATAGGTAATTCTACCCACCCCTCCTCTACTGGTTCAACACCAGCTGATGTTTCGTCAAGTTTTACCACACTCATTTTAGGTAATTTTCAATCAAATACTTATCGTATGAATTAAACAACCTTTACTTTTTATTTTTACTTGTTTTGTTTCTTCCAATAGTCATATATAAATTCATCATTTATTTAAAAAAAAATGAAACTAGACAAAGAATCATAAATATGGGTGGTGTTTATAAAGAAACATGTATTTTAAAGTCTTATGAATCAAACAATATTCATCTTTTAGTAATGATTATGCATCTATTGTATCATTATCACAAAATGAATTATATTTGGAACCATTTATCAAGGGCAAGACTAAAATAACCTATGCTATTTTATAGGTTTAAGATAACTCAAGGGTGAGGTAATTATTCGGATTCGGATAAAAAAATTCGGATTTGACATTGTTCTTCAACTATTGAACTTTGTTGAGCGCGCATTCTTCGAAGAAAAAGGGTAGGTAGATGACATGTGAATTGTCATTCCGACACTCTAATATTTTATTTTGTCATGGGGGTTTGATGAAAAGTAAATACTCGTTAGATCACACCGTACAACCGCTTTGAATCATTTCATTCAAGTGCCGTGTGATACATTCAAAATTGTTTGTTTACCTGGACAGCAGACGTTCACTGAGGAAAGAAAATTCTTTATTACCAATCTTAAACAAATATTAATCTCATTATATTTGGTTAAAAGTAGAGTTATATAGTTGCTCTTTTATGACCAGTCTTGTTTTTTAAAAAGCATTGTAACATGAAGAATTTTGAGCCATTTTCTAATGCAATTTTGGGGCAAAAATGCAAACTTTGAGGTTTGGACACTTGACAAACTAAAACGGCGTGTGTTATCGAAGTAATACAATATCAGAATATTAGCCTATTATCTAAGCTTTAAATTGATATTCGCAAAAGTTTCTATAATTAACTCCTGTAGCTGCTATTTTAATTTAAGCAACACACCCTCGAAGAAAAATGATACTTTCAACGTCCGTTGGATGATACATTCAAAATATGTTTTTAAACCAGTAATGATACATTAATGTGCTGTGATTTTTTTAGTTAAAATCAGCCAAAATGACAGTGTTTTAACGCCTCAAATGATAAATTTTAGTTGGAATAGGAAGTATTTGAAAAATAGACAACAACATTATATTTAGTTAAAATCTAATAAAAGAGTATTTAATAATTATTTATTCCTTTTATTGCCTATTAATAAACGTTCTTTTTTTAAATCTTTATGAAACCTGACCTCGCGAGATGAATTTAGAAAGTAAACAGGTGTGGCTACTGGAAAGCGTGGACGGTAGAAAGACAGCAAAAAGTGAACAAAGAAAAATCTTCTTTTTTTTTTTATTTTAGAAGGTGAGTTTTAATGCAAGCTTCTATGTAAACAGGTCAGTCGCACAACAATGGATTAAGTTGTTATGGGACACTTACAAGTTGTGACGTTTTATTAATCAAAATAAACAATGAAATTAAGTAAAATTTTATGAATAGTTTCTTTCACAGTTTTGTCACCAAACAGCGTAGCGCAGTGGTCAGAGGATTCACTACAAATCTTTATGTCATGAGTTCGAATCCCTCTAGGAATTTTGATATTGTTACCTTTCCAAACAAATTTTAAACGTTTTTTTTTTAGCTAAACATAGTACAATTTGCCAATTTTAATTCGGATCGACAGATGTCGCATACAACCTTAAGTTGACTGTCATCGAGGGGCCCAGAAACAACGCTAGGGTACTTTTGGCTGTTTATTTTATTTAGCTGTAGATAAAGTTTAAAAGAGGGCATTAATGTGTTTGATTTTTAAATTTCAGTACCTACCCTTTCGTAAGGAATGCTGTACAGTAGACTGCTTTAAAATTTAATAAAAACATAGCATTTGACATGTTTCTTTAACTTAAGGAAGGAGTCTTTTCTGGTTTTCTACTTGTCAAAAGTTAATTTGATTAAATGGTTATTAAATCAAGATGAAAGGAAATTAAAATATCATATTTACCTTTCTTTTTTATAATCATACAACTTGGCACAGAAATAGTAATCAAAGTTTAGAATCTAACAAGGACTATATGTTTGGCGGAACATTGGCGTATAAAAATATCACATGTTTTTGCAATTCAGAATTAATGTAGATTCATTGGTCTATATAGCATTTTTAAAACAATAACATTAATGTTGGATATTTTTTCATCTAATGTGAGCTAATGATAAGGTACTTGGATTTCAGAATATGTTTTTGAAGTATGATTTGCCTATCAATTTACATTTTTATCAGGTTTATAAAGCGCTCACTCTGTAAATAGATTTGTGTGGAAAAAATCAGTAAAATCGGATTTTCTCTCTTATTAAATGGTCAGTATATTTATATTTTTATGTAAGGTCCTCATAATATGTAAAAATCAGAAATATTTTAATATTCGAAGTATAAAAAAATAATCAAAAGATCTTCAAAATTCAAGAAAATTTTTAGTTTGAACATTAATTCCAATTTATTAGGATAAGCTGATAGACATTCTAATATTCTATTATTTCGTTGAAGAATAGAAACTCCATATCTAAACAGATGTCTACATAGCTGCAGATAACAACATTAGGACCTGATCCTACCTCCATCTTTTTGGAGGTCCGTGTTGCTCTGCTTTGAATTTGCATTTCGTGTTATGGATTTTTGAGATGGTTGACGGATTGTTATTGTCATTTTTTTCATTATATTTATCATCCTTTAAGTTTAAGAAAAAAGGTAGTGACCTTGATCTGACATTGATGTGAAAACAGGATGGTCAAATTTGATTAAACTGATAGAATCATTTGTTTACACGATCTGTTTGATTGTGTCAAAATTTTATGATTTTTTAATATAAGAAGGATTTCTGATAATGAGAAGACTCCTTCCTTAAACTTGCTTTTCTTGTACAAAAACAAATGTTGTATGACTTCCTAGCTCAATTACCTTTCCCGTACAAATGCTTAGATTCCCAATAATTATGCAATCTGATTAAAATCAGATCCTCGACCCGCTCCTTGTTTTTTATTATAGAAAAACACTGAGCGAACCGAGAATCTGATTTTATTCAAATTTGATAATTATGAATCCTGTATAGTTAGTAAATATGTCCATGAGAAGGTACTATTTTTTCAGACATTAATTTTTTTCGGCATTATTCAAATCAACAATATTTCGTTTTACTTAAGTTTCGGGCTTTTGATCCGTACACCCCGAGTTAAAACCCCGCAGTAGCTTTTGTTGTTGCATACTAATTTGAATTTTTAAGATATTCATTTTTTATTCCCCAAACTGCAAATGTTTTGCTTATTTGACATATGTACAGTTTTATTTATCATTATTTGTTTTATAATCAAATATTTCACTGTTAATTTGAGTGACTTTATCGAGGTGTGTTATTCCACCATTATTAGAAATCAATTAAACAAGTAAACAACACACCCGTTCATTGTACTCAGTACGTTTATTGCTTTGTAAACGAAAGAAAGAATGCATACATTTATCAGGTTATTGTGAAGTATTTATGTCGCGTTTTATTGTATAATATTTTACATCCACCAAGGATGATTCCCTCTATATCTTACGGAAATTTATTGTACACTCATACATGTAGTTCTGTAAAAACTCACAGGAATGAAATCTACACGCCACGTTTATCGATTGGTTGTTCAAAACCTTCGGCATCACTGACTGCACGAGATAATTATGCTGATGCCTGATTAAAATTCCAATAGAAGACATTTGGTTATATTCATGCAGGTTATGAAGGTAACGATCATCGCAGAAAAAAAAATACATAACCACTAATGCGTGTTAGGTATATTTTCAACAATATAATGTCGCCACCTTCATATCCCCGATGAATCACCAACGAAAGCATTAATTTTTTATTGTTTTAATATAAACTTGTCGTTCAATTAATACGGTGATTAAAGGTGTATGAAACGTTTAATTTCCTTTTGAAACCCTATAGTGTTTTTGTGCAATTTGTCAAAAACACCGAAAATTAATATGTATCTCTGTAAATCAGAACTATTTCAGGAAACGTTTAGTCATATCAACTTTTGAATGTATCATCAAACAACTTTTGAATGGATCATTGTAGCAAGGACAACGGACTTTGAAAATATCATTTTTCTTCAAGGGTTTGTTGCTAAAATTAAAATAGCAGCTACAGGAATTAATTATAGAAACTTTTGCGAATATCAATTTAAAGCTTAGATAATAGGCTAATATTCTGATATTGTATTACTTCGATAACACACGCCGTTTTAGTTTGTCAAGTGTCCAAACCTCAAAGTTTGCATTTTCCCCCCACAATTGCATTAGAAAATGGCTTAAAATTCTTCATGCTACAATGCTTTTTAAAAAACAAGACTGGTCATAAAAGAGCAACTATATAACTCTACTTTTAACCAAATATAATGAGATTAATATTTGTTTAAGATTGGTAATAAAGAATTTTCTTTCCTCAGTGAACGTAAACAAACAATTTTGAATGTATCACACGGCACTTGAATGAAATGATTCAAAGCGGTTGTACGGTGTGTAGGTTGTTAAAGGTGTTAGATGTACTTAGCTCACGATCCACTTATTTTCCCATAGAGAGATCAGATTGCAGACGACAGTTACCTGTCAAAGTGTCATACCCCGCGATTTAATTTACGCGGCACGAGGTCACATTTTTTTAGTTGGTGCATTGCATAAAAAAGAGAAAAAGAATAAACATAAGAAAATTGACACATACGAGGGAGAATACCTCTGTGTGTTTTGTCATAAAAATACCTACATATTTTTCAACGCGATTTACCATTCGAATTTCATCATCGATGATTTTGTGACAACGCGATTTACCATTTGAATTTCATCATCGATATTTTTTGTAACAAGATGGTGCAAGTGGCCAAATTTATATAAAACACTCGCACCATAATTTTCATACACTTTGTCAGATACATATAATATTTAGAGTTTTATGATTACAAACACAATCTCGCTTAAAAGTGCAAAGATTTTTTTTTAAGGTAAAGGGACATACCTAAAAAGCATTTGATTGGTTTAGTATTTTTTTAAAATATCGTTTGATAACAACATTTGTAACGACAATTTTATAAACGCCTTAAATATACAAAATATACTAAATTCCGGGTAGCTAAAGTCAATGATAAAATTAAATCAAAGTAATGAAATTACTGAAAAGCGCTAAGCCTGGAAGAAAGTGTTAAAAATGTATCGATTGATATGAAAATACATGTAAATAATCATATTTGAACAAGATTTATTACATATATTTACGGTAGTATTTCAAGTAACTCGACAGTTATACTTTTTATAAATTATATTCAAATCATTGATTTTGGGTAATTATCAAATTAGAGATCAATGCAAATAAGAAGGTGAATATATATTGCAGAAATGAAAGACAGATCTTTATTCAAAGTGGAGAAAACCTCGAAAATGTAAAAAAAGGGGGTGCATTTTAAAAAATCTTCTTCTCATGAACTACTGAGTCAATTTCAACCAAATTTGGCACAAAGTATCCTTATGGTATGGTGAATATAAATTGCAGAAATGAAAGACCGATCTTTATTCAAAGCAGAGAAAACCTCGAAACTGTAGAAAAAGGGGGGGGGTGCATTTTAAAAAATCTTCTTCTCAAGAACTACTGAGTGTAATTCAACGTAATTTAGCAAAAATAATCCTTATGGAAAGGAAATATAAATTGCAAAAATATGGGCTAATTCTGTTTCAAATTTGAGTAATTTACGTAACTAATAATAAAGAGAAAATAGCGGTAAATCAGTTTATAACTTCGGGTTCGGTATTCCATATCTCGAAAACGAAAGTTCTGTTGAACGCCATGTTGAACGCATGATGAACGAGTTAAACTGACAAAGATGAATTTGCTTGTTGTTTGCTTGTTGTGCAACACTTTACGTGCGATGGGAATATTTGAAACATGCAAAATATATTTGAGCCGATTTTGTGAAGTAAATTGAGGTTAAATATTTCAATGCTTTGACATTTAACTAGTGCCGGTGGTTTTAGCTTGTTTAGATTCTCGTTTCATTTCGTTACTTGAGGAGAACTATCGCCTGTATTTTGGAATTTTTACGTATCAAATCAAATGTAGACTTCGGTAAATCAGAAAGCTGAGTATTTACCTGCGCAAAATGAGCAAAATCGGATGCACAGCATATTATAAAATACTATACATTTTATTGGTAACTCGGTACGATACCTACGTAATGGTTAATAAATGGAACGTGTTTTGTTAAGATGCTCAGCATTTTTAGTCTAAACGGAGATTGTTTTCGCTGCTATATATATGATGAAAAATAAATTGTGATATTTGTTTAGTGCACGTTTCTTCTGTTTTAATTGTTTACAATTTTCTATTTACTTACCGTATTTGAGTGTCAAGCTTCAAATTATTAGCAAGATACAGAGCTTTGCTCACAATTTTCTGTTTGTACACAGAGTTGAGGTTATGCTTTTGTGCTTTTACATTTTAAATACTGAAAAGGAAATACCAAGTTTAAAAATCTTAAGTTGAATGTAATAAACTCGTGTACTAAAAAAAATTGACTCAAACCTAGCAGAATTGTGAGCTCTGTATCATGCTTATAACTCTACGATTGAAGCTGAAATTTTAATTGATCACTAGAAATTTCTCGTTAAACGTTAATTACTTGTACAGAAAAATTAAAGGAAGATATGCTGTAACTACTTTTTGGGGCCCCCTCCTTATACGATGAATTACTAGTATATGAAATTTACACTAACTTTGATGGTTTATCAGACAAAACTAAATATAAACGATCTCTTTAAAACAGTTTCCATAGTGTTACGGGGATAAATGTATTATCGCTCTTAGGAAAATATTACAGCGGAAAATCATATTGTAAACATTTGTTGTTTTTGAATAAAAATGAAAATAATGGGTGAACCTTAGTAAAATAGAGTGATATTCCTGTCAATACATTGCAGTTGTGTCAGAAGCAAATTGAAATTAGGTGGGGGAGGCTAGACCTTATATATCGGAAATCTTGACAAGCAAAAAAAAAAGGATTTTGAGTACGGCTATGTCTAACTTTGCAAAAAAAAGGGGGGGTAGGGGTCTTACAAAGGATCTTGTTTTCAGTAAAAATAGTATTTCATAAAGGTACAATGTCAAAGATTAAGTGTATGCAAAAATAAGTGAAAAAGTTGGATACTTTACAGTATTCCTTTGTTATTCTACCGAGGGACCATATGGCACAATATCCTTTGAACACCAATATAAGCCATTGTTGCTCAGGTGAGCGATGTGGCCCCATGGGCCTCTTGTTTAAAACATGGTGTTCATAACTTTAATATATTACATATATACCTTAAAATATTATGGGTAAACGTGAGTATTGTGCCAAATGCCGATAATGCATTTTATCCATATCACCAGTACCAAATAACAGGTGAATGCATTGTTTAAAAGGGTAAATGCGATATTTTTTTTACAATAACTAAAACTTTTAATAAGATACGGGAAGCAATTTAATGTTTACTGACACTTTATTTTTTTTCGTCCGGATAGAATTAGCAATAATCGTAGTTTATATATTTGAAACGTTTGGTACGGCGGGCGAGAAATGTCAAGAATATACCGTATAAAAAACACTGGAAACCTATTCATTCCAATTATTCCAATTATTACTTTACATCTAAAACAAAACTCAATACATATAACATCTATTTTTTATTCAAAATTCCAATTCGAAAGAAATCATCATGGTTTGTTTTGGAGCACCCGTATCCGATATATAATAAGGATATTAAAATGAAACTTATTGCCAACTTAATACTGCTTAAACAAATGTATCTGCATGCGGGATAACTTGAGAATATTAAGTTCTCCCGTCTGCATAGTTATGAGTTTTCCAAAGTACGACTTCTCCGGGATAAACTTCTCCAGCATCCGCCAATAGGTGGCGATATATAGGAAACGCGAAAACGAAAGTGGAAGTAGGTTTAGAAATCTGGCGACAAAAAAGAGCTGCAGCTATGCTTAGAGCTTTAAAAAAAGATATATTGTGAGATTTAGACAATGTAGAGTTAAATACATACAATGCATAGTAGTGATGAACTAGAGCCAAGCTCGTTGCAAAACAACAAATAGGTCTTTCGTTGCAGATTAAAAGCACCCTTCTTCTCCTTACAGGGTCTGACAGGTATTGATAGGGGGTCATCTTCACACGACATCAACTTCTGACCAATCAGGGCTTTAGACAATTAATTGGAATTTTCAACTGGAGACAAGCAAATTAGTTAATGCATGCTATCAATGTAACCCCATACTGAGTATTGAATGAGTTACGCATTTCATAAACAGATAGAGGCATGCATTTGGTAACTAAGGGTATATTTAGGTTGTGTGCAAATATAAAGGTCATGTAAAGATGACCTGTTATCGATACATATCAGACCTTGATGAGTGTAAGGAGAAGGTGCTGGTTTTAATCAGACTGGATTGTCAATGGATAAAAGTAAGTTCAAAAAAATCAAAAATAACGTTTACGTCTTCCAGCCTAAGGGTGCGCTATACGAGAGGTGCTCACCGGGAGGGACAACTCTCCGTATAATGTTTCGTCATGCAAGCACTCGACATCGTTTGTACTTCGTGGAACAAATTTATCCGAAATGTATTAACAGGCGAATAAAAGATAAAATTACTAAAATCTTCAAAATTCTAATCCGTGGTAGTGGTAAGGGAAGGAGGGGAGGGGGGTAGGTTGTAAGGCAGCTATTATTTCTTTTGTTTTATATGATTTGGTTTTAAAAATTTGCTAAAAATAATTATGTTGCCTTCTCCTAAAAAGTGTGTTGGGGAAGGGGAAGGGGGGGGGGGCAAAAATTCAATTTTCTTAATGTTAATTTAAGAGAAATTTTGGTTGAGAGAAAAGGAAAGAATGCTCCCACTGGACCAACTGGAGGTTCTGTGTGCAAGCTAACAAATTAAATCCCCCTCCACACTAAGAAAAAAAAATCTAGCTAAAGTATTTCTCTATTAGAAAAAAAATGGATGCTTCTTTTTTTGCTTATAGTGACACTGAACTTTAACAAATGATCAAAGTTCAAGTCAGAACATATTTACGTACATGTCACAAGCAATCTTTGTGTCAAATTTTAGCTTCTAGTCATTTCCACGTGTACAAGATATGATATAGACAGGAAATAAGCATTTTTATTTAAATGACCTTGAACTTGCACAACTGAACCTGGGTCAAGTTCATGACAAATGCTGGGGTCATTAGCAATCTTTAAATGAAAGGCAACTTACAATGGTTCTCCAGTATAAGGCATACACAAATTATGAACTTTTTTATTCCAATGACCTTGAACTTGACAAAATAACCTTGGAACAAAATCATTACACACACTTAGGTCATAAGCAATCTTTGTGTGATGTAATAACTTTCAATGGTTTTTTTTTTATAAAAATGATATGGACCGGACACGGTGTTGATTTTAGCACTTTACCTGTCGGTGACCTTGCTCAAATTATCTTTGGTCAAGGTCATGACACACCATTAGGTCAAAAGCAATGTTTGTTTTAGTCAATATTATTTACTTCTTGAATATGGGTGTATTGACCAATGTTTTGTATTTACATTTGCATTCTCCTGATCATCCTCGGAATCCCCGCGTTTTCTACCCGTTACACTGCGTGAGAAACATGTGGGTTCCGACGATGTCTCCTAAATGACATGTGCCAATTTAAATCTAAATGATTTCTAATTGGTAAGGTTTTCAAAGCTTTTGAAAAGTTTTGATACTGAATTCCTACAGTTCTAAATTTGAGGTGAAAAATACAAATAAAAAGGAAGATGTTGACATAAAAGTATTTCTTCTGTTTTAGACTATTTCAGAGTTAAAAAAATAAAATATTCTGCTGAGCTTTTAGTCAGCCCGTTGGGTGCATGACTAATTAAATTGAATAAAACTTCAATTGCGCTTGCGTAAATTGGAATTCTGGAAAGGAATTAGACAGTCCCTGTTAGAGAAATTCGAAGAAGTTTTAAAACTGGTCAGTTTATTTCTAGGTCAAACTGTGAATAGATGTATTGAAAGACTGTTATTGAGTATCGACTGTAGCCACGGTCCGGAATCTGTGTAGTCATACATTGTATGTTCATCGCTACACATTTACCTCCTCACCTTCAACCATACAAATGGGGCAACCTTCATGTAAATTGTACACATGCATATCATTATAGTTCTGGAAACTATTTATCTTTCTGAGTGGACCGTGAGGTCCACGCAGAATAAATATAAGCGAGGTTAAACCGGATGCACTGGGGAAAATTCAGCTTGCGCATGAGCTATCCTGGTTCCTACGCGACATCTAAGGTAAGGGAACCAGAGGCGAGTTTAACAGAGCGATCGCTCGCTTTGTTGAACTCACCTCAGGCTAGCACACGTTTATCTGAATCGGGATTCCATGCCAAATGCACATGTTCAAAGGCGCTTATATTTTTAAAGTTGTCGGACAACAGTACAGAAATAAATTTAAAGTATTACTTTTAAAGAAATGATCGGCATGTGATATGACTTGTCAGCATCATGGAATACATTTATGTTATGCCGAAGCTTCAGCATCCATCAACTAGCATAAATCGCGATGTTTTGTAGTTTTCCGAAATAGCTTAATTAACTATATACATGTACTTAACTTCTAGTACTCGAGTCTAGTGTTGTTCCCAATTAAATTTTTATGCTATTTTCAATTGGGAATGAGTCCTTTTACAGGACCCGCATGCAAGGGATAATATGCCCTGCAAGAGAAATTCATTAAAATACGAAATCAATTTACATACAGCTGTCATTGCATTACGTAGTTAACAAGTAGCATGAGTAGTGCGAGGCGTAATGTGTGCACAAATAGTGAAATTCGCTGAATGCTTAATTGTAATAAAACATGTAATATTTACTAATATAATTCATAATTGTGTTTAAATTCTGAGGTAGAAGGTCAGGGTAATACGTGATACAACGTAAACATTTAAATGTTAAAGGCAATATCCAGGCTAGCTTCTTTTTTATCATAACACTTTTTCAATTACAGGTCTCCCCTGTAGATGTCTTTATATAAAAGCAGAGGGCTATAGACGGTGGAATATCTGATAATATGAAGGCGTTTGCGTTTCCGTTAGACACACATGCATATGGTCCAGTAATTGCAGTCTTTTGCAACAACAACTCGTATTTTAATAGATTGTGTATTCATTTTCACCAAAAATTAGTATTTCACTAACTGTAGCTTAGTTTGTAAGTGAAATAACAACTTCATACATGTTATATATAACTTCAATAAAAAGTTGTTTTTTTTTTTAATTAATTTTCATATAATTAGCAATAAATTAATTTCAAAGTACACATATTTATCTCATTATGTTTAATTTTGAGAAGCGCATATATTTTTAGGAGGCAGATATGTGGCTATATTGAAGTCTGTAAGTCAAGTGAACTATCAAAGTCTTTCAAAGAAATAAGAAATAAGTCGACACTTGCAGTACTTTCATGATTTCTTTGGCGACCGACTGCTTTGCTATGCATAATGTAGTCGTATTTCATAATTTCTGATCCCAAGAACAAATTTTCTTTGATTTAAAATTTTAATTATTATAAAATGTCATATTGATACATATATTGATCGTTGCATTCTTGGGATACTTGATCTAGTGATCTTTTGATTTAAGATGCAGGACCCAAATACATATCACCCAGCAACTCACCCCCCCCCCCCCAATCCACCCAAAAAATCAACGATACAAATTAAAAAATACGAGCAAGGAATTAACCAAGTTAAATCCAAATCAAGCTTCCAACAATTAGAGAGAGAGAGAGACAGAGAGAGAGAGAGAAACTCGTTAAAACAGTTATGTCTAAATCTAGAGCAGCAATGTGCTATGCTATCTTGATTATTCTGACTGGTTTTTTTTGATAAATGGAATTTGAATGCAAAGGAAAGATATAAGTTAGATTTATAAAAAGCGTAGCAGTATAAACGACACAATGAATGAAGTTGCTATCAACAAAAAAGAGATAAGGTGACACAAACATGTTACTAGTGCCCTAAAAACAGACGATTCTCTTATCTTAAATGGGTTACGACGCTTGAGAGAAAAGACATTTTATTGATTACACGCGCCCTTTAACGGAATCGTTGTAATCTTTTAATACATTTCTCCGAACTAAAAGTGAATTTCGTTATCAGTTCTCAAACATGGACAGAAATATGGTCCGGTTTATCTTGGCGCAGAAGGAATTAATGATTATATTTTATATAATGTGATATATTTTCAAAGTTTAAATAAGTTATAGTTTTAGCTTACCTGAGCTTAAAGCTCAAGTGAGCTATTCTGATCACATTTTGTCTGTCTCTCTGTCCGTCTGTAAACTTTTCTTATTTTTAACATCTTCTCCAGAACCACTGGGCCAATTTCAACCAAACTTAGAACAAAGCACTCTTATGCAAAGGGGATTAGTCCTTTTTCAAAGGCAGATAATTATAAATTATTGGGAAAAAATGAAGAAATTTTCCAATTTTTTTTTCTGAAGAACCATTAAGCCAGGAAAGCTGAACCTTGTATGGAAGGATTCTCAGGTAGAGTAGATTTAAAGTTGTAAAAATTATGACCACCGGGGGTAGGTTGGGGCCATAATTGGGGGGGGGGGGGGTGTGGAAGTTTTACATAGGAATATATATAGTTAATATTCCAAAAAAAATCTTCTCAGAAACTAATCAGCCAGGAAATCTGAAAGTTGTGTGGAAGCATCCTCAGGTAGTGTAGATTCAAAGTTATGAAAATCATGATACCCGGGGGTAGGGTGGGGCCACAATGGGGGGTCAAAGTTTTACACAGGCATATATAGATTAATATTTTAAAAATCTTCTTGTCAGAAACTAATCAGCCAGAAAATCTTAAACTTGTGTGGAAGAATCATCAGGTACTGTAGATTTAAAGTTGTAAAAATCATGATCCGGGGGGTGAGGGGGGGGGGGGTCACAGTATTACATAGGAATATGTACAGTAAATATTTTAAATTTTTGTTCTCAGAAACAAATCATCAAGGAAAGCTGAAACTTGCGAGGAAGCATCCTCAGGTAGTGTAGATTCAAAGTTGTGAAAATGTGAAAATCATGATCCCGGGGGGGGGGGGGATAGGGTGGGGCCACAATGGTGTGGGGGTGTCACAGTTTTACATAGGAATGTGTAGAGTAAATCTTTAAAAGAAAAATTCTTAGAAACTAATCAGAAAGGAAAGCTGAAACTTGTCTGGAAGCATCCTTATGTAGTGTAGATTGTGAAAATTATGACATCCCCGGGAGTAGGGTTGGGCCACAATGAGGGTCAATGTTTTATATAGGAATATATAGAAAAAATCTTTATAAATCTTCCTTTTAGAAACTAATCAGCCAGATTATTCTATATAACTGTTTAGACTTTGGCCCCCCGGACAATTCTTCGGCCGCATAAGGGGTTCAGAGTTTGATGTAGGTTAATATTCCATTAATAAACAATTGCTAAGGATCTTTTTGAGAACTGCAATACTCAGCATGTGATATGACTATAAAATCATCCTGTTAGAAAAGTGACTATTGATTATAAACCTAAGAATATCCAGTGGGGGGGGGGGGGGATGGATTTTATTTATATAGAATGAACATGTATTATTGCACATTGTTCAGATAGACAAAAATCAACATTAAATATATATTGTCTATTATTCATCGGTTTCAACCTATATTATATCCACAGCAAAAATAATATCATTCATTTAAAAAATGTATTTAATTAAACTGTCTTAATTCTATAAAAATAAATATTAGTCATATGTAAAAAAAATTTCAGTTTATGTCTCCTAACAGTCTTTCTTGACGAAACTAAAGTTAAAGTTGAGAAATGCACATTAAATGTTTTGTACGAGGAAAAATGGTTCAGATTAATGGAAAGAAATAAAAAAAATAATGACCTACATTATAGTACAGTATTACTGGGTAATGTTTCCTCAGTAAAAAAAACGATTTAGTAATGGCTTCAAACTGAAAATGACATTTTATTTTAACTACAATAACATTGTTCTTAATAGTGAATAAGTGCTGATAATTATTAAAAGCAAATCTCTTAATAGATCTGCTAAATTCACTTGATAGTTTTTTTGCTTAATGTAGCCCATAAGTAACATTGTTTCTCAGAATGTTTTCTTTTATAAACTTTAATATGAATTGTATTCAATTAATCTATTTACTTGTGAATCCAGGTGAGAATAGCCATTCCATTAAGGCTGCTGGTCCCAGAATCATGAAGCAATCTTAAACGTGTGTCAAATTGTCTTAATGTACCTTGATGTGTAGGGATATAACGTTGTTACTTACAATTTTCAATGAAAAAATTACAATAACAAACCGTCGACCATCTCCAAAATCCATTAAACGAAATAAAAATCCATGCAGAGCAACACGGAGGCGAGATTAGGTGCCATGGAGGAGTAAGCATCCTCTGCTGACCGGTCACACCCGCCGTGCGCCCAATGTCATATCAGTAAAAATCTTCATTTCATAATACTCTACAGGGAAATATTCGCCTACGTCTTATTTTTCCCCATTCGCCCTCGTTGACACAGGGCGAATTTAAGACTGGGCGACTTATATGTTTAAAATAATACCTCTATTAATACAACTGAATCTAAGCGAATTCAAGACGGGGCGAAACAATTTAGCAAGTGTAAAAATGACACGGGGCGAAACGTACTTTGTATACAGTAAACTATCTTTTAATAACTGACTGATATTTAAACTTGTCTGTATTCGCTTTACGATCCTTACGCCTGGTATGGTTTCCCGGAAAGGTTACTCATATCTACCTACTATATATCTTCATATGTTCCTTATATGGTGATCTTGTTTTTTTTTTTCACATAATCGCTTGTTTCTGCGAAGAAAAAGATTCCAAGAATTAAGATAAGTTTGGTCTTTAAATACGAAATGTATTTTAGATATCCCATCATTTTTTTAAATGAGTCAAAAGTTCCAAAGCATCCAGTTTGAAGATGGTAAGAGTATTTATTTTTTAGTTTTTTTTAGTTTTCAACAACCATTTAAAAAATCGGAAAAATTATAACAAATTTCATTATCTAAAATTCTGCTAAAAGAAAGTTTTAAAAAAATGGTTTGTTTGATCACTATGGTAATATGCAACTTCAATGCTTTATTCGATTATTTTTCAGACGTAAAATAACGAAAAAAATATAACTCATCAAACGCGCCAATCGATCCATCAACAGATAGTGTTGATTTAAATGTCTCCTCCCTCTGATTTAAATAGACACAATTCAAGTAGGTTCGGTTCGATTTTTCCGGATTGAGATTATTTATAGGCATTTAAGAATCCTCAATTTTTTAAACTGTATGCTAAATTTGGTAAATTTAAGCGTGCATATAAATCAAAAGTATCCATCACTGCTTAAATATTACGGGAAAAAGCAATTTGTTGATATTTTCTACATAAAAACGGCACTGAAAAAGGGCCCATTCTCTATAGCTTAAGTGCACTTGTTCTTTATGTATTAACTATTCGAGTGTGCCTGCATATGCAAATTCGATTTGAAAATTTCGCTAATCTACTAAGTAGTATTTTTAACCATGTGTCGTCTACTCGATCTTCAACTGTCCGAATCCAATCAAAACTTTTACTCACCGAATGTACATAAACTTTTTTTTAAACTAACATATTCTGTCATTATCAATAACAAAAAAATAAAATTTAATTAAATGAAAGAATAAAATCAGCAATTAGTATGCTTTTTCATGACAACTCGTACGACTGTAAATCGTTGTATTATATTCATTGATGGCAGTTTTTTCCTTTATTTTACGCACTATGATTTAAATCAATGGTCTGATGAATCGTTAACCAATTTAATTAAATGAAAATAATTTAACAAAGAATCAATGAACATTCAAATGTGTGATAACGTATTAACACGAGAAGCATGTGTCCAAAACTACAGCGAATCGGTTGTCCACTGGCGCGGCATCTCCTCGGCCCGTGTTATGTAAATGTACACTCAACGTGGTGGGATTAAAATGTTTGCAGTTTGATAATTGAATTTTATTTTCCAATAATAAAACTATTTTATGACATAGACAAGATCACAATTAAAGAACGCCTTTTTTCAATGACAGTCATACTCTTTTTTTTTTAATTACGAGACTAAAACAGCATTACTTCGTAGGTAAAGGTATAATCTTTTTTCATTTACTCTTTAATATCGTTAAATCGGAATTCTTTGTATTTGCAGCTACATAAATAAACCCATGTGTGCATTACAGCAAGGCGCAAATCTTGTGTATTAGATAACGGTAGACCTCTCGCTAGTCCAGCCGTGACCTATTTCCTCGGCCGCGGGCAAGGGATCGGATACGTATAATTGTTTACATACACAGCTCGGAATTCAGCTTGATTTTAAATGCGACTCAAATGCATTGCATAGAAGCAGTTCTTTTATCCATAATGTGTTTCACTAGAAAAGAATAAAACTGTTTAAACACTTTCCACATGTAAGCTGGTACACTGTCTATGGTAGTAGGAAAAGGTCTGATCTTTTTTTATTTACTATTAAAATCGGAAGCTACATAAATAAACCCATGTGTGCATTACAGCAAGACGCAAATCTTGCGTATTAGATAACGGCAGGCCGCTCGCTAGTCCAGCCGCGACATATTTCCTCGGCCGCGGGCAAGGGATCGGATGCTCAGCTCGGAATCCAGATATATTTTAAATGCGACTCAAATGCATTGCATAGAAGCAGTTCTTTTATCCATAATGTGTTTCACTAGACAAAAATTAAATTGTTTCAACACTTTCCGTATGTAAACTGGTACACTTTATATCGGTTATACGCACAAATACCCCATTTATTTGCCAAATAAAACACAAATACATGGTAACAAGTCTAGCTTTTTACACTCATATTACGCAATATCCGAACAAAATATTATTGTTACGACATTAATAAGATCATAATGAACAACTTTTGCCGCGACAGCCATATCGAAATCTTAACCGTTTTTAAGTTATAAAGTGAAAACTTTCAAGGGTTCTAGGTCCCTAATTTGAGGGTCCAGCCCCTTTTTCTTGAAATCAAACAAAAGATCTTGTAAATGAAAATCTGTCTTCTTCTACATGTCTTAACAAAATATTTGCAAGAAAAGAGATAAACGAAGAAAACTGAGCAAAATTACAACGCTTTTTTGATCTCAATTTTCGAGCCCTACCGAGCTCTGGCGTTTCTAGGTAAATATGAATGCTTTTGTACATATAAACAATCTTTTGTCTATCATCCCTGAAATTTAGAAATTGATATCGTTTGTAGTTTATGAGAACACTCTTGGACAAACCAACCCCCTAAAAATCCTTAAATTGTCAAGAACTCAAAAACGGAAATGACGTCATCAACCAAAAAAATTAGTTAGTTAGATCTGAAAATTTCGTGCAAATCGGTTGAGCCGTTTTTGAGATATCGCGTGCACAAAATTGGTAAGAAAAAAAAAGAAGAAGACTAGAGCAAAGCTCGTTGCAAAGCAACGAGTGGGTCTTTCGTTAAAGTCCAAAGTAAAGCTAGAAGTTCCTATAAGAAGTTTTTAAACCAATAAACCTGAATAACTAAAACAAAAAGCAAAAAAATCAATTTTTAAACCCCTATATCTCTGTCATGCATCGCCTGATTTTAAAACGGGTTTCAGTTTTAGATTAAGCTTAATAAGTTCTTATTTTTGCTATAATTAATAATAAAATTTAACGCTTTTACAAAAGTGATTGTAAAAAGACTTTGTGGCCCTCCCGGCCCCTTATTTGAGGGGGTCAGCCCCCTTTTCTTGATATCAAATGAAAGGTCTCGCAAATATAAACATATTTGTTCAGCAAGTGTTCACGAATTGTTGACAGTTCCAAAGATATCTGAACAAATATGTTTTAGGGGCCGACCCTTAAACTCCTTACCGGGGCCACCAACAAAAAAAATTTTGGTATCATATTGTTGAGAGCAGTATTTTGAGCAACTTTTCTTCTACAATGCTTTTCAAAATATTTCTTATTTTTTAAATATTCATAATCAGAGTTTTAAAATTCTGGCCCCTTGAAAACCCCTAACTACGTAACATTTGACCTAGGTATGGTACTGTATAGATGGACAGCTGTACAATGAACATTTTTGCTTCTATACTTAATAACAAGTTATTTTTTAGTAACGAGTTATTAGAAAAAGACTTTAGATCCTTTTTGGCCCCTAATTTGAGGGGCCAGCCCCCTTTTTCTTGATATCAAATAAAAGGTACTGAAAATATAAACACATTTTGTTCAACAAGTGTTCAGAAATTGTTGACCGTTCTGAAGATATCTGAACATGTGGTTTTTGTCAATAAATTGAATTGCAATTGCAATTCAAACAAAAATCTGGTAAAAAGAAAAGAAAAAAAGTGAAAGGTCAAACATTTAAAATTCAATTCTTTTAAAAGGATTTATATTGTCTGGACTAAAAAAGTAACATACATCAGTGACAGTGTGCACGTACTTCCATGTATATCTTAACCAGTTAACATGCTGACATTTTAACCACTAAAGACAAGAAACTTTAAAATGAGTAAAAAGGCTTACCTTCTTCAGTAACATCCACATAAATCACACATTTAAATGTCCATCTTTTCTCCTTTATTACTCGTAACTCTTATCAGCTTATCAACAGTTGATCAGTGGAAACGTAAACATCTGCCGACAGTACTGTGACTGTCAGAATTTCCTCGTAAACGATTCAAACAAGTCTGAAGAATATATCCCTCCTTATACAAATACGAAGTAGTGTTCCCTGTACATGTTCATGTGCTTCACTGTGGATTGAAAGTGCATGTGAACGAACAACATGTATGGCGAAAAAATACACAACTTCTCTTCTGCGTTTCGGCATCCATGGCTCTGTCATCCCACAATGCTCTTCGTCACTGTTTATGTTTTGGGTTTCAGACAGGGAAGCCCCGACAGAGATTTGCTCTGCGCGGACACAAAGCACGTTTAAATAAGTATGTGTGTATGTTCATTGCATTTATAAATGATTTAGATAAACAGAATAAAACCGTGAAATTTAATCACAACAATAACAATAAATGTTACGCCCTGAAACGGCATTGTTCGTCTGTGTGTCTATGTAGACAATTAACTCGTTCATGTACGATTCTCGCATATTTGTTTTATGAAATTACAAATAAATATAGCACAGAGCTTGTTTAATTTCATACCAAATGACAAAATTTAATTTATTAAAAGTAATCTAGTTTTTTTTCATAAAATGATAAAATTTTTAGCTATCAGAAAAAGACGTTTATGAACTGCTGACCCCTAATTGTAGGGGCCAGCCCTTTTTTCTTTATTTCATCTGAAAGCCCTCGTTATTCTAAACAACTTTTCTTCTATATGTTTTAACAAAATATTTTTAGTTTAAAAGTTATAATACAAAAATTTTAGGAAGGTGATATGACATCATCGACTTTGATTTTCGACAAGAAAACATGATCTGTAAAAAGGAGTGGAGTACTACTGCTTTTCTGCATCGCTTTTAATAAGTTCTCTTACGTTGCTTTTTTAAATGCTAGCATTTCTTCCAATTGAGATAGACACGATTAAACTTTTTACTTCTGGCCCCTAAAACCCCTAATTAGGTAACGCATAAGTAAATCATTATATTGTTAGGATATATAAACGTATTATACCTAATTTTGCTTTTATAACCCTCATAAAATATCCCTCAGTACAGATAAGAATTTAGGGCCCTCTGGTCCCCTAATTTGAGGGACCAGCCCCTTTTTATTGATATCAAATGAAAGATCATTTAACTCTAAACACATTTTGTTCGGCAAGTGTTTAGATATTAGTTACCGTTTTTAAAGGGGCATGGTCACGATTTTGGTCAAAAATTATTTTTCCGATTTTAAAGTTTACAATGTTTCATCAAGGCATTTTTAATAGGCAACCAAAATTTGAGTATCACTTGTTGAGTTTTAAGCGAGTTACAGAGCTTGAAATTCTTTGCTATGTAAACAAAACTTTTGTTTACATTTTGAATGTTAAACTGAAAATTCCAGTTTTAGACTTAAAATGAATGTGTTAAACGTTAGAAACTGTTTATTTATGCTTAAAATGAACAAGAAGGTAGACAAATCTGCTTGAAAAAGATTTTTACTGGTATATTGAACGTATGTAAACAAAAACAGGGCACGAGCCTTGTTTACATGACAAAGAGTTGTGAGCTTTGTATCTTGCTCGTAACTCTACGACTGACTCTCAAACTTCACTTGATCATTAGAAATACATGCCTTAAGCATTGTAAATAATAAAGATATTAAAATTGAATTTGACCAAAATCGTGACCATGCCCCTTTAAGATATACGGCAAAGAACGTTTTAGGGGCCAATCCCTTATCTCCTTATAGGGCCGTTTAACGAAATTTTGAACATTGCATATTGTTAAGTACATCATTTTGAATATCTTTCCTTCTATAGTGCATTTCAAAATATTTTTCCTTTCAAAGATATGAGTGAACAAAAAATTTGGATTTTTGACACCTAAAATTTGGTAGCACATGATAAAATCATTATATTGCTTGGATTCATAACAGTAAAACAAACATATTTGCTTCTATAATATTTCACAAAATATCCCTCAGTAAAGGGCTACATATAAAAGACTTAAGAGCCCCTTTTTCTTGATATCAATTGAAAGGTCCTTTAATTCTAAACACATTTTGTTCAACAAGTGTTTAGACATTTGTTACCGTTCTTGAGATATGTGGGAAAAAACATTTTAGAGGCCGACCCCTTATCTCCTTATAGGGGCCGTATAACGGAATTTTGAAGGTTGCATATTGTTGAGTACATCATTTTGTGCATCTTTCCTTCTATACTGCATTTCAAAATATTTTTCCTTTCTGGGATATGGGTGATCAAAATTTTGGACTTTTGACCCCTAAAAACCCCTAATTACGTAACACATGATAAAATTATTACATTGCTTGGATAAATAACTGTGAGATTAACATATTTGCTTCTATAACCTTTCACAAAATATCTCTCACTAAAGGGCTACATATAAAATACTTTAGAGCCCTCTGGTCCCCTAATTTAAGGGGCCAGCCCCTTTTTCTTGATATCAATTGAAAGGTCATTTAATTCTAAACCCATTTTGTTCAACAAATGTTTAGAAATTCGTTACCATTCTTGAGATATGTAGGAAAAAACATTTTAGGGACTGACCCCTTATCTCCTAATAGTGGCCGTTTAACGAAATTTTGAAGGTTGCATATTGTTAAGTACATCATTTTGAGCAACTTTCCTTCTATACTGCAGTTCAAAATATTTTTCCTTTCTGAGATATGGGTGATCAAAACTTTTGGCCCCTAAAAACCCCTAATTACGTAACACATGATAAAATCATATCATTGCTAAGATAAATAACTGTGAGATAAACATATTTACTTCTATAACCTTTCACAAAATATCCCTCAGTAAAGGGCTATAAAAGACTTTAGAGCCCTCTGGTCGCCTTATTTTAGGGGCCAGCCCCGTTTTCTTGTTATCAAATGAAAGCTGTCAAAATAAACTTTTTTTACTTTACATGTTTTAACAAAATATTTTTCAGAAAAGAGATAAACAAAGAAAACCAGAAAAAAATACGACGTTTTTTTAATCTCAATTTTCGGGTCCAGGCGAGCTTCGGCGCCTTTCAAGCCAGATCAAAATGAAAATAAAATTACAAATCTACGATCTTTCGTCTACTATCCCTGAAAGTTTGAACTCAATAACTTTTCTCGTTCAGGAGAAGTTCCATGGACAAGCCACCCCTCTAAAAATTGCTAAAACGTCAATTTCTCAAAAACGGAAATGACGTCATCAAAAAAATTAAAAACCTATCAGGTTCAGATCACTATCTGTCAGGTCTGAAAGTTTCATGAAAATCGGTCGAGCCGTTTCTGTTGGAAACGGTAGACCTTAATAATAAAGAAAAAGAAACCGTAGAATAACAAGAAGGTCTTCCGTTGGAAACGGAAGACCCTAAAAAAGAATCCGAAGATTAATAATAATGAAGCAATCATGTTATTATAAAGGGGGGGGGGAGTGGATTTTAAAACACTGTTATAATAACCACACAATTTGTATTTTGAAAGGGTATAACATAAAGCGGTGTCTTTTAAGGCCATTGTACATGTAGTTATCATATTCTTACTACTATTTATTTATATCTCTTGTTCACCTTGAACGATTTGTTTATATTGTTTAAAAGTATGATTTATTACATTCAGAACTTAAAAATTTATAAGCTTTCAATGTGACAGAAAACCGGGTTTTCTTTCATGCGAACTGTCTCCTTTATTCAGTGTTCAGTACTTAATTGATTGAACTATACATATGTGCATATCCAGAAAAAAAAAAAAAAATATATATATATATATATATATATATATATATATATATATATATATATATATATATATATATATATATATATATATATATATTCCTCTGCTTTGAATTTGTATTTCGTTTTATGGATTTTTGAAATGGTTCAAGGATTGTTATTGTCATTTTTTAACAATCCTTGAACAATTTCAAAAATCCATAAAACGAAATACAAATTCAAAGCAGAGCAACACGGACCTCCAAAAAGATGGAGCCTCGGAGGAGTAAGCATCCTTTGCCGACCGGTCACACCCGCCGTGCGCCCAATGCCATATCGGTAAAAATGTCACTGTCGGGAAATTTGTCGTAATTTGGGAAAATATCATTATCGGGATAGACGGAGCAAAATCCGTCGACAATTCAATACTCAAAAAAATATTTGAAAGCAGAGCAACACGGACCTCTAAAAAGATAGAGGTAGGATCAGGTGCCTAGGAGGAGTGAGCATCCTGTGCTGACCGGTCACACCTGTCGTAATCGGGAAAATAAAAACCGCAAAAGTCCTTAGACAATTAGGTAATTATTTGTGGTCTAACAATGAGTATGAAAAACGTCAGTCAGCATGCGACCCAGTGGAAGATTGTATTTGCTGACAAGGTCGTTGTATCGACCATAGAACTTACGAAAAGATGACTTTAAACGAGACTGTTGATAGTCCTGTATTATCAACTTGTTTGTGAGTAGCTTGCCTCGTCTAGTAATTAATACTAGTCTAGTAACTAATAAGTAGTAACTAATACTACTAAAGAAACTATGTACAGAACAAAAACTACATTTTAAACAGTTTTAAATCACAATCTTAGAAAGGATGTTGGCAATTCTGCCGACCGCTCTTAAGTAATCAATCGACTCGATTGAATATTTAAGAGCGATCGCCCGCTCATGTTCATCTTGAACGTTTGCAGGGAGGTGAGTCATAATGTTTCACGAACATCTCTTGTTTGTTATGCCTAGATGGTAAAGTGGTTAGAGCGGTGGCTGCTCACTGCTAGGAGAGTGGTTGGAAGTGGACTCCAATGTAGCGAATTTTCATCTAAACTCGGCCATCTAGGCAAGCCTTGCCAGTTTTGCCGAGTGAAAATACGAGAACATTGTTAATGATCATCAGCTGGTATATTCACAGGATGAATGACTATCTTTAAGATCTCCTTAAAGGTGACCTTAATATGCTTAAGGCAGCTTAAAGACGGTATTTAAGCCAACTTTAAGCTACCTTTAAGTTTCAATGTGGCCTAAAGGTGGCTTAAAGATGGGTTAAAGGTGGCTTAAAGATGGCTGCTACGTCATTAAATGCGGCTTAAAGAGACAGTACAGCTAAATACACATGTGTGAATAACTTTAGATTTTCCCATTGTATCGTTAGGAAATACGAAATAACGTTGATTGTGACAGTTGAAGTACATAAAAATCCCTTTTAAATACCTAATTAATGTAATTATGAGCTTCTGGAAATTTAAGGGTCTTACAAACCGAAATAATCTGATATTGTTTCTATGTACCACGTGTATTGTGATTGACAATAATTGACAAGTGCTGAAAACTACAATATCTTCGCCCTACTACGGTCATCATGGTACACGAGGGAAAATGGACTCTCTTAACGGAACACATCATCACTTTCTCGATAATATATTAAACTATAATGGTTTACCAATTTTAATTCATTTTCAAACTAACAGACATAAATATGTCATTTACAAGAATTATTACCTTATTTTTTTTGCCTTTTCAGTCAAGTAAGCAGGCCTACCCGGTCTCTTACTCGCCATGCTGTTTTGTTTATAGTAAATACGCATGCGTAATGGTATAGAAGGTGGATCCCGTTACACGTGGCAATTTATATATGTGATAGGTTATACTTAATTATTAATTTTAATGAAATAATTAATTATATTTCAAGGAGTAATTTGTAATTTTCTGAAAGAATATACATTTATTAGTACCAATATACCGAACTCGGTCGGAAAAATGTTTTAAGTCGTTTTTTTTTAATAAAATACGCCGTACTGTCTCTTTAAAGACTGTCTTTAATCCACCTTTAAGGTGAACTTATTGGTCCTTAATGTCTAAACTTCTTTAAGCCACCTTTAAGCCATTTAAAAAAATCTTTATTCAATATTTTGCTTAATTTACCAACAAAATGTATTCACTGTATGACAGTTTAATCAGATGTGATCAATGGACAAATATATATTCAACCTATATGCAAAGTATTTTTAAAAAGCATGGCCGTGTGTCTTGACAAAAAACACACCTGTTGTGTATATCCTGTATAGTATGTGTTAGTTCCAGGGTTTTTCTGACAATAAATTTTAATTAGATATACACATGTCTAGACACATGACGCAGCGATTTAACAAGAAAATTTAATTATACAAGAACATGTACGATAGATAAGAAGTTAATGTATATTCTGTCGCAAGTTTCAATGATTCCAAGAAAACTGGTATTGAAAACGGGTTTTGCTTCAAAAAATAAAATGAATAAAAAAAATTCAAAACGCCACAGACGAGTATTGAACCCGGGGACCTTCGTTTGATCACATCTCTTCTCTTCCCCTACGCCACAGCAACACATGTTTAAAGAGGGTTTTCATATCCTATAAATTGTCGGCTATTGAATAATAAAAAATGACAATAACAAACCGTCAACCATCTCAAAAATCCATAGAACAAAATACAAATTCAAAGCGGCGCAACACGGACCTCAAACATAGCGGTAGTGTCAGGTGCCATGGAGGAGTTAGCATCCTCTGCTGACCAGTCACACCCGCCGTGTGCTCTTTGTCGTAATCGGGAAAATAAAAACCGCAAAAGTCCGTAGACAATTAGGCATATGCAATATGTGTTTGTGAATTAGGTGAACGTATATCTACCCGGTTTAAATTAACTAAGTACTAGAAGGCTAACAGTTTCAATCAGGCATAATTTTTTTTTCACTGAATACCAAGTACCGTAATTCAGTTTAAATATATACATACATGCATGTTATTCATAAATTATATGTAATTAATTGTTACAAACTGAATGGAAGTCAAAATCCTTTTCAATTATATGCAATATGTGTGTGTATTTTTCACTTGAAAAGATTTTTGAAAAGATAATTAACCCCCATTTATTATTTCCATTAATGAAATTTATTAGCCTCTAGATTTTACTCTTACATACTTGTATTTTTGATTTGTAGACGTATTTCTTTTTTTGAAAACCCATAATTCTTAAACCCAAGGTATGGAAATAATATTTTAAGAGTGAATTACACATGTAAACAAAACTTTCATTCACTTAACTTATCGTATACAAGTACATACTAGGATTTCAACACCTTTAGTTACCCTGACGTGCACCTGGGCACACGACACACCTGTTGTGTATATCTTGTATATTCTGTATTAGTTCCAGAGGTTTTCTTAAGTTGAGTTAAGTTAAGTAGACTTTACGAATAAAACCATTCCTAGACAAACAGAGCAGATATGACACAGGCAGTTGATAATCCTTTCGTCTTTAGCATGTATCTAACAGATCTAAAATTAGACATATAAGTAATTGAAATTGAAAGAAAAAATACATAATTATATTTAACTGATTATTAAATTAAATCATGTATTATTTGTTCATTTTTTTATCTAATAACGGGATAACGGAAAAAAGGCAACCAATTGTCGTACTTAGTTGGTGTGAATGCGTGTTCCTTTACGAAAACAAATTCTAAATAAAATCTAATTAATGTAGATTTGTCCGGTTCAATGGAAATTATGAATTTAACATCATGTGCCAACAGTCATACTATTGATGGTTTATCATTTAGTTGAATATTAAATATTAATTCTATTGAAGAGAGAGAGATAGAGAGATAGAGAGATTTTACAATAGGAAACAAACATACTAGGATATAATTTCATGCGCAGATTTAGAGACTGTGTTAAATGGTTTGATTAATACATGTATATGTTTATACAAGCAAAACTTGGGTGTAGATACCTATACCTGCATGGTGTGTGCTGATAACTAAAACCGCCTGGAACACCCTCTCGTTCGAAACTGTATCATTACTCGGATCACCCCCTCCTACCCTACAAAAGAGCTTTGACATTTAATTTATGTGTTTAAGATGAATCTGTTAAGCTTAATCAAAGTTGACTTAAAGGGAACTTAAAGATGGTGTAAAGATAACTTAAAGGGAGCGTAAATGCCACTTAAAGATGCTTAAAGGTAGCTTAAAGATGGCTTGAAGGTGGCTTAAAGAAGTTTGGACATTAAGGACCTATAAGTATTAGCTTAAAGGTAACTTAAAGGTGGTCTAAAGATTGTATATGCTTTAAGCCACCTTTAAGGATTTGCTTAACGATGGTATTTTGCCGTGTGATTTTTCTAAAATAATTATCAAACTTCCCAGATATATGTTTAACAAATATGAAAAACATCAACGTCCTACTTTGAAAACTGCTGGAGGAGTTATCCATACAATAGGGGTATTCTATATGCAATATAGGGTGCGAGATAATGACTAAGTTCAGCAGCTGCTATATTAACATATATTATCAAAAATCAAAATCCAACTAATATGCATTAGTTAATAAGGCTTCTCGACATTCGATCGAAAAGGCTTATGGTATTTGTTCTGCTACTGTATATTAGGGTCTTTCGCCTTCAGCGGAGGACGCTTCTATCATTGTTTGTTTTCAACTTTTGTTATAAGGGTTTTTCTTATGAGCGAAGACCTATCTTTTTTCACTTCTTTTTCTTTACAATTTTTGTGCACAAGATTTTTTTCTCGTAAATGGGTCGTCTGATTTTCTCTCTTTTCGAAAATGGCTTCCGGTTTGGACTTATCCGCGATTTTGTCAATTTTCTTAACCATTGTCAATGCATCTCCCCAAAAGCGAGTAAAACTAGAAATCAGTCCTGAAATTCCAAGTGCGGAAGCAAGCTGAGCTAAAGGGAACATTTTGATTTGTTTCCATTGTCCACTAATTCCTTGAAAAAATGAATGATAAAAAACTGATATTTACAGGAATCATAGAGGACATAATAGTTGAGCCTTACGAGGAAATCCATTCTCCGGAAATTCCAATTACGGGTCTAGCTGGGGTCCATTTATAGGGATACATTTGCGATTAACTTTCTTTGTCAACGGATCTCCTTTCAAACGAGTTAATATAGAAGGCATAAATTTTCAGGAATGATTGAGGACATGCTAGTTTAGCCTCATGAGGAATATCATTGTCTGTAAATTCCGAGTGTGAATACTAAATTTTTAAACTCATGTCAACTGTGTTAAAATAACCTTAAGTCTATATTAAACATTTTATCAAAGTTGCGTTTGTAAATTTGCGTCTGATGACATTGTCTTCAAATTGATTGGGTAAAGTTTTAATTTTTCAAAAATTTAAAGCTCATTTATATTGAATTGTATTGATTTAATACTTCTTATGAAACAATTCTGCGTTCGAGGACATCATAATCAGGTTTATTGTAAGAATTTTTAAGTCTCCCAAACGAAGTTTTTGTACGGTTCTTATTATTATTAAGGTCTTCCGTTTCCAACGGAAGACCTTATTGTTTTTCTTAGATTTCTTTTTCCCTATTATTATTAATATTAAGGTCTTCCGTTTCCAACGGAAGACCTTATTGTTTTCGTACTGTTTCTTCTTCTTCTTATTAAGGTCTTCCGTTTCCAACGGAAGACCTTATTGTTTTCGTACTGTTTCTTATTAAGGTCTTCCGTTTCCCACGGAAGACCTTATTGTTTTCGTACTGTTTCTTCTTATTATTATTAAGGTCTTCCGTTTTCAGCGGAAGACCTTATTGTTTTCGTACTGTTTCTTATTAAGGTCTTCCGTTTCCAACGGAAGACCTTATTGTTTTCGTACTGTTTCTTATTATTATTAAGGTCTTCCGTTTCCAACGGAAGACCTTATTGTTTTCGTACTGTTTATTATTATTTTTTTTTTCCAAATTTTGTGCACGCGATTTCTCGAAAACTACTCAACCAATCTCGACAATTTTTTCACAGATGATGGGACTTTATCTGAATTTTATATGTTTTTGAATTTTTAGTCGTCGTCACTTCCGGTCCGGAATTACGGCCGATTTTGTAATTTTTAAGACCTATTTTGTGCAGAGCTGATCTCAGAAACTATTAGAGATATGACTTTGAAATTTTCAGGACAGGTAGACCATAGTTTGAAGTTGTGCACTATATAGTTGTTTTGCACCAGTGGCGCCATTTTTTGGAGCTCGTCTAGGCACGAAAATTGGGTACGAATTTCAAATTAAAATTTTCACACGTTTTGATCTATATCTTTTTATCAATTGATATTTTGTTAAAACATATATAACAAAAATATAACAAAAATGGAAGAGTATTAAAAGTTCTTTCCAACAAAATCAAGAAAAAGGGGCTGGCCCCTTTAATTAGGGGCCAATAGACTCGTAAACTCTATTACAAATAACTTAAAAACGCCCATTTATGACGTAATTAGGGATTTTTAGGGGCCAAAGTACTTAAACTTTGACGCAATATATCTAGAGAAGGAAACATATTTTGTTAGGCATTGTAGAACAGAAAATGTTTGCATTGATGATTCTAATCGATTCCACTAATCAAAACACCAATGTATGTCCCCATTAAGGATCTAGAGGACTGGCCCCTAAAATATGCAATCATTTGTATCTCAAAAATGAACAACAATTTTAGATAGGTGTAAGAACAAAAAATGTAAGTATTCATAAGACCTTTCGTATAAAATAAAGAAAAAGGGGCTGGCCCCTTAAATTAGCGGCCAATAGACCCGTAAACTGTTTTACAAATAACTTAAAAACGATAAAGATTTTGTAATGCATTATAGAAGCAAAGTTGTTGATCGTCACAATATCTAACAGAAAAACTCATTGCCACGCCCATTTATGACGTAATTAGGGATTTTTAGGGGTCAAAGTTCTCAAACTTTGATACAATATAACTAGAGAACGAGACATATTTTGTTAAGCATTGTAGAAGAGAAAATGCTTGTATTGATAATTTAAATCGATTCCACTAATCAAAACACAAATGTCTGTCCCCATTAAGGATCTACATGGCTGGCCCCTAAAATATTCAATCATTTGTATCTCAAAAATGAACAACAATTTAAGATGGGTGTAAGAACAAAAAATGTTAGTATGCTTGAGACCTTTCGTATGAAATTAACAAAAAGGGGCTGGCCCCTTAAATAACTTAAAAACGATAAAGATTTTGTAATGCATTATAGATGCAAAGTTGTTGATCGTAATAATATCAGTTTGTAAAACATTGCCACACCCATTGATGACATAATAAGGGATTTTAAGGAACTAAAATCTTAAATCTTAAATGTGCTTAATGTGAAAAAGGAAAACATTTTGTTAAGCATTGTAAAGGATATTGACAATCGTATACATTATCTGAAAGGAAGAGGTTGAGGGAGAATTCTGAAATTTCATTAATATTTTAATCGTATCGTTTAAGAAATTGAACGGAAGACCTACTCGTTACTCGTAACGAGATCGTATCTAGTTATTATTATTATTTTTTTTTTCCAAATTTTGTGCACGCGATTTCTCGAAAACTATTCGACCGATCTCGGTCATTTTTTCACAGATGATTGGACGTAATCTAAACTTCATACATATTTTTCATTTTTTTTGTCGTCACTTCCGGTACCGATTTATCGGCCATTTTGTAATTTTTGACGACTCATTTTGTGCACCTATAAACTCAGAAACTATCAGAGATATCACTATGAAATTTTTAGGATAGGTAGACTATAGTTTGAAGTTGTGCAGCATGTATTTGTTTTACGCCAGTGGCGCCATTTCTTGGCGCTCGCCTAGGCACGAAAATTGGGTACCAATTTTCATTCAAAATTTTCATACGTTTTGATCTGTATATTTTTATTAGTTGATATTTTGTTAAGACATATAGAACAAATGTAGTAGAGAATCAAAAGTTCTTTCCAACAAAATCAAGAAAAAGGGGCTGGCCCCTTAAATTAGGGGCCAAGAGACTCGTAAAGACTATTAAAAATAACTAAAAAACGATAAAAAAATTATAATGCATTATAGAAGCAAAGTTGTTGATCGTCACAATATCTAACAGAAAAAAGCATTGCCACGCCCATTTATGACGTAATTAGGGATTTTTAGGGACCAAAATACTTAAACTTTGACGCAATATATCTAGAGAAGGAAACATATTTTGTTAGGCATTGTAGAAGAGAAAATGCTTGCATTGATGATTCTAATCGATTCCATTAATCAAAACCCCAATGAATGTCCCCATTAAGGATCTAGAGGGCTGGCCCCTAAAATATTCAATCATTTGTATCTCAAAAATGAACAACAATTCTAGATAGGTGTAAGAACAAAAAATGTAAGTATTCATAAGACCTTTCGTATAAAATCAAGAAAAAGGGGCTGGCCCCTTAAATTAGGGGCCAAGAGACTCGTAAACTGTTTTACAAATAACTTAAAAACGATAAAGATTTTGTAATGCAATATAGAAGCAAAGTTGTTGATCGTCACAATATCTAACAGAAAAAATCATTGCCACGCCCATTTATGACGTAATTAGGGATTTTTAGGGGCCAAAGTACTTAAACTTTGACGCAATATATCTAGAGAAGGAAACATATTTTGTTAGGCATTGTAGAATAGAAAATGCTTCCATTGATGATTCTAATCGATTCCACTAATCAAAACACCAATGTATGTCCCCATTAAGGATCTAGAGGGCTGGCCCCTAAAATATTCAATCATTTGTATCTCAAAAATGAACAACAATTTTAGATAGGTGTAAGAACAAAAAATGTAAGTATTCATAAGACCTTTCGTATAAAATCAAGAAAAAAGGGCTGGCCCCTTAAATTAGGGGCCAAGAGACTAGTAAACTGATTTACAAATAACTTAAAAACGATAAAGATTTTGTAATGCATTATAGAAGCAAAGTTGTTGATCGTCACAATATCTATCAGCAAAAAATCATTGCCACGCCCATTTATGACGTAATTAGGGATTTTTAGGGGCCAAAGTACTTAAACTTTGACGCAATATATCTAGAGAAGGAAACATATTTTGTTAGGCATTGTAGAACAGAAAATGTTTGCATTGATGATTCTAATCGATTCCACTAATCAAAACACCAATGTATGTCCCCATTAAGGATCTAGAGGACTGGCCCCTAAAATATGCAATCATTTGTATCTCAAAAATGAACAACAATTTTAGATAGGTGTAAGAACAAAAAATGTAAGTATTCATAAGACCTTTCGTATAAAATCAAGAAAAAGGGGCTGGCCCCTTAAATTAGCGGCCAATAGACCCGTAAACTGTTTTACAAATAACTTAAAAACGATAAAGATTTTGTAATGCATTATAGAAGCAAAGTTGTTGATCGTAGCAATATCAGTTTGTAAAATTCATTGCCACACCCATTGATGACATAATTAGGGATTTTAAGGAACTAAAATCTTAAATCTTAAATGTGCTTAATGTGAAAAAGGAAAACATTTTGTTAAGCATTGTAAAGGATATTGACAATCGTATACATTACCTGAAAGGAAAGGGGTTGATTGGGAATTCAGAAATTTCATTAATATATTAATCGTATCGTTTAACATATTGAACGGAAGACCTACTCGTTACTCGTAACGAGATCGTATCTAGTTATTATTTATTTTTTTCCACAAATTTTGTGCACGCGATTTCTCGAAAACTATTCGACCGATTTTCACCATTTTTTCACAGTTGATGGGACTTGATATGAACTTCATACAGTTTTTATTTTTTTTCTGTCATCACTTTCGGTACTGATTTATCGGCCATTTTGAAATTATTTCGACCTATTTTGTGCAGAGAGGATCTCAGAAACTATCAGAGATATGACTAAGAAATTTTCAGGATATGTTTACTATAGCTTGAAGTTGAGCCCTATTAAGTTTTATTCCAGTGGCGCTATTCCTTGGAGCTAAACGAGGCTCGAAATTTAGGTACGATTTTTCATTCAGAATTTTCATACGTTTTGATCTGTATATTTTTATCATTTGATATTTTGTTAAAACAAATAAAACAAAAGTGGTAGAAAAACAAAAGTTCTTTTCAATGAAATCAAGAAAAAGGGGCTGGCCCCATAAATTAGGGGCCAAGAGACTCGTAAAGTCTATTACAAATAACTTAAAAAACGATAAAGATTTTATAATGCATTATAGAAGCAAAGTTGTTGATCGTAACAATATCCAACAGAAAAAATCATTGCCACGCCCGTTTATTACATAATTAGGGATTTTTAGGGGCCAAAGTACTCAAACTTTAGCGCAAAATATCTAGAGAAGGAAACATATTTTGTTAGGCATTGTAGGCTTTGATGATTCTATTCGATTCCACTAATCAAAACACCAATGTATGGCCCCATTAAGGATCTAGAGGGCTAGCCCCTAAAATATTCAATCATTTGTATCTCAAAAATCAACAACAATTTTAAATAGCTGTAAGAACAAACAATGTACGTATTCATAAGACCTTTTGTATAAAATCAAGAAATAGGGGCTGGCCCCTTAAATTAGGGGCCAATAGACCCCTAAACTGTATTACAAATACATGTAACTTAAAAACGATAAAGATTTTGTAATGCATTATAGAAGCAAAGTTGTTGATAGTAACAATATCTACCAGGAGAAATCATTGTCACGCCCATTTATTATGTAATTAGGGATTTTTAGGGGCCAAAGCACTAAACCCTTGACGCAATATGTCAAAAGAAGGAAACATATTTTGTTAGGCATTGTAGAAGAGAAAATGATTCCTTTGATGATTCTAATCGATTCCACTCATCAAAACACTAATATTTGTCCCCATGAAGGATCTAGAGGGCTGGCCCCTAAAATATTCAATCATTTGTATCTCAAAAATGAACAACAATTTAAGATAGGTGTAAGAACAAAAAATGTGAGTATTCGTGATACCTTTCGAATGAATTCAAGAAAAAGGGACTGGCTCCTTAAATTAGGGGACAAGACACTCGTAAACTCTATTACAGATAACTTAAAAATGATCAAGATTTTGTAATGCATTATAGAAGCAAAGTTGTTTATCGTTACAATATCAGTTTGTAAAACTCATTGCCACACCCATTTATGACATAATTAGGGATTTTAAGGCACTAAAATCTTAAATCTTCAATATGCTGTATGTGAAAAAGCAAAACAGTTTGTTAAGCATTGTACAGGATCTTGACAATCGTATACATTACCTGAAAGGAAAGGGGTTGACTGGGAATTCTGAAATTTCATTAATATATTAATCGTATCGTTTAACATATTGAACGGAAGACCTACTCGTTACTCGTAACGAGATCGTATCTAGTTATTATTATTAAGGTCTTCCGTTTCCAACGGAAGACCTTATAGTTTTCGTACAGTTTCTTATTATTAAGGTCTTCCGTTTTCCAACGGAAGACCTATTGTTTTCGTTCGGTTTCTTTTTCCCTATTATTATTATTTTTTTTTTCTTACAAAATTTGTGCACGCGATTTCTAGAAATTGGCTTGACCAATTTTCATGAAACTTTCAGATCTAATAGAAAGTGATCTGAACTTAATATATATTTTTTTATTTTGATGGCGTCATTTCCGTTCTTGAGATAATGACGTTTTAGCGATTTTCAGAGGGTCGGCTTGTCACTCAAACTCCTCCTAAACGATAAAAGATATCAAATTCAAATTTTCAGGAATTGTAGACGAATGATTGTAGTTTTGCATAAAGTGAATCATTTATGTCTGGTGCAAAAGGCACTGAAGTTCGCCTGGACCCGAAAATTGAGATATAAAAAATGTAGTGATTTTTCTTGGTTTTCTTTATTTATCTCTTTTCTCGAAAATATTTTGTTAAGACATGTAGAACAATTAAAATTTATTTTTACAAGAGCTTTCATTCAACATCAAGAAAAAGGGGCTGGCCCCTAAAATTAGGGGCCAAAAGGTCTCTAAAGTCTTTTATTGATTGCACTTAATTGAGAAATATTTTGTAATACGTTTAAGAAGCAAAAATGTTCATCTTACAGTTATTTAACTATAAATTATAAATAAAAAATCATGCGTTACGTAATTAGGGGTTTTAAGGGGCCAGAATTTTGATCACTTATATCACAAAAAGGACAAATATTTTGAAAAGCAATATAGAATAAAAGATGCTAAAAGTGATGTTCTAAACAATATTCAACCATCAAAATTTCGTTCTGTGGCCCCTATAAGGAAATAAGGGGTCGGCCCCTAAAACGTTCTTTCCCAGATAGCTCAAGAACGGTAACGAATTTCTAAACACTTGTTGGACAAAATATGTTAAATATCAAAAGACCTTTCATTTGACATTAAGAAAAAGGGGCTGGCCCCTCAAATTAGGGGCCAAAAGGTCTCTGAAGTCTTTCATTCATAGCATTTTACTGAGAAATATTTTGTAATACGTTTATGAAGCAAAAATGTTCATCTTACAGTTATTAACCTATACATTATGAAAAAAAATTCATGCGTTACGTAATTAGGGGTTTTAAGGGGCCAGAAGTCCAAAATTTCGATCACTTATATCACAAAAAGGACAAATATTATTCTAAGCAATAAAGAATAAAAGATGCTTAGAATGATGTTCTAAACATTATTCAACTATCAAAATTTCGTTCCTTGGCCCCAATAAGGAGATAAGGGGTCGGCCCCTAAAACGTTCTTTCCCAGATAACTCAAGAACGGTAACGAAATTCTAAACACTTGTTGAACAAAATATGATTATTATCAAAAGACCTTTCATTTGACATCAAGAAAAAGGGACTGGCCCCTCAAATTAGGGGCCAAAAGGTCTCTAAAGTCTTTTATTTATAGCACTTTACTGAGAAATATTTTGTAATACGTTTAAGAAACAAAAATGTTCATCTTACAGTTAAATAACTGTACATTATAAATAAAAATTTATGCGTTACGTAATAGGGGATTTAAGGGGCCAGAAGTCCAAAATTTCGATCACTTATAACACAAAAAGGACAAATATAATGAAAAGCAATATAGAATAAAAGATGCTTAGAATGATGTTTTAAACATTATTCAACCATCAAAATTTCGTTACGTAACCCCAATAAGGAGTTAAGGGGTTGGCCCCTAAAACGTTCTTTCCCAGATAGCTCAAGAACGGTAAAGAATTTCTAAACACTTGTTGAACAAAATATGATTATTATCAAAAGACCTTTCATTTGATATCAAGAAAAAGGGGCTGACCCCTCAAAGTAGGGACCAAAAGGTCTCTGAAGTCTTTCTTTCATAGCCCTTTAATGAGAAATATTGTGTAGTATGTTTCAAAAATGTTCATCTTACAGTTATGCATCCATTATTGAAAAAAGTTTTCTCATATGTTACGTAATTAAGGGGTTTTAAGGGGCTAAACCTTTTGATAATAGCTTTTAATTGTGAAATATTTTTTAATAAATTATAGAAGCAATTATGTTTATCAAAACGTTATAAACCTGTAAATGACAATTGTTTACTCCTTTGTTACGTAATTAGGGATTTTAAGGGGCCAGAAATCCGAAATTTTGATCTTCAATATCTCAAAATGGAGACAAATTTGAAAAGTAAACTTTAACAAAAGATAGTTAAAATAATGTGCTTAACAAGATGCAACCATCATGTTTTTTTAACCGGTCCCTTAACGGGGTTAGAGGGTCGGCCCATAAAATGATCTGTTCCAGATATCTCGAGAACGATATAAAATTTGTAAACACTTGTTGAACAAAATGTGTTTGATGTGAAATGAGCTTTCTTTTGACATCAAGAAAAAAGGGTCGGCCTTTCAATTTCAAGATCCAAAGGGGATTATAATTCTTCATCCATCGCACCTTTATATCCCACCCGCATTTCCTGATATGTTTCGTTGATGAAGATCTAAGGCAATTTCATTTCCTCTTCTAAAAATCGGACGGAAGACCTCCTCGTTGCTCGCAACGAGATCGTGTCTAGTTATTATTATTTTTTTTCCACAAATATTGTGCAAGCGTTTTCTCGAAAATTATTTGACCGATTTTGACCATTTTTTCACAGATGATTGCAAGTGGTCTGAATTTATTTTGTTTTTAAAATTTTTGCCGTCGTCACTTCCGGTACCGATTTATTGCTAATTTTGTAAACTTTTACGACCCATTTTGTGAACAGTTGATCTCGAAGACTATAAGAGATATGAATATGAAACTTTCAGGATAGGTAGTCCATAGTTTGAAGTTGTGCACTATTGTTTTCGTTTTACACAAGTGGCGCCATTTTTTGGAGCTCGCCTAGGCACGAAAATTGGGTACGAATTTCAAATCAAAATTTTCACATGTTTTGATCTATATCTTTTTATCAGTTGATATTTTGTTAAGACATATATAACAAAAATGGTAGAGTATTAAAAGTTCTTTCCAACAAAATCAAGAAAAAGGGGCTGGCCCCTTTAATTAGGGGCCAATAGACTCGTAAACGCTATTACAAATAACTTAAAAACGATAAAGATTTTGTAATGCATTATAGAAGCAAAGTTGTTGATCGTAACAATATCTATCAGAAAAAATCATTGCCACGCCCATTTATGACGTAATTAGGGATTTTTAGGGGCCAAAGTACTTAAACTTTGACGCAATATATCTAGAGAAGGAAACATATTTTGTTAGGCATTGTAGAAGAGAAAATGCTTGCATTGATGATTCTAATCGATTCCACTAATCAAAACACCAATGTATGTCCCCATTAGGAACTAGAGGGCTGGGCCCTAAAATATTCAATCATTTGAATCTCAAAAATGAACAACAATTTTAGATAGGTGTAAGAACAAAAAATTTAAGTATTCATAAGACCTTTCGTATAAAATCAAGAAAAAGGGGCTGGCCCCTTAAATTAGGGGTCAATACAATCGTAAACTGTTTTACAAATAACTTAAAAACAATCAATATTTTGTAATGCATTATAGAAGCAAAGTTGTTGATCGTAACAATATCTAACAGAAATAATCATTGCTACGCCCATTTATTACGTAATTAGGGATTTTAGGGGCCAAAGTACTTAAACTTTGACGCAATATATATAGAGAAGGAAACATATTTTGTTAGGTATCGTAGAAGAGGAAATGCTTCCATTGATAATTTGAATCGATTCCACTAATCAAAAAACTAATATTTGTCCCCATGAAGGATCTAGAGGGCTGGCCCCTAAAATATTCAATCATTTGTATCTCAAAAATGAACAACAATTTAAGATAGGTGTAAGAACAAAACTTGTTAGTATTCGTGAGACCTTTCGAATGAATTCAAGAAAAAGCGGCTGGTCCCTTTAATTAGGGGTCAAGACACTCGTAAACTCTATTACAGATAACTTAAAAACGATCAAGATTTTGTAATGCATTATAAAAGTAAAGTTGTTGATCGTAACAAAATCAGTTTGTTAAACTCATTGCCACACCCATTTATGACATAATTAGGGATTTTAAGGCACTAAAATCATAAATCATTAATGTGCTGTATGTGAAAAAGCAAAACATTTTGTTAAGCATTGTACAGGATATTGACAATCGTATACATTACTTGAAAGGAAAGGGGTTGATTGGGAATTCTGAAATTTCATTAATATTTTTATCGTATCGTTTAACATATTCAACGGAAGACCTACTCGTTACTCGTAACGAGATCGTATCTAGTTATTATTATTATTATTATTATTATTTCCAAATTTTGTGCACGCGATTTCTCAAAAACTATTCAGCCGATTTCAACTATTTTTTCAAAGATGATGAGTCATGATATGAATTTTAAATATTTTTGAAATTTTAGTTGTCGTCACTTCCGGTACCGATTTATCGGCCATTTTGTAGTTTTGTACGACCTATTTTGTGCAGAGCTGATCTCAAAAACTATCAGAAATATGACTTTGAAATTTTCAGGATAGGTAGTCTATAGTCTGAAGTTGTGCACTATTGTTTTGTTTTACGCCAGTGGAGCCATTTCTTGGAGCTCGCTTAGGCACGAAAATTGGGTACGAAGTTTTATTCAAAATTTTCATACGTTGTGATCTGTATCTTTTTATCAGTTGATATTTTGTTAAGACATATATAACAAAAGTGGTAGAGAATCAAAAGTTCTTTTCAACGAAATAGAAAAAGGGGCTGGCCCCTTAAATTAGGGGCCAAGAGACTCGGAAAGTCTATTACATATAACTAAAAGACGATAAAGATTTTGTTATGCACTATAGAAGCAAAGTTGTTGATCGTAACCATATCTAACAGAAAAAATCATTGCTACGCCCATTTATTACGTAATTAGGGATTTTTAGGGGCCAAAGTACTTAAACTTTGACGCAATATATCTAGAGAAGAAAACATATTTTGTTAGTCATTGTAGAAGAGGAAATGCTTCCATTGATAATTTAAATCGATTCCACTAATCGAAAAACTAATATTTGTCCCCATGAAGGATCTAGAGGGCTGGCCCCTAAACTATTCAATCATTTGTATCTCAAAAATGAACAACAATTTAAGATAGGTGTAAGAACAAAAATTGTTAGTATTCGTGAGACCTTTCGATTGAATTCAAGAAAAAGGGGCTGTCCCTTTAATTAGGGGCCAAGACACTCGTAAACTCAAATACAGATAACTTAAAAACGATCAAGATTTTGTAATGCATTATGGAAGCAAAGATGTTGATCGTAACAATATCAGTTTGTAAAACTCATTGCCACACCCATTGATGACATAATTAGGGATTTTAAGGCACTAAAATCTTAAATCTTTAATGTGTTGTATGTGAAAAAGCAAAACACTTTGTTAAGCATTGTACAGGATATTGACAATCGTATACATTATTTGAAAGGAAAGGGGTTGACTGGGAATTCTGAAATTTCATTAATATTCTAATCGTATCGTTTAACATATTGAACGGAAGACCTACTCGTTACTCGTAACGAGATCGTATCTAGTTATTATTATTTTTCTTACCGATTTTGTGCACGCGATTTCTCAGAAACCGCTCGACCGATTTACGTCAAATTTTCAGACCTGATAGGTATTGATCTGAACCTTGTTGGAAATTTTTTTTGTTGATGACGTCACTTCCTGTCTTGAGATATTGTGGATTTATCGTTTTTTATAGGGGTATTTTGTTACAAGAACTCCTCTTTTACTATTTAAGATATGATGTTGAACTTTTCAGGGCTGATAGACGAAAGACTGAAATAGTGTCTAATGTTCTTTAATCATATTTATCTCTAAAAACGCCGGAGCTCGCCCGAGCTCGAAAATTAAGATTAAAAAGGCGTCATGATTTTTCTTGGTTTTCTTTGAATATCTCTTTTCTCGAAAGCATTTTGTTAAAACATGTAGAACAAAAAAATTTAAATAAATCAAGAGCTTTTATTTGACATCAAGAAAAAGGGGCTGGCCCCTCAAATTAGGGGCCGAGAGGGCTCTAAAGTATTTAAGCAATAACTTAAAATTGAGAAATATTTTGTGATATGTTATAGAAGCAATTATGTTCATCGCAACGTTGTTTATCTATACATGATATGTGTTTGCCCCTCTGTTACGTAATACGGTATTTTTGGGGGCCAGAGTCCATAATTTTGATCATTAATATCTCAAAATAGAGAAACATTTTGAAAAGCAATAATGAACAAAATAATGTGTTTAACGATATGCAACCATAATTTCTTTGTTATCCTTCTTCTTCTTCTTTCCCACCCTGAACTTGTCCGACGCGTTTCTCAGATATGGCTGAACAGAATTGTACAAAACTCTAGGATACGATAGGCCTGTATATGTAGTTGTGTACCCTGGTTTGATTTTTTTCATTTGGGGTTGGCCAACCACTTTCCTGGGGGGTCAGAAAGGTGTGGGGTCTAACATTGAACCTTATGGGGAAAATTGTAGACTCTATTGTAAATGGTTATAACTTGAAAACGGACAAAGATAATAATGTAGGGTTTTCAGAATCATATATTGACTGTTACAGGCAATATATAGAGTTTATTAGATCTGACCCCGGAGGTCATCCCCAACCCCCAGGAATTGGAAATGACCATATATCTCAGAAACTGTTAGAATCCTGACCCTTAAACCATATATATTTTTGTTCCTTGTGTTACGAAGCATCAAATGGTATGTAGGTCATGGCCCCCGGGGATTGTCCTGACCCCCCTCAAACAGAAAATGCACAAATAACTTGAAAACGGTTAAGATCCCCACCCCTAAACCATATAAATTCTTGTTCCTTGTGATAAGGGGCATCAAATGGTATGTAGGTCATTGGCCCCGGGGGCTGTCCTGAACGCCCTCAAACTGGAAGTGCCTAAATATCCTGAAAACGATCTAGATCCCCACCCCTAAACCATACATATTCTTGTTCCTTGTGTTAAGAAGCATCAAATGGTATGAAGGTCATGGACCCCGGGGTTATAGCTGACCCCCCTCAAACTGGAGGTGCCCAAATATCCTGAAAACGGTTAAGATCCCCACCCCTAAACCATATATATTCTTTTTCCTTGTGTTAGGGGGCATCAAATAATATGTAGGTCATGGGCCCCGGGGTTGGTTCTGACCCCCCTCAAACAGGAAGTGCCTAAATATCTTTAATAAGGTTAAGATTCCCACACCTAAACCATATATATTCTTGTTCCTTGTTTTAAGGGGCATCAAACAGTATGTAGGTCATGGGCTCTGGGGGTGGTCTTGACCCCCCCTCAAACAGGAAGTGCACAAATATCCTGAAAACGGTTAAGATCCCCACCCCTAAACTATATATATTCTTGTTCCTTATGTTAAGGGGCATCAAATAGTATGTAGGTCATTGTCCCTGGGGTGGTCCTGACCCCCCCCCCCAAACAGGAAGTGCACCAATAACTTAAAAATGGTTAAGATCCCTATCCCTAAACTATATATATTCTTGTTCCTTGCGGCAAGGGGCATCAAATGGCATGAAGGTCATGGGCCCTGGGGATGGTCCTGACTTAAACAGAAAGTGACCGAATATCTTGAAAACAGTTTAGATCCCCACCCCTAAACCATATATATTCTTGTTCCTTGGGTCATGTTGGTTCACCTGATGTATAGTAAAGGACCCTTGAAGAAGATTATGAAACTTCAGAAATAAAAGTAATCAAGTTCTTAATCTTTTTTGTCTGTAAAGTTTGACCCATGTGGGTCATCCCTACTCCCAATGATGGCCTCGTTCGTTTGGGAGACTTTATTATTGCCCCAAATATAATTACATCGTTTTTTTTAAATGTTTTAACTCATTTTAATCGTGTTAAAATGATTTCAAACTAATTTAAACATATGATATATAAATTGCGCTCGCAATTCTGCGTCTGGTGACATCTTACGCAAATTGAATGGATGAAATTAAATTAAATTAAAAAAAATTAAAAACTTCGTTTAAATCGTGTTAAAATGACATCAAACTATATTTAAATAATGATATTTAAGTTGCTTTTTTCTTCTTCTAAATTTAACACTAATTCAAATCTTTTAAAAATGATATTATATTATTTTTAAACATGATATGTTAGTTCCCATCTTGTCTCTCTAAAAACGAAACATCCACATTCTTACTAAGCTTTCCGCGTATTTCATAAGGCAATTGCAGCAAACACACAACCGCTTTCCTGTGAATTCACGTTTGTAATAGAGATAGGTACAATAATGTAGTAAGGAAAATAAGTAAATATAAAAGAAAGTAGTTCGGGGTTTATATGTCAAAAAGGCGAAAAAATGTGCAATTTTGGATAAACAAATGATATTTTTAAAAGAATTATACAGTAAACATTAACAAAAAGCCCATGGCGGATTCGAACACATAATTTGCTGTTCACAAGCCTGATAATTTAACCACTGAGCTACGACGATATACATCTGATTCGATTGATACAAACAGTTTAACAAAACCTTTAAATTGCCATCTTGTAACGTAGTTCTTTAAAGTAAAAGTCTAACTATAGTGAAGTATCTTAAGCTGTCCAACATTTGTTGAAGATAGAGACAACATTCTTGAAAAATGGAAGGAAATTTGAGAGTCAGGCGTAGAATTATAAGCAAGATACAGGGCTCTCAATTCTTTGTCAAGTAAAAAAGGTTTATGCCCCCCCCCCTTTTTTTTTTACATACATTCAATATAAGAGTAAAAACATAAGCTGATTTGTATGCCATCTTATTCATTTTAGGCATAAATAAACAGTTCATAATGTTAAAGACAATTACTTGAAGATCCAATAGTTCGAAGGATAATTAGTTCTTAGACCCACTAGTCATAGTTGGACGATGTTGGAAAACTCACATTCTGGTTGGTGTCTTAAAAGTTCGTTTGAACAAATGAGAAACGTTGTTTCAAGAATGATGTTAATTGTGTATTGATAAATGTTGAAACGTTGTCATATAATTGTAAGACAGGCAAGTAAGTAATTGACTTTCTGATATCAATTTATCGTCCGAGTGAACTAATCCGATCACTATTTACACACCTTGGTAACATGTAAAATATTACAATTCAACTAAATAGTGGACAATTCCGAAATAATGACACATTTAATTAGAGTAAATTCAAGTTTGTCTTAAATCTACAGTAGAATATACAGTTTGAAATTGTTCTGTTCTTCTATCTATTGTTAAAATATAGCTTAAGTTATGCTGTTTTTTTTACTATATTGTTGTTTTTCGGGAAAAAATTGAATATCTTTCGTCTTGACACATTATAATAATATAATCGGTGTTACACCTGCACTAACTAGTACATATTATATAAGCAATCGGTGTCACGTGATACAATAAAATATAAAGAAGACATTGCTTTCCCGTTAGACAAACTATAAATTTTGAATCAATTAAAGAAATATATTTTAACGCGATCGACCTCATCATTGCAGCATAATGGTAAATGATATAAGTTAACAAAATATATTCATTTTTCGCCGTCGTTTATAGTTGACTGAAATGAAAGCGTGTATAGTTGTATGTACAATTAAATATAAATATATTTTTCTGGTGTTTGATTTAAAGTCTTATTCATATTTTTAGTTTCAAAATAAGTAATTATTATTCAGTGTATTTATGTTCTTAATCAACTTGAACGCGTTCTAAATTAACAGTTACAGGATAGAGCTGTGCCATTCAGTCAATTATTATAAAAAAATAGAATATTATTGAAATCATATCTTATGCAATAGGTTTATTTTGTTTCTTAGAATCCTCAAGATGTAGGCATCGTCCTGTTGTTTATTGTCCTGCAAAGATTCGCTCAAGGATTTGTTTGTGATAAAAGTGCTACACACTGCTACACCTCGCTTGTTATTGATTATGCTTTCACAATGAATGATCCGGATACCGGCCCGGTATTCGCACAAAACGGCAAACTTTACTCGGTAAAGCGGCCTGATATGGAGGTTGCAATTGAAAACGTAATTACCGCCGATGGCTGGAACACCACATTGCAATTAATCACTGCCAATCAGTCGATGCCTGGACCACCTATCTTTTTATACGAGAATCAGAAGATTACCATTATCGTCCAAAACAATTTATTAAACGAAGCCATTACAATTCACTGGCATGGGATAGATCAATTGGGATGGCCAGCAATGGACGGAGTCGCCTTTGTTACACAGTGTCCGATCTTACCTGGACAATTTTTTAATTATACTTTTCAACCTCGGTTTAGTGGAACGTATTGGTATCATTCTCATGTCGGCAATCAACGAGATATGGGACTATTTGGGGCGTTCATTGTTCTTGAACACAACGAAGTTATTCCAATAAAAAACCAGCATCTTGTCATGCTGCAAGAATGGAACCATTTGTATGGCTCAACCACACTGTTAAAGGCAAATTTAGAAAAAGCATTTATTCAACCACACTCGATTCTTATTAACGGCAAAGGACAGTTTGAAAATAACAACGCACCTTTACAAGAATACGAATTAAACGGACATGTCACAGAGAAACATTTGTTTAGAATAATAGGAGTTGGTTCAACAGGACCCCTTTTATTTTCAGTTCCGGATATTCCTTTAAAAGTCATTGCAACTGATGGATACCCAGTCAGAAGCAAACAAGTTGATCAAATCGTCATTTATCCTGCTGAACGTTATGACATCGAACTGGACCCTAGTGTGACCAATAACGTATATAATATAACTGTACGTAGTCTGAGGGGAATATTTCTCGAAAAACAAAAAAATATTATTGGACATGGTTTAATTAAAATAAATACGTACCCATCATCGTTTAAATGGTCTCCAACCAAACGATTTACAGTTTTAAATTGCCCATTTGATTTCGACTTCATTGATTCTAAGTATTCGTATACCTGTTTTCCTGTGACTTGTTTACGTTCACTACCTTCTCAAAATAATTTTGATTTGCTGGAACGCAGCAATGAAAAATTCACATACTTTTTAAATTTTGGTTTTCCTGGCAAAACTGGATACAGTTCGATAAATGGTCGTAAATTTATTTGGCCAACTGTATCGGCTCTATCGCAATCGTCGGAACTGGACACTTCTTGTGATGAATGTAATAATGAAAATTCATGCAAATGTACCCACTCTCTTAATTTGAAGTCAGGTGCGGAAATCATAATGGTGTTATCAAACATTGGTAATGGTGCAAATATATCACATCCAATACATATTCATGGTCATACTTTTGAAGTACTAAAAATGGGTTTTCCTCACTTGCATCCACATTCTACTCATCTCGATCAGAACAACGACTTAGTATGTAACTCGCAATTACCAAATGAAGCAAGCCAATGCAATGACGCTAAATGGCGGAACACTTTCTGGAAGGATTATCGAAATATTACTGGCATAAACCTCAAAAATCCAGTACGGAAAGACACTGTCATCGTTCCCTATGGGGGCTACACAATTATAAGGTTCTGGGCAACCAATCCGGGAGTCTGGTTCATGCATTGCCACATCGATAAACATATGGTAGAGGGTATGGCTCTGATGCTAAATGAGTCTCGTGAAAATATACATGATTTGCCAAAGGACATGCCAACATGTCATAGTTTTAAGAACCAACCAATTGTTGGAAATGAACATCCCCCAAGAGGTTTGTTAATTTGTTTTTTTAAAAGCTCAATGCAATAAAATATTCATTTATTTTAGAATATGTTTTTCCATTAACGTTTAAAAATTGTAGTATGCAATTTACATTCATTATCGTTGAACTCCCCTATATACTGCTCATTTTTCAAAACTAGTTACTTCAAGATTTTTGTTGTGTTTCTGTTTCATTTTTTATTTCTTACATTAAGCATACTGTTTTCATATTGTTTTCGTTACATAAGAGAGGTTTAGCAGACCAACTGGTACGCGTACTTGTACGTGTAGGTGAAAACTTTTCTTGTTTAGCAATTGCAACGTGTACCTATATATGTAAATGTTTTAATGTATTTCTAGATACCCTCTCCTACTAAGCTGCGAAATTCGTCATTACACAAACAGATGACGTAATGCACATATTTTCCTTTCCACACGTTTACGGACGCGTACACGTTGATTTGATAAATCCCTCAATAATCACAAACAAACCACTGGTAAAATTTGGACCCTTAAACCTGAATGTTTCTACTAATTTAGTAACTTTTTTTTCACAAGTACCGTGCTTTATATTCCGAGGTATAAAAATAACTATTTATCGTACTGTGGTTTCATTAATATTCAAGGGTATCAATTTTCGTGGATAAAGTGAAAATCACAGTTTATACGTAAACTCGTGGCCAATGGCCCTATTAATACAAAATAATAATAGGACATGCACTTCAATGAACGTTTAATTTCGTGGATCAAGTTAACAACGAAATCCACGAAAATTGATATTCAACGAATTTTGATGAAACCACAGTAATCATTTACCTATGTTCAAAATGTAATGAGAGATAAAACTTTTTAAACAACATGAAAAACATGAGTACCAAATCTCTTGAGACCTGTTAAAAAGTCATTTTTACATTTTAAAAAGGTTCATTCCTCTGTTTTTGGGTAGCCATTTTGGGTCACCTCTTGTCTAGAAATTATGGATCCTTTAATAATTCTTCTTGTAAATTCACTTTATACTTATAAATTCAGGCATTTTGCAATAGAACTACGAAATGCCTGTACCACAGTACTTGCTTACACCTTTGGTATTTCAACACATGTGTGATGATATCCGTAATGTATAATTGAATTTTAACTGATAAGTTATTATTGTGAAATTAATCAACAACCTTCCTTCATTTTCGATAAACAAGCCCGAAATAGCAAAAATGAGAGTAAGGTGGTGGACACGCTTTGGCGGATCCATATCATGGATAGTCTAAATCAAAATGTATACTTGCAATGAAATAATATTTAATGATTACGTAAAGAGTGAATATATTTACATTGAGGTTATGTACAAAATACAAAGAAGTTTAGATTTGACAAATTTTGAATAAAATGAGTCATTTCGTTTCTTTAGTTGGGGATTTTAGTTTTGATACTAATTTGCTTAAGAAGCAGCACGACCTCTGGTGACAGAATGGGATAGAACTTTCCAGAAAGGGGTAACCAAGAACGCAGATTGACTTCTAGTAAATAACAAAACGTATGAGTTCATCATGCATCGCGGGCAGATACATTTGATCGGAATTCAATAAATACAAACAATAAATACGAACTCAGTATTAATGGAAAGAACTTTCTAGAACGGGAAGTCCAAAAACGGGTTGACTTAATGACATCATGGTGGAAAGTATAGGGCAAGTTAACAATCGGGCATATACTTTGACAACTTAAGTTTAAAATATGCATGCAAAAAGATAATAATGCATAACCTAGCGTGTTTTTATATTATACTTTTTATGCCACGACAGATTGGTTGCTAACCTTAGACTATAATTTGTACACATTAATGATTAATGAACAGATTATTGTATTCTACGTCTATATTGATAATTGATGTATGCATAAAACGGGGAAGTTTAATGGGAATCTCCCCCACCTCTCAAGATTGTTTTTCAAAACAATTTTTTTTTTAAAATTTTTATTTGGGACAGTAATAGATATTATATTAAAAATTGACCTAAAGAACCAAATTTATAAAGAGAGAGAAAGAGAGACACACACTAAATACCCATTCACTGGTTGGAAATAAATACAATAAAAAAGTTTATTTTTTTCCGTCAGCTGCAACAAATAGGTTTAAGGCCACGTACATGTATATATCAACTGAGCTTTTTATCCCCTCGCGCAACTTGTTGCGAAGGGGATATAGCATCGCTACCGTGCGTGTGTGTGTTCGTATGTGTGTGTGTGCACTCCATTTTAATTTTCTAGTAAATTCCAAGAAAACCCTCTCATGAAAATCCATCAAACTTTGTACACTTCTTTGGCATGGTAAAAGGACAAACCCTGTTGATTTCCAAATCAATTGATTAAGTATTTTTTTTAAAATTATCGTAAAAAACGAAGTTAAAAACATGAATTTTATGTACGACTTGACAATAGACATTTTCGGTAATTTTATGTACGACTTGAAGTTAATCGCTACCGTATATAGTTTAAATCAACAACCATTCCCTCACCAGAGGTCGTGCTACCCAAGTTTCGCTTACACCTCTGTCAACGCCCGATGTACAAGATTTTTGTACAAATTTAAACGATGGGCAAAATGTAATTAAAATCTATGTAGTTATTCCTTTTATCTATAAATATGATTATAAATTTAAATCTTAACGCCTTTATTTATTTTTATTTCAACGTTACTGGAAGAACTATTTTGCGGAGGTAAAAATTAAAATATGAACACATGATCTAGTTTGACAGATGTTTGAAAAATCAGTTTCTGCATGCTACCGATTTATCGATGATTTTACATAAATCAGCAGCAATGTCATCTCCTGTTATGTTTTTAAACGTGTCTTCAAAGTCTTCGCCCGTCGATGACTCCCCTTCAAGCTGATTATACAGAAGAAACGAATCAACAATGCCATGTGCTCGCCATGCTTGTTTTGATCATGTGACAGACTATTTTTCCGGCGTTGACAGAGGTGTAAGCGAAACTTGTGTAGCACGACCTCTGGTGAGAGAATGATCAACAACTTGACATTTTTGGGGATTTAAATCTAGTGAAGGTAAAAAAAAAACCGTTTTGTAGCATTGGAGCGTTAGACGAGTGCCCATAGTTAAAAGTTGAAGTGGGCAAGAGATTTAAGTCTTCTGATTTACATCGATACAAGCAGTCGACTTTCGGACAAATTTTCCCGTATTACTTACAATAGAACTAGTCCAAAATTCAGTAGAGACTTTGACAGATATCGCACATTTATCACGCGAAAATTGTTTTATATTAATAATAACTGCATATATATCTACTATACTTTGGGTTAATTATAATACGAAAACTAGCAACTAGAATTTTCCATCAGAGCAGACTACAGAGCGCTTGATTTTCAGCTACGTTTCATAATGTATAGGGATCGTTTATGTATGCTTATAAAAAATGAATGTCACTAAATGAATCTAAATTATTAAACTTTAAAGTATATGTGTTGAGTTTCTGCTAGGAATAGGAAAACTGTACAAACACGTAAATCTAAACCCCCTCCCCCAATTTATACACCAAAAAGCTTGGGGATTGGGATTAAATAGATATTATGTATTCAAATTGGCTTAAAGAAATACTTCTCTATTTTGATCTGATAAATTTATATGTATTTTCCTAAATAATGTAATCCCCCGTACAATAAGTCATGTCGCGAGGGGATGCTCCGCTTAGCGGTGCCCTTGTTACATTTTTATCACTTCTCGAGAACCACTGGGCCAATTTATTATTTTATTATTACATATCATTGATTTTCTTATTTGCAGGAGTATATCAATTTTTTAAAATTTTATTTCAGATCTGTGGTGGGTGGTCATTGTTTTGCTTGTGGTATCGGTGATATTGTTTTTTGCGCTTGTCATCACGACCTGCTTCCTAATTAAAAGCGATACAAAAAGAAGAAGAGTTGGTCCAGGATGAAAAGTGTGATAATGGATTTTTTTTACAGAAGTAGTAAAACATTACTATTGATAGTAACATGCTTATCTTTCAAAAGGATTGGTAACCTAGCGCTGTAGTCATCATGTAACACAGAAGTAGATTTCTTAACGATTACCTAAGTTCTTTGAATCGATTTATTATTAATAGGAAGGCACAGTGGTGCACTGAAATTGTGTTGCCCAGGGTTGGGTGGGCCGGGGTCTCAATTCAGATTGGTGAATCTAGAGTGGGTTTTACATCGGCATTAGCATAGCTTATTAAGCTGTGCTTTATCATTCTTATGTACTGTGATGTCAACTTTGAAGTGAAAAATAAGAAATTACTATTTTGTAGCAATCGTATATTCTAGAGCATTTTCGGCAAGCTCAGCAAACATAAGAGATGGTTTTACGAGCTTGAAGGTAGTTACGAAAAGCTAGCTATTTGTTATAACTTTAGAAATAACTTGGCATTATCAGACCTAAGCTACTATTACTAAATCATAAAACTTCAGATCATATATAGATGATAAAACGAAATTGACATGATACAGTTTATCTACAGTTGTTTTCCCAGATTGCCCTTCTGTGAAGTCGGGCATGCATATTCCAGTAAAAAGGGCAAATGTGAATGCTAGCTCTCGAGAAAGAAAGCAAGAAAAGAATAAACAGGTCTATGTGAATGAATTTCAGAGGTATTTACAGACCCTTAAACGTGCTACTAAACCAGTTGCACGGTTTGGTTTGGTAGGCTTTTTGAACGGTATACATTATCTTGTTCGTTTTGTAATTTGTACGGTTCGTTTCTTGCACGGTTCGGTTCTTGCACGTTACGCTTTGCCAAAAGTTTAAAAAGGTTTAATGAAAAGTTTGCGCGATTCATTAATATGGTAGGTAGGCGTGGCCTGAATGCTTTGGTTAGTAAGCCCCCTCCCCCATTTGAAAAAGTAAGAGCATATTGCTTTGCTGTCTGTCTGTTGGACGGTCGGTCCATCATCAGTTTCCGATTTTTAAAGTCTGGTATTTTTAGTACTTAACTTAAATATATGCTTAGAGATAAAATTATCAAATTGCTGTTATAACTAACTAGATACAAACTCGGTACAAGTAAGTCTAGGTCTTCCTTTCAATTTTTAAAACGATACCATTAAAATATTGATCAAATTTCAAAAGTCTCCCTTATTCCTTCCTTTCAGAAAATGAATACGATTGTCAACATCCTTTACAATGCTTAACATAGTGTTATCCTTTTTCACATACAGCACATTAAAGATTTAAGATTGTACTCCCCAAAAATCTTAAACAATGTCATCAATGGGTGTGGCAATAAGTAACTAATATTGTTACGATCAACAACTTTGCTTCTATAATGCATAACAAAATCTTGATCGTTTTTAAATTATGTGTAAAAGACTTAACGAGTGTATCGGTCCCTTATTTAGGAAGGCAAGCCCATTTTTCTTGATTTCGTTCAGAAGGTCTCACGAATGTTAAATTATTTTGTTCTTACACCCATCTTAAATTGCTGTTCATTTTTGAGATACAAATGATTGAATATTTAAGAGGCCAGCCCTTAAAGTCCTTAATGGGGACATACATTGGTGTTTTAATTAATAGAATCGATTAGTATCATCAATACATATATTGTTTTCTCTACAGCGCTAAACAAAATATGTCTCCTCTAAATATATCAGGTCAAAATTTAAGTACTTTTGCCCCCAAAAATCCTTAATTACGTAATAGATGGGCATGAGAATGATTTTTTTTCTGCTGGATATTATTACGATCAACAATTCTGCTTCTAAAATGCATTACAAAAATCTTTATCGTTTTTAAGTTATTTGTAATAGAGTTTACGAGTGTCTTGGCCACTAATATAAGGGGCCAGCTCCATTTCCTTGATTTCTGTGAAAAGGTCTTACGAATACTTTGTATTTTGTTCTTACACCCATATAAAATTGTTGTTCATTTTTGAGATACAAATGATTCAATTTATTAGGGGCCAGTCCTCTAGATCCTAAATGGGGACATGCATTGGTGTTTTGATTGGTGGAATCGATTATTATTATCAATGCTAACATTTTCTCTTCTACAATGCTTAACAAAATATAACTCCTTCTCTAGATATATTGCGTCAAAGTTTAAAAACTCTGGACCCTAAAAATCCCTAATTACGTAATAAATGGGCGTGACAATGAATTTTTATGATAGCTATTGTTACGATCAACAGCTTTGCTTCTATAATGCATTCCGAAATCTTGATAATTTTTAAGTTATTTGTAATAAACTTTGAGTGGACCTTGGCCCTTAAAAAGGGGGCTAGCCCCTTTTTCTTGATTTTGTTGGGAAAAAAAAACTTTCGTTTCTTTACCACTTTTGTTCTATATGTTTTAACAAAATATTAACTGATAAAAAGATTCAGTTCAATACGTATTAAAAGTTTGATACAAAATTTATACCTATTTTTCGTGCTTAGACGAACTCCAAGAAATTGCGCCACTGGCGTAAAACAATTAAATAGTGCATAACCTCAAACAATAGACCACCTATCCTAAAAATTTCAAAGCGATATCTCTCATTGTCTCTTGAGTTTATAGCTGCACATAACGGGTTGTCAAAAATTACAAAATGGCCGATAAATCAGTACCGGAAGTGATGACACAAAGTTTAGTGCACGTCCAATCATCTGTGAAAAAAATGACCGAGATCGGTCGAAAAGTTTTTGAGAAACCGCGTACACAAAATTTAGGGAAAAAATAATTATTAGAAACAGTACGAAAACAAAAAGGATATTCCATTGGAAACGGAAGACCTTAGTAACTGTATGACTTTGATCACGATCTGTTGATTGTTATAACATGCATTTTCATATTTCGAAACATTTACCATAATTAATTACCTAATTGTCTACAGACCTTTGCGGTTTTATTTTCCCGATTACGACAAAGAGCACACGGCGGGTGTGACCGGTAAGCAGAGGATGCTCACTCCTCCATGGCAGCTGATCCTACCTCTATCTTGGAGGTCCGTGTTGCTCTGCTTTAAAATTTGTATGAAAAAATGACAATAACAATCCCTCAACCATTTCAAAAATCCACAAAACGAAATACAAATTCAAAGCAGAGCAACACGGACCTCCAAAAAGAGGGAGGTATTCGTTTTATGGAAAGCTAAACCTTGTGTGGATGCATCCTCAGGTATTGTAGATTCAACGTTGTGAAAATCATGATCCCCGGGGGTAGGTTGGGATCACAAAGGGGGGGGGGGGGAATGGTCGAAGATTAACATAGGAATATATAGAGTAGTTCTCAAAAAGTATTCTACTCTTAAAATAATCAGCAAGGAAAGCTGAAACTTGTGTGAAAGCATCATAAGGTAGTGTTGATTCAAAGTTGTGAAAATGATGACCCGCAGGGGAAGGGTTGGAGCCACATTTAGGGGGTCGAAATTTGACATAATGGATGGAGTAAATCTTTAAAAATCTGCTTCTCTTAAACTTTTCAGCCAGGAAAGATAAAACTTTTGTAACAGCACCATCAGGTAGTGTAAACTCAAAGTTGTGAAAAGCATGATTCTCGGGGGTTGGATGGGACCACAATTGGGGGGGGGTATCGAAGTTTTACATAGAAATATAGTTCTGTAGAGTAATTTTTTTTAAAATTTTCTTCTCAGAAAGTAATCAGTCAGCTGATTTTTTTATAATTGTTAGGACTTTGGCCCCAGGACAATTCTTCGGCCTAACAAGAGGTTCAGAGTTTGATGTAGGTTTATATCCCATATCTATGTATTAACAATTGTTAAGGATCTTTTTGAGAACTGCAATACTTAACATGTGATATGACTGTACAATCATCCTGTTAGAAAAGGGAATAAAGTTTATAAATATAAGAATATCCAGGGGGAATTGATTTTATTTGTACAGGATCTACATGTTATAGTGTACATTGTCCAAATAGTATGTGATATGACTCCATTAAGCTTTTTTGTTCCTCAGGTGAGCGATGTGGCTTATGGGCCTCTTGTTTTAAGTATGGATTAAAAAAAAACATAAATATGAAACGTTTTCATTAGATTATTTTCTTCTAGTAATATAGGAGGAGCCAAGTAGCACGCAGCGCAAGGCGTGATCTGAACTGCTTTATTCTAACTGATTGATCTGGGTAGCACGGGAAGTTCTAAAATAAAATCCCGTTCAAATGACCGACTATAAAAAAACTAAACCGAAATAGTTACGTTCAGTGATAAATGCTTACTTTAAGTATAATAATTAATTAAAGTTCTCTCTCTCTGTCTTTCTCTGTCTATTTCTCTCTCCTGCGAATCACTTAATGTCATAATGTATGTAAAGTTCAGCATGTACAGGCTATTTAAAACATTTTATTAAAATAATCAAAATAATATTCCCGCATTTTGTGAACATTTTTGTTGTACCTCGCCCAGATCTACAACGATACTCTTTATGCACTTCGGCCTAGGGCGGCAACGATAAGTGTCGGCGGACCTGCCATTGCAGACGACCACACGCACCCGGTGCTCATTTCGGGTGTCGGTCGAAGCAACATCTATCTGCGATGTAAGTTTCATCGAAAACCATAGATATGTTAAAAGGTCTAAGAAAGGGAAATAAATTGAATCATTGATGTAGCGGTTTTTAATGAAAGAAACAGAGTGAAACTAAGTATGTGTTTTTCAATCCTGTAATATGTATTTGATCGAAAGGAAAATAAGTATGGGTACAAAAGTACGCATTCCTGTAGGTTTTGTTTTTTTTTTGTTGTTGTAAATTTTCTTCAATTTTTTAAAGTCTTTTATAAGGAAATATCAATGTTTCTCCATCTTCTTGTTGTATCTTATTTGTATTTAATTTATTATAGAAAACGTTTAAGGTTTTCTTAACAAATAAATTATGAACTGTTTGAAATTGATGTTGTTTTTGTCGAAGCAAAAAAATAAAGCTTTCATTAGTTTCAGTTGCGGAAACTCTTTCGTAAACATGTATCCATACGGTTTATGGAATTTAAATCTATGCAGAAACATCAAGTTTCAGTAAGGTTGCGGAAACCGTTTTGATTAGTGGACAGCCTAAATCTTCTTTAAAAGAATAGCTTTTAAATAGTATATTCACTATATTGTAATATTATCAATCAAACTTTAAAGCTGCAAGAACTTTCAATAAAAAAAAAATTGGACACGAATCAAAATTTAATTAAAGCTACAATATTGGATTTTTTTTAATAGATTAAAATTCACAGCTAACAATATCCATTTCAAAAAGTAAGGAAGATCTGATTGTTAATTTGCTAACAAATTAGCATCCTTAATGTTGCTTTTTGAAATTTACTTGGAATATATAAGAAAACAAGTATGCATATCTTTTTGTCATTTTTCCAAATTTCAACAAAATGTCGAATAAGTTTTATCAATTCTTAAAAAAAATGGCATTCCCTGAAAAGGCTGATACATCCCTGTTTAAAGGGATGAGATGGTTGACGGTTTGTTAATATGACATTTTCAAAGATACCATAGAGCATCAAAAGTGGGTAAAATAATGCTCTATAATTTCTCAGCTATATTAAGGGCGTCCATAAAATAATAGCGGTATTTATCACATAAAATATAAGCCTTTGAATAATCTTGATATTATATTCCAAAAAATTGTTACACAAAGTAATTTTTTATCAATATACACTAGATGATATCCCGCTCAAGCGCGGGGATTAACAATAATTCACATATTATATTATAATACGATGCTTAATATGTTGAACCAGGTTTTTTTGGTTCATTTTTCTATGTATTCGGTCCGAAATTTTTCTTAATTGCTTTTCTTAAAATATTCTATAAAACTGAAATAAAAAAGCAGCTGCGTGGCTGAAAATTTAAAGGAGAGGACAGTGATGAAAATCTAAGCTGAAATGGAGTATATACACATGAACATGTGCATGGCCTTAATTCTTTTTGTTGCAGCTGACCGGAAAAAAATAGACTATTATCTTATTTCAAACCAGAGTGTGGGTGTATAGAGCGTGGTATCTCTTCTTAGAACTTTGTTCTTTATGTCAAATTTCACTTATTATTGCCCAAAATAAGAAATTTAGATAAAACATTGTCAACAAATTAATTTATAAGGTTTACTACCAATCTGTCGTGGTATAAAAAATATGTATATGTTATTTAAAAACGTGTACGCTCTTTTCGCCCTAGTGTTAATTAGTCAACCCCATTTTTTGGCATCCCGTTTTGTAAAGTTCTTTCCATCAAAAATAAAATCGCATCTATTGGCACATTTTATTTATCAACTTTTTTGTATTAACCAGATGTCCGATCTGCTCACAAAGCATGGTGACTCATCCTACATTCTCCAACATGACGTTAATTAGCCAATCCGCGTTCTTGGTTACCCGTTCTAGAAAGTTCTACTAATCAAAACAAAAATCGCACATTCAAGAAACGAATTGGCTCATTTTATTTATTCAACATTTGTCAAATCTCAATTCTTATGTATACCCGAAATAGGATCCCAGAATATATATTCACTCTTTACATAATCATTCAATATTATTTCATTGTAAGTATATTTTTTATGCAAACTCCCACTGACTTGGATCCGCCAAAGCGTGTCCACCACCTTACTCACATATTTGCTATTTCGGGCTGGTTTATCGAAAATGAAAGTAGGTTTTTAATTTATCTTACAATAATTACTTATCAAGTAAAATTCAATTATAGCTTACGGACATCAACTCACACATGTTGAAATGCCAAAGGTGTGAGCAGTTACTCGGGTGCAGGCATTTCGAAGTTTATTGGCAAAATGCCTTAATTTATAAGTATAGATATTAGATAATTTGCTATCGCATGAGCAATTTTTGAGTCTCTTGGGAATACCCTGTCACGTGATACTGCTATAAATAGATGAACCAGGAATAATACGAAAAAATGCATAGTGCAAGGGCTTAACATTAACAAATATAATTATTTCTGTTTCTAACTTGTAAAATGAACATCTAAAATTTCAAAAAGTGCTGGGAGCTTGAAATATTCAAGTAAGAACAATTATTAAATTCAATATAAACAGTGGATGAACAGAAATTTGCAGGGAGTTCCCACAATTAATGCTTATTTATATGATATGCGTAGCGATTTCATGTAGCTCCCAGCACTTTTTGATATAACTGGGATATAATGGTAACACATGTAAAATTTCAATATATTTGATAAAGTGTATGCCCTTGCACTACTGCATTTTATCTGACCCATTTCACTTTCGGCGTCATTTGCGTGAAATTCAAACGCAACACTGACTAAGATCATGATTTTAATTTTCGTTCATAAAATAATTACACGCTGTGAATTTCATTAAAATAATGTTAGAATTTTGTCTTGTTCACACCAGTCATCATTACCAAATTGTTGAATTTGGAAAAATTAATTCATCTGTTGCCCTCACCAATAACTATTGATATAAGGGTGATGGGGGGGGGGGGGGGGGGTAGGGGGTGGAGGTTTAAGTGTAAGTTTGTAATTTACACATTTATGTTTTATAATGGTTTATGTTACTCTGCTGCTAAATAAATAAGAAATACCTATAATATATGACCAGGGTGACTTGTAATTATAGTTAATATTTTTTTGTAATAATTAAAGAAAGCAACATAAATCAATCTTTATCTAGAATTTATTATAATAATCAACTTGACAAATACAATGTACTATATAGGGATTGCTTTTCGATCTGTAACAAACTGTTCAACAAAACTAATGTTTTCTGATTTTCAGTATTATTCAGTCATGATGTGGAATCTATGTCAAATGACCATATTCTTTCACACTTCATGTACTTCTCCTCTTGTCTTTTTGATGTACATTGTAAGGAGGCAGTGCAGTTGATAAGAAAACCAATGCCTGAAATTATGAATATCTATCAATTTCAAATTTAATTTCAATAAATATCAATGAAAGATATTATGATAGGTTACACTATAGAAATATGATTTTAAAAAACCCAGACCAAATATACATGAAGTTAGTGGGTAAAAGAAATATTTATAGAGTACCTACTTTTTTATCAACACCCCAACAAAGTGTCTCCAGTGGACCATTTACTGCTTTAATAACCCTGAAATTGAATAATGTGTTATAATTAGTAAACTATTGTGCTGAAGATAATATGAAAATGGAAAATTATTTTATCATTGTGCATACTAATGGCAGTTTTAATTTCATTAATATTCTAACAGGCATAATCAAATGTTTATTGTTTTAAATATTGTGTGGAAAATCAGTTCAACACTGTAATTTTGTTTATTCAAACATGTAATCTTCCTGATAAAAAAGGCTAAATGAAATATCACATTTCGATTTACATAAACAACAATACAATCTTGTCTATATTCAATCCAGATTCTCACAGTAATATTTGTAGTGCTAATACAGTGTTTGGACTTTCCATTGTTAACATTTATTTTGAACACGGAGGAAATGCGAGCTAATGTTATTGCGATATAAGAGACCAGTAAAAAGCTACAATGAGCTTCAATACTCTTAATGATCAAAATTAGCGAATCGTGGAACATTTCTATTGCCTGATTGAGTCACCAAACTGATGTATAAACACAATATTACATGAAAAACAAATGTAAACAAGTAAACAAAATCGAAGCCGAGGAATTTCCCTTCGTTTCTGTTTTATCCTACAGTACACAGGCACCTGACGTTATAAATTTTTCTCATAATAAAAATAAATACCCTATATCTAATAATACACAAGGTACCCATCCCCGCCATCTTGGATTTATTTCAAACTGTCACATCAGCTGGAAGTTTTGCTTGAAACTCATCGGTAAAATTATTTTGCGATCATCTCCGTCTCCCGATCGGTCATTCAACATCAAAGCTTACAACCAATTCAACCAAAACGGTGCATTACAACTGTCATTAATAAAATTCACCCTCGATCTGCATCTACTGCCTAAAATATGCGACAAAAGGCTAAAGGGTGGACGGAAGTTGTCACCTATATGTAAATGAGATTTCCCTGCACCGTGTGTTTGTTTCAATATTTAAAAAGATATGCATTTATAAACATGTTTATATAAACTTTGTGTAACAAAAGATATAATTCTCTGTTTATAGTATCCCTTTTCTTAGTTTTAACTTGTATGTTGATCGAATTCAAAATAGACGCCTTATGAATATTCGTATCAGTGCTATATTTGGAAGGGATTACCCAAAGTATGATGCAATTTATGTCAACTTCCGTCCACCCTTTAGCCTTTTGTCGCATATTTTAGGCAGTAGATGCAGATCGAGGGGTGATTTTTATTAATGACAGTTGTAATGCACCGTTTTGGTTGAATTGGTTGTAAGCTTAAATGTTGAATGACCGATTGGGAGACGGAGATGATCGCAAAATAATTTTACCGATGAGTTTCAAGCAAAACTTCCAGCTGATGTGACAGTTTGAAATAAATCCAAGATGGCGGGGATGGGTACCTTGTGTATTATTAGATATAGGGTATTTATTTTTATTATGAGAACAATTTATAACGTCAGGTGCCTGTGCTACAGTATTAGACAATATAAAACAATATCTAGGGAAAGTACAGATAAATCCTACTTTGTTCAGTTGAATCCTCTACCGATTTCCGTCTAGGCTGGTTGTAAATGAGTTAAATTCTCAGATATATCACTGAAGTCCACATGTTTATTCTGATCACAGCTGCAAGCGCCGATGTGACGTAGTCAACCGCGACACGTCATCAGACGACTTAGGAATTTCATAATTTCGCAAGATATAAAGAATAGTTGAAATTTTTATTTCAGTACATCTTTCTTGATACAATCAATCCCAATAATTAATCATTTATTTTGGTAGATGTTTGTTAATTACCGAAATACAATATCTCGTAAAATCTCATGAATAAGGGTCGGGGCATATGCAAATTTTCCTAAATCACACGTGCTAGAATTCTAATTACCTTCCTTAACATAGCTGAGTTATCTCATGTAATTTTGCCAAGTCCATTCAATTATTAGCTGGTAGAAATTGGTGAAAACAATGCACTGTTATGCACAACTTTTATAAAATTTCTTACCGTCTTCTTTACCCCGAATCACACCAAACAGTTAAACAGCCCAACCCTTTAACGAACCCGATTGTAATAGTACCAAAATAAAAATACATGCCGATTAAATTTACAACACAATGTTTGACAATATTTTACAGAATTTATTTGTTTGTTAAAATGTTTAAAGGAATGGTGCAAGTAACGCACGATATTATTACTGACGAATCTCACATACTCGCCTTGTATATTCAATACACACCGAACCCGATAACGAACCCGAAGATCAAAAAAATGGCATATAAAAAATTAATTCTCTCAAAAATATGTCACCCAGACGACGCTACAAACGTGTAAACTTGATCTGTAGTTTGACATTTTGAAGCTGTTCAGCAAGTTTCATATTATTCCTCAAACGCATAAAGAAAAAAAATGTGGAAAACTGAAGTGGGGCAGACAGACGTACAGACAGACGGACTGACGGAATCAGAGGAAAGCTATAGTCCCCTCCGGTGAAACCGGTAGGGGACTAATAATTAGACAGAGTATCCACTTCGACTTCAGAAACAGTGAGATACTCGGTTGTCTTGGAGATCTTTAGTTATTTCCCCAGTAGTGATGTCTTACAGTCGATGACGACCAGCTGTGACAGAGAACAGGGACCAGCAAAAAAACCACAGGGAGTATTGACATCAGATATTGTCGGCCCTACAGTGACGGTAACATCCCGCTATATAAAAGCAGTAAAATTTGCTAAAAAAATGAAGACAATCAACATAATAAAATAAATAGTGCCTGCTTAGGAGGCTACCAGTTGACATTGACACCCCTTGAAAACCACTGTTAACCTCCGCTTCGTGTCGGTTGACAATGGTTTTCTTAGGAAAATTTAAATTTAAAAAGAAAAGAGAAAGGCTAGACATTAGGGGTTTAAACTTTAATAAAGATTAAAAAGTTTAAGGAGTCTCAAAATGTTATTATCACCTCGCGCAACTTGTTGCGAGGGGGATATAGCATCGCTGCTGTGCGCGTGTGTGTATGTATGTGTGTTCATTGTCAGCTCTTTAGTAAAATTCCAAGAAAACCCTCTCATAAACATCCATCAAACTTTGTACACTTCTTTGGCATGGTAAAAGGACAAACTCTGTTGATTTCCAAGTCAATTGATTAAATATTTTTTTTTAAGTTATCGTAAAAAAACGAAGTTTAAACATTAATTTTATGTACGACTTGACAATAAAGATTTCGGGTAAATTTATGTACAACTTGAAGTTAATCGCTATCGTATCCAGTTCAAATAAAAACTTGACATTTTTGTGATCGGCTTCGGCCGATCACAGTTGTGTCCATAAGAGGCATCCGGCAAATTTTACTATTTGCGCACACATTGCGCCTTGCACTACTTTATTTTCTTTGCAATGAGAGCCTCATTTAAATCTTTAATTACACGTAGAATACTAAATAAACGTTACTCTTATCAGCATGTCTTGAAATTAAAACATTTATACAGTTACATATAAACTGATTCAAAATCACGTTTGTCTTCACATATATGCGTAAGAATATTTATCGGAAGTACAATTCGCCTACAATAAAAGTAAAGCATATCCATGCCTTACTATGGTGGCAGGGGATAGTTTCGAACGAAAGACCCGGTCAAAATTTTGAAATAAAGGGAGAACCTGAGGTTTGGCTGGTTATTTGAGGGGTAATTATTGCTAGAATATTTATTGCATTCATTTTGTGGATAGAGGAGCTAATGTCAATTTTATTGATATATGACACTTTAATACTGGTAGCACTTTTCATCAGATATGGAATGAAAATGCGAAACTGTGGCCAAAATGTTCACTTTCGGTTTTGTGCTTGAAAAGTGGGGTGGGTTCAGAACACGAAATGTCACTCGAAAAGAAGGTGATTGACCCCCCATTAATTGGTGATTATTTGCATAGGTATACATTAAGCAACAAATTCTATGGTAGTTTATGGCAGTTGCTCGGGACTGGAGCGTGGTGCTGGACCGGTGAAAATGTGAAAAAAGGGTAATTTTTCAGAAAATTTTGAGACCGTCCCAAGCTATTCTATATAGTGCTATATGTAAGTTGTACTTGTTTTGTTCCGAAATGTTTTAAAAATTCTCAAGAGTCGGGACCATGTGTCCCGTGCATGCAAACCAATTTTAGCAAATTTAAAAATCGACTGAATAATGAGATCAAATATATGAGCAGTATCTGCCTCACATTTCCTCGACCAAAAAACTATCCCCTGCCACCTTCAAGAAAATGTCAATTTTTTAATAGGCTTAAAGTTTAACAATATGGGGACAGAAAAGATGTTCAATGTGTGTAAAATGGGAAACTGGCTGAATTTTTATGATTGTTCAACCCTGTGATGAGATTTGGGGGCCAAAATGTAACAGGGGGTGGCCCTTAGAAAAAGTGCAATTTTCTAGTATTTTGGGTTTGTCCTTATTTTAAAACCCTTTATAGGCCTATTATTCCTATTGAAATCAGATGCAGGGTTGAATTTTGATTAACTGAATAATATTGCACCATTTTCTTTAAATTTTCTTGAAATTAATTGATAGAAATGCAGTTTTATGAAGTTTAAACCCTTAGTTTTGATAAGAAATTGTTAAATATTGTTCTTCCTCAAGCTAAAACTGACAAAAAGTAGATTTTATGGCTAAATATGTATTGTACATGTACTACATGTAAATTACATGTAATTCTAAATAGTTAATATCTGCATTTCAAGTCATTATAAGCAATTTTAAACTGTTTGATTGTCAAAAAAACACACCCCATCCTTCGATTTTCTTTACCGACAACCCAAAAATGGGCTTTATTTCACATTTTTTTTAATAAAATTTCATAGATACATTGAATTGCTCCCATTTAAAACAAAACACATATGTCTGGTTTCTTCTTTATTGAAAATATATCAAGAAAGATTGAATTTGTGTGCATTTTTTAACCATTTGTCATTTGCACGTATTCCCACCTCATGATGGGGTTGTGGTCATGATGTTCAAATTTGGTATTTCTTTGTATGTAAAACATGTATTTCAATCTTTATAACAAGTAAATCTAGATCTTTTGGTATTGGTTAAAGAATAAACAGAGAAATCAGGTTTCATCATCATCCGTTCAGCATATTTGGGAAATTACTCCCCGGGTTAAAGATGCCTGATTGCCATTTTCTAGGGATCTGTCCCTTATGAAGAGATGAAAGTGAAGGTTTTGTGTTTCAAATAAGTTGCTTTTATGTTTCAATAGAGTTTTTAAACCTGTTAGTACCATTTAGAAACAAAAAAGTTGATTGCAAGGAGTAATAGTGTGTTTTTTCTTATTCCCGTTAGCAGGGGGATAGGTGATACATATGAGTTGAATTCTCCTATATGTGTGAGTACTAAATGTGAATATTTCAATGTTTTTACATCTTATAGGGATAAAGGTTTCTTGTTATAACTGATTTTGAAAGAAAAATGTCTTTTGGATTGAAAGAAGTCATGATATATCTTGAAAACCTTACACAAACAGGTTAAGGTGATTCAGCCGGGAATGTGGGGAATCCTTAAACAGCCATAACTTTTTTATTTTTCAATGAAATCAGACCAAGTTTAAAAAGTTTTACTCAGAATTGCATGAACTTTCTGATTTTAGAGTGTTTTGGTTAGAGAGAAACAAACTCTAAAAGTTAAAGGTGGCAGGGGATAGTTTCGAACGAAAGACCCGGTCAAAATTTTGAAATAAAGGGAGAACCTGAGGTTTGGCTGGTTATTTGAGGGGTATAAATTGCTAGAATATTTATTGCATTCATTTTGTGGATAGAGGAGCTAATGTCAATTTTATTGATATATGACACTTTAATACTGGTAGCACTTTTCATCAGATATGGAATGAAAATGCGAAACTGTGGCCAAAATGTTCACTTTCGGTTTTGTGCTTGAAAAGTGGGGTGGGTTCAGAACACGAAATGTCACTCGAAAAGAAGGTGATTGACCCCCCCTTAATTGGTGATTATTTGCATAGGTATACATTAAGCAACAAATTATATGGTAGTTTATGGCAGTTGCTCGGGACTGGAGCGTGGTGCTGGACCGGTGAAAATGTGAAAAAAGGGTAATTTTTCAGAAAATTTTGAGACCGTCCCAAGCTATTCTATATAGTGCTATATGTAAGTTGTACTTGTTTTATTCTGAAATGTTTAAAAATTCTCAAGAGTCGGGACCATGTGTCCCGTGCATGCAAACCAATTTTAGCGAATTTAAAAATCGACTGAATAATGAGATCAAATATATGAGCAGTATCTGCCTCACATTTCCTCGACCAAAAAACTATCCCCTGCCACCTTAACTGTGAAATTTTATCAAGTCAGTCATTGAGTTATTCGGATTTGCTAAAATTTTATTTTTGGCAAAGTAAATTATTTTCCTATTCAGAATATATATTTTTGGATTTGTATTTTCTTATGAAAATTACTAAGAATATTTTTTTCCCCACTTTTTGGAGGGTTTGGCATATATGTTAATATTTCTAGAACAACTTTTCCTCTGAATTTTTTGGAATATATATTTCTGGCAAAAATATGTATTTAGATTTTTCGAAGTTTATTTGTTTATAAATTATTCACATTTTGAGAATATTATTATTAAAATACTTCATATTTAGAGTTTTTCATTTACAACTCATTCATAGCCATAGTTATCTCATATTGTCATTATTGTTAATGTTCATCGTAAATCATCAAATCATTTTTGTTATATAAATCATTAATTTTCAATAATTTTTTTGTTGTCACTCTCTGCCAAAGCACATCCAGAGATAAGAACTGTAGCATATAAGAAGTCATTGCTCTTGCACATAGCTAGTGAACAATCTGTCACACGGCCATATATACAATAGATTGTTTACTGGTTTGCGGAAGCGTGCACTTCCTTCCTTACAACATGAGTTTAAATTTGTGAAGTAAACTTTTGAGCTGTCAGGTTCAAACTGCAAATAATTTAGTTAAATGATTATCAATCATATTTTACTTTTAAGATATTATCAACACAAATAAATATTATTTTGTTGGCCCATAACAATCAAATGTTGAATCATGTTGCTAAATTACTTTCCTAAAATACCAGTATATTGCTTATACTTACTATGGTCTTCAGATATAAAACTTGCTGTGCATTCTTGCCTTCCATGAAATAAACATAATAGCGATGAACAAAAAAACAACCAAATGATGTAATGCTTTGAACACGTAAAAAGCTTTGTTATTTCTTAGAAACTTATTAAATAATCTCTAATTCTGTACGTATCGCTCCATGCTGCTTGTCATCGTCTTTGTAAGACCAAAGACAAACCCTCAACCCGGTACCTTTGCCTTCCTGACGAAGGCAGCAATTGCAGCCTCATATGCTTTCATCACCCTAAAGATGATGGCTAAGGAAATTCCCGCGGAGGATTTTGCAACTGAAACATCTAGACTGCTACCAAGTCTGGAAGGACTGGTCATCAGAGTGGCAGAGGGCATTGATGTCTTTTTCTCTCTCTGATTAAGAAGGAAAGAAAACTGAATTTATATGAAATCTTCAAGATAACTGCACAAGTAGTTCAATTCAACAAATGAATTGATTATCACAACTTTATGAATTATTCGTTTTTATACTGCTTTGTTTTATAGTGCATTTATCATTAAAAGATGAAAATATGAGAGTATAAATGGACAGAAAAAATAATGCATTTATTTATTTTTTTATTTAGATGCTGGAGGTTACAGCCCTAGGACATTTGTGGCAGAAGGTCTTATCAACAGACCAGTGGGATACTTTGGCATCAGCCATATTAAGAGAAGGTAGATCAATAGCTTTCAGTTCATGTATATTTTAATTGCCTTTGTGCAAGGTTGAACTTAGAAAAAAGGAAAAAACATAAGTTCTATGTTAAGGATTGAAACATATCCATACTTATTTAAAAATTAATTTAATCAAATATTTAACGCTCAAACTGGTCCACCAGGTCTTTCGACCGTGGAACAAATGGACACGGCGAGTTCCCTCCTCTTAACTCTTGCGACTTCACCAAAGTCAATTCCAGTTCAAAACTCTAAAATTATCAATTTAAGTAAAATATCTATTATTCAAAGAATAAAAGAGAACGGATACAAAAACCAGTAAACCTCCTCAAGATATATAGAGATAGCTTAAATTATTGCCACAATATTAAATAACATTGTATTCTTTAGATCAATTCATTACAACTCCAACTGCTGCACCAACTATTCTGGTAGAGACCAGATGGACGTGGGTCTTTTTTCCATTCCTGCATCTTCACCAAGGTCAACTGTAGTTACCATGCAATTTTAAACCTTAAATCATCAATAAAAGAGTATTATTTTAGGATAAAATAATTTTAAAACCTTTGACTCAAACGATTAGATATAAATAGTTTAAATCATAGCCTTAAATCCAACAACACTACAAAAGGATGACACTGCCAAGCACACCAGCAAGTACCACATATAAAAGACATTACTCTAAACTACTAGCAAAGAAGTGGATCGGGGTTTAAAAAACACAAAAAACCTTATTCTGTCCTCAGAACTTCATCTGTGCAGGGGAAAGAGGAACAAGAAAACACCATAGCAGTTCAAACAGCTTGTAATGGACTAATGATTTTTCATTCTGTGTTGTGAATGTATTTTTTTATTAGCAAGCAGTCCATTACATGAGAGATCATTGCGTAGAATACTTAATGCGTTTTTCCCTTCAAATATGCTGCTTATGTTAACAACCAGCTGTTTTTAGAGTTTTGTATTGCCTTTTTGCCAAGGCTGTACCTTGCGAAGAAATTATTAAAATTACATAGATATCATTTTAAAACGCTACGGTGTATGTTCATCTTATCACACACTGTATGATATATTTTATTGTGTTTTGAAAGAAAAAAGTGAATAACACTTAAGAGATTTTACAGCTTGGTTGTAATTGGCCCAGTGGTTCTGGAGAAGATGTTGATAATGGGAAAAGTTTACAGACAGACGAATGACAGACAACATGTAATCAGAAAAGCTCCGTTTACAATTTAAAAGAAAAAAATTCAAAGTTATCTGAATTGACATACCTAACAAATAAAGTAAAGATTCCAAATTTTCAAGAACTTAATAATCTGATGCTCCTCAATCTTCAATTGTTAAACCACAGTTTTCAAAACTTAAAAGTAGCAGCCATTGTCTAAGTCAAACGTTATACATGTAAATATTATGAGTAAAATGACCTCAGTTTATTTTAAATCTAGAAGTAGAAGGCTCATCCAGGAAGGAATCAGGGGTTCCTTCAAGGAGCAGCAAAGGCTGGACATAAATGTTGTCTTGGATATTTGTGTAAATTGAAAACTGTAAAGGAGAAATATGATTTTGCAACTCTATATATTATTAGGTCAGTATATTTGAAGGAAGATTTTGATGTGTACATACAAAAAAGTTATAACTATTCTTTTGCCAGGAGATCCTGTAGTCTACATAAACATAGACCTCTATTGAAGCCTATGATGGTAGTCACCACAACAGGATATATTGTTTCCATTCTCGGACCCTATTTGTCAGATTAAAAAAATAACGATGCCAGCATCCTCAAACACATGATGTAAAGCAACACTGAAGAACTAAGAACCTGGTTAAATAAATGACGTGTTTATGGTTGAGAGGGGATTCAGAGAGGCCAGTTAAGCTTGAAAAGACATAGGAATTAAAATGGAGATGTCTTAAATCATGCAGAAAGATGCAAAGCAACTTAAACATTTGAAGAGTAGAAACAAAGGTAAACAAAACCTTCATATTTTGTATTTTATCCGTTAAGTAAAAAAAAAACTATCACGTTTGTATAGATTTAATTTTTTCATTAAATAAACAATCATAGTTTAAAAGATTTTTTATCTAATGTATAATGTAATTAAGACTCAAACATTTTTATTTTATAGATCACATGGATTGTTGACGCTGCAAACGGCGGACTGAAACTATGCCGGTATCTAGAAAATAACTTGCCAAATTCACATATCCCGATTATCAGGAATAATGTTAGGATAATAGCTGCCCTTTGTAACAAGAACAGACCACCATTGTGCAGATGATCTGCAGACGACCAGGCAGTGGCTGACAAATTTCTCCGACTCGTTACAGACATTCGTGGAGAAGGAAGGGTTGGATTGGAGATCGATGCGCTGGACGAAGGTTGACGCAGATGACGGGGCGCCAGAGTTCCCTCGATATGACGAGACTGAGCTGCGGGAACTCACTTAAGGTGTCTATCACTTACATATGGCCAGATCATACACCAAGAAGCACATCGATGTCATTGGCAAAATTGAGATATCTGTAAGTGATGACATCCCAAGTATTCTTTGGACTTTTGAACTTTTGAATTATTTTAGTATATTTTTTAAGGTTTATATAAATGATTTGTATGTATATTTTGAATTGGGGTAGCATAAGAAAAATAAAGATTCTATATATGTAGGCGACAAGAATATGGAAACAAAATCAAGAGAGATTAAGAGGAAGATGAACTCCATGAAAGTTAATTCAGGGGCAGGTAGTGGAGTGTTTATGACAGGTCATTAAATTGTCTGGCCGTCCTTATCTAACACAAGCGAACGCCAACATGTGTTAGAGTTAACCTATTTACGACCGGGTTCGACATTCTGTGTATCATTATTCTGGCGCCGTACTTGTATTCAGTTTGGTGTTAATTTTCCTCCTGGCCGCTTTAGAAACAATTGTTGATGTTATTATTGCCATGCTCCAGACAGGACTGTGTAGACAAGAAAGAGAAACCACATTTTTGTTTATCGTGTTTAACATGGACTCTACAACACGATATCATCTCTGCGTACCTTTGATTGCTTTACCAGGAACGGAGAACAGGCAGAATACAACAAGGCAAATATAGGAACACAGACCGTACTCGGTGTGAAAGGACTTGCGTGATTTTCATACCTCCTAAACTTTGATAACATTCGAGGAGTAGGAGTTGTCTACATTCAATGTGTCCTCCTTGGAGACGTTTAAATGCTGCTGACTTAATGGTTTCACAAGATGCACAGGAACAATTTTTTCAGCATCTCTTTCTTTAAAAATTCAGCAATTGGACCAACGCCTTTTTAGCATCAAACCATCAATTTACATCACAAGACTGCAAAGATTTTTGACTAAAGTTTTTAAATATAAGGCTGTTGAATTATAAAACTTTCTCCTGTACTATGGACTGCCTTGCCTTTACGGAATTTGCCAGCGGAACAAATCTAGGAGGTAGGATCAGGTGCCTAGGAGGAATGAGCATCCTCTGCTGACCGGTCACACCCGCCGTGTGCTCTTTGTCGTAATCGGGAAAATAAAACCCGCAAAAGTCCGTAGACAATTAGGTAATTAATTATGGTCTAACAATTAGTATGAAAAACGTCAGTCAGCATGCGACTCAGTGGAAGATTGTATTTGCTGACAAGGTCGTCGTATCGACCATAGAACTTACGAAAAGATGACTTTAAACGAGACTGTTGATAGTCCTGTTTTATCAACTTGTTTGTCAGTAGTTTGCCTCGTCTTAGAAACTGTTCATACGAAGAGCATGCCCTTGCGTATCGCATTAACTGAGAGACAAAAACACCATATGCAGGTGATGAAGGTATATTGCTACATAAGTAGGGAAAGTTGACTATAGAAAAATTGAAGTCATCGCGTTTATCATAAAGTTTTGTTGTTATGTTACCATCAATGTCCATTTCCAGTAAAATATCCAAATATGAAACAGATGACGCTGACTCTGTGTTATCTTTTATTTCAAGTTCACTGGGATATATGGAGTCGACATAAGTATGGAAATACAATTGTTAATTGATAATACGTCGTCATTATACCTAAATGCTGAGTTGAAGGCCACAGCGAATGATTAATTTTTTTCACGTACAAGTTTTTGAATAAATTCAGCTTCATAAGAATACAAAAATAGGTCCGCTAACAATTGGGCACAATTGGTACCCATTGGAATTCCAACAGATTGTTGGAAGACTTGATTTCCAAACACTACATATATGTTGTCTATCAGAAATTCAAGCATCTTTTTAATGTCTACATCAGAGTACTTGTGTGTGCAATCAGAATGGTTTTTAACAAAATAGTTTTTAGCTCACCTGAGCTGAAAGCTCAAGTGAGCTTTTCTGATCACTTTTTGTACGGCGTCCGTCTGTCTGTCCGTCCGTAAACTTTTTACATTTTCGACTTCTTCTCCAGAACCACTGGGCCGATTTCAACCAAACTTGGCACAAAGATCCTTAGGTATAGGGGATTTAAGTTTGTTAAAATGAAGAGCCATGCCCTCTTTAAAAGGGAGATAATAAAAAATCATTGAAAATTTGTTGGTATTTTTCAAAAATCTTCTCAAAAACCATTTGGCCAGAAAAGCTGAAACTTGTGTGGAAGCATCATCAGGTAGTGTAGATTCAAGTTTGTTCAAATCATGATCCCAGGGGGTAGGGTGGGGACACAATGGGGGGGGTCGATTTTTAAATAGGAAGATATAGAGTAAATATTTAAAAATCTACTTCTTTGAAACTGATCAGCCAGGAAAGCTGAAACTTGTGTGGAAGCATCCTAAGGTAGTGTAGATTCAGATTTGTTCAAATCATGATCCCCATGGGTAGGGTGGGGCCACAATGGGGGATCAAATTTTTACCTAGGAATATATAGAGTAAATCTTTAAAAATCTTCTTCTCAGAAACCAATCGTGCAGAAAAGCTGCAACTTGTGTGGAAGCATCCTCAGGTAGTGTAGATTCAAGTTTGTTCAAATCATGATCCCCAGGGGTAGGGTGGGGCCACAATGGAGGTTGGATTTTACATAGGAACATATAGAGTAAATCTTTAAAAATCTTCTTCTCTGAAACTGATCAGCAAGAAAAGCTGTTACTTGTGTGAAATCATCCTCAGGTAGTGTAGACTTAAGTTTGTTCAAATCATGATCCCTGGGGGTAGGTCAGGGCCACAATGGGGGGGGGGGGGTGGTTGAGTTTTTTATATAGGAATATATAAGGAAAAATCTTTAAAACTGTTCTTCTCAGAAACTGATTGGCCGGAAAAGTTATTACTTGTGTGGAAGCATCCTGAGGTAGTGTAGATTCACATTTGTTCAAATCATGATCCCCATGGGTAGAGTTGGGCCACAATGGGGGGGGGGGTCAAATTTTTACCTAGGAATATATAGAGTAAATCTTTAAAACTGTTCTTCTCAGAAACTAATCGTGCAGAAAAGCTGCAACTTGTGTGGAAGCATCCTTAGGTAGTGTAGATTTAAGTTTGTTCAAATCATGATCCCCAGGGGTAAGATGGGGCCACAATGGGGGGTCGAATTTTTACATAGGAATATATAGAGAAAAATCTTTAAAAATCTTCTCCTCAAAAACTATTAGACCAGAAAAGCTCAAATTGGAGTGGAAGCATCCTCAGATAGTTTAGATTCAAGTTTATTTAAATCATGGTCCCCGGGGGTAGGGTGGGGCCACAATAGGGGGGTGAATTTTTACATAGGAATATACATGTATAGATAAAATCTTTAAAAATATTCTGGGAAAGTTTTCAGTCCAAAAAGCAGTAACTTGTGTTAAAGCACGAGTTGTGCAGATTAAAGTTTGATCAAACCATGATTCCCTAGAGAAAAGTGGGGCCACAAAGTTGGGGGGGGGGGGGGTTATAGGAATAGAGAAAAATCTACTTACAGGTACAACAACAAAAGGGGCTTGGTATTTACCATAAAAATATGTTGATAGAAATCGGCAGATATTTTAATTTTTTTTAGTAAGATCTACTGTACTTAGTTGTCAAGATATTTTGATTTTGATATTGTAATGCTAATTTGATCAGTTGAGGCTATTGTTGCTCAGGTGAGCAATGTGGCCCCTGGGCCTCTTGTTTAGATTTCCAATGACAAGGTAAGCATTTTCACGACTTCCATTTTTATTGAAGAAACAACTGTCGATGATATCAAAAATCTGGATTTTATTTTTACGTTTTGATGCTATTGATTTTGGTAAGATTTTGTGACCTCAAAGTTTCTAATAATTCTTTAGAGTTTTTTTAGTATCCACATCTGATTCACACCACTTCTGGAGTAGATTGTTGTACAGTACGCTTGAAGCTTCTCCTTAACTTCTGTAAGAATTTTAGTAAGGAGTAAAGAGAGAGGTTTGGTAAAACATTTACTGGAACCTGCTATATATCTCTGTTTGTAAGGACTTTTGTGAAGCTTTGGAATCCAGTACAAATAAGGTAAATCAAATTCATTTTGTTTATTTGGGATATTAAAGGTATCCATAATCGATTTATGATTTTGAAGTATTTCCTGCTTGGAAAGGCTGCTATGGGTGTAAGTAGGATTACCATGTGTAGAAAGGAAACCTAGTTCTTTGGAAATGCAATTAATATAATGTGCCTTACAAACAAAGACAATGTTGTTGCTTGCCTTATCAGCAGGGACCAGTACATACTGATCATGCAATCTACCTAGTTCTCTTCTCACTTCTGCATTATTAAAAACAGAATGATATATGGTTTTCATTTGACCTCTCAGTCGTTTAATACGAGATTTTAATATACATCTGATGCTTTTAACCCACTCTGACAAGGTATCAAGGTCTTCTTTTTCAGATTTTGCCCATCGCTTGGCGTAATCTTCAACAGCATTCATGATATGTATAAAATTACGACGCCATGTGAAGGATCTAGGTTCCCTAAATTTTGGTCCTTACATAATAAGTGATTTTAGGTCATCGTTATTAACTAAATTGACATCACCAGTAATGACGTGTCCCGCAGGACTATAGTTGTAGGGTGAAGAAGAACATGAACACGTTGGGGGATTATCTTTCAGATGGTCGATATCAAGGTCTTGTAGAGTTTGTTTGTAATTGAAGAGTTTGAAAGCAACGGTTGAAGTATAATTGTAGGAAATACAAGGAGTTGACTTTATCTTGAAATATGGCGGAATGCAGGACTGAACTTTTTTGTGGATTAAGAATATTGCTTATATTAACGGCATCGATTCCCTTGTTGGCATACTGCAGTTTGAAAAAATGACGTGGTGCATGAGCAGTATTTTCTGTTTGTGTAGGTTTAAAACGCCGATGATAAGCAATATCAATAATCATGGATCCGAGTCTGTATTCAGTGTAGAAAAATCAAAAAGCGGCTTTTCTTTGACTTTTTCAAGAAAATTGTTTAGCTTTTTCAAAGGGAAAGAGTACAGTTTGGTGCGAATGTAATGGAGACCCAATTGTTTATTAACATAAGGTAATACTGAATCAAAGGAAACATCGTGTATAATTGATTTGTTAAAAAACCGATGTCCATGACTACGCCGCGGTCTCTTTGTGTTGTTAAAAAGTCCCATTACATTAACTTGAGTACACTGTGGACTTGAAAGATTCCCCACACTTTCAACATTATCGTTGCATCCATACGGAAAGGCTGTACCTAGTTTTCTTATCCAAAGTTCTTCTTGTTGTCTACGGAATGGCGTACTCAGCGATGGGCTATTGGTATGATGGTATTTTTTTTCTAGAATTCTAACTTTTATATACAAAACGGAATGATCAGGGGAATTAAAATGTTTGTATAAAAGTTGCTGACCGCCGTTATTGATTTGAAATCTATGACCTGATATTCGTTTGTTCAGTGAACCTTTGGTTTCACCAACATAGATGAGTCCACAAAGGGTACATTCAATTCCGTAGACAACATTAGAGGTTTTACAGTTCAAATTTTCCCACGTTTTGGTATTAAAACTTTTCCTAGTTAGATTACTTGTAAAAGAGGTCTTTGTGATCAAAATGTCACAGGTTTTACAGTTTTTGGCAGAACATTTAGAAATAGAACACATAGGATCAGAATCTGTAAATATATCTGTGAGAGAAACTTGGCATTGTTTTACTACATTGAAGGAGCTGTTGTTTTTGTACCAAAACTGGGAATCTGTTGACTGTACATATGACATATCTTTAATATCCCTAAGGACAATCCGAGGGACATCAAGTGAACTCCTAGAGTCTGTGTCCCTTATAGACTCTGAGGAGCGACGCCTTATTATACTGGGCGTCGTCTGTTATGTGTCGTACTTGCTCATGAAAGAGGTAGTACCGAACGACAAGTATCCTCGGGGACAGACTGTCCACCAGCAGAGATACATGTTCGGTGGTTAAAATGAAAAAATGACAATAACAAACCGTCAACCATCTCAAAAATCCATAAAACGAAATACAAATCAGTCCTTGCCCCCCCCCCCTTTTTTACCAAGGTGTTTAAATCTGAATGAATTTTTTCCCGGTAAAAAAAAGTTACCAACTGGAAGCCTTAGCAAGAAACTGTATATCTATGTGATTTGATTATGACGCCCACTCAGCTCTTGAAGATATAAAAGTCTTAAGGCCTTTACGTTTTCATTTGAACAGAAGTTGTGATGGCTTGTTAAAACACAGTTTTAGTGTAGAATTTGTAATATCTTCCATTCAGTATAAATCAAAGACAAATGATAACTTAGTGTCTTTGCAACCTCTATCAGACTATGTTCCAGATACACGTTAGCACAGTCTGGTTTATCATATCAATATCTGAAAGTTGCCTTTGAAAGAGGTGGACTGGAGAGTATTTCTTGTGGATATGCAACACTTAAGAGGTTGCACTACAAATTACGCTATTGGCTCGTAAAAATCCAACCCAAACTTTGATGACGTTTCGAGCTGCGTCACAATATCGAAAAATTCTACCCCTACTTAATATAAATACATAAAGTGTGCAATGCAATTTTGACTCCGGCTTCGATTTGCCACATAAATCAGATACAGTTGCGTGTAGCATCAAATGTGATATATCTCACTATACATTTCCTCCTAAAAGAATTGATAATGCAATGCTGTCATCTACAATTCGTGCAAACCTTGTGTATTTATATATAGTAGGGGCGGAATTTTTTTTTATATTTGGCTCATTGAGCAAGTGATAAATAAAAATGCAGGTGCCTGTGGATATACTTCTGTGTCTAACATTATGCACTGTTATTGAGTATTTACCAGCTGCTAGTGCTGACTATAATTGGAACATTGTCTACCTAGTCATTATGTAATCCATATCTATATTTCTTGTCACCTAATAGTCTGCTTACCTTAATTCAGTACCGTGGTTTAAATACATCAACATCTGGATTTCAATAAAGGACAGTCCTTGTTGGAAATATTTTCTCAGAAGCTGGTCTTCTGCCGGAGACGCCATTTTTTGTCCCCCGCCGCAACGCGGAGCGGGGACATAGAAATGCCGGGCGTCCGTCCGTGGGTCCGTGTGTCAGTGTGTCCGTGTGTCCGTGGGTCCGTGTGTCCGTGGGTCCGTGCGTCCGTCCGTCACACTTTTTTGTAAGCGCTCTCATGCCTACAAATTTTGACAGATTTTCATTACATTTATACCAAATGTTTATACACCTATTACCTTGGTCAAGTTCGAAAATCAGCATTGGTCGATACTTTTTGTTGGAGTTATGGGACTCTGACCACAATAATGACTCCGTTTTATCCAAAAATTGACCTTGTAAGCGCTCTCATGCCTACAAATTTTGACGGATTTTCATTAAATTTATACCAAATGTTTATACACATATTACCTTGGTCAAGTTCGAAATCAGCATTAGTCGATACTTTTTGCTGGAGTTATGGGACTCTGACCACAATAATGACTCCGTTTTATCCAAAAATTGACCTTGTAAGCGCTCTCATGCCTACAAATTTTGACGGATTTTCATTAAATTTATACCAAATGTTTATACACCTATTACCTTGGTCAAGTTCGAAAATCAGCATTGGTCGATACTTTTTGCTGGAGTTATGGGACTCTGACCACAATAATGACTCCGTTTTATCCAAAAATTGACCTTGTAAGCGCTCTCATGCCTACAAATTTTGACGGATTTTCATTAGATTTATACCAAATGTTTAAACACCTATTACCTTGCTCAAGTTTAAAAATTAGCATTGGTCGATACTTTTTGCTGAAGGTATGGGACTTTGACCACAATAATGACTCCGTTTTATCCAAAAATTGACCTTGTAAGCGCTCTCATGCCTACAAATTTTGATGGATTTACATGAAATTTATACCAAATGTTTATACCACTAATACCTTGGTTAAGTTCTTAAATCAGCCTTGGTCGCGTCCCCACGAACCTGTAAAATTTAAGCAATCCGCGAAAATTGGCCCCCACGAAATTTAATGATTCCACAGTACAGTATACTAGTATACTGCTTCAACGGCGGGGGACCCAGGAATTCTATTCTTGTTATAGTTAAAATTATCTTTAAACGATAGAGAGCTCTATAAACAGTAAGGCGAAGGCGAGAGTGCGAAGTTTCTATGTAATCATCCGAAACTTGTGTTGCAATCAAAAAATGCGAAGGCGAAGGTGCGACGGCGAAAATGCGAAGGCGAGGGAGCGATAGTAGTATCGCTCCTTCGCACTTTCGCCGTCGCAGCTTCGCTCCTTCGCCTTCGCACCTTCGCTTTCGCAGCTTCGCATTATCGCATCTTCGCCCTAAGTGCGAAGGTCGAAGTGGCCCCATCGGAACACCATACACTGTTTTGTTTTGTTTTTTCATCTCTTACATGAGATACAATAAATTTCATTTTAAATATTTACAAGTCACAAATTTTAACAAATGGCCCAAAATAGGACATGAAATGAACGACATTTATAAATTTATTTGGATAAGATATGCAACATTGTACGAAATCATATAAGAATACCATGTCACATGTTTTGCCTTAAACATTGCTGTCATTAGGCATAACCAATATATTTCACTGCAGTAGTATCTGAAGAACAATTTGAAACTTGTCAAAAAAAAGGAGAAGTTTTGATTTTTAACCCTGTTAGGATAAAAATAGTATGATATGCAGAGTTAAATGAGATGCTGGCTGACTTGAGGTTATGTCTTTATGCTCATCTAAATTTGCAAACTTGTTATTGTAACATTATCATTTGATATTATATACATGTAGTTCTTATGTGTTTGTTTTAAAGATTAGGTTTTTTTCAAATCTTTGTAGAAAGTACGACGAAGACTGGCAGCTACGGACGAAAAGAAGAACTGGACAGAGGAGAAGAGTGCATCAGTGAGAAAGTCTCTGAATAACAAAAAAGCATACAAATATATGTCCAGTGATAAGGAGGGAGCTGCTGGGTTTTTATTACATCCCTACTACTGGTATTGACACATGGACACATTTGAAAGAGAGGCTAGTTGCCAAGTATCTAGAAACATGTCCACCCAGGAGTAGGAGACTCTGCAGAAAAGAACACTAGGAACAACTAAAGAACAGCCCACACCAGACCTATATGAGGAGTTTTTGTGGATCTTCAAATGGTTTTATGTTTGAATGTACAACGTTAACCCAACATTGTTTTTTGTGTATTGTGTATTGATATTATTTTTAAAACATGGAATATTTATTTAATACATTAACAGTGAAAAATACTTGTTGAAATAAAAGAAAAACTAGTCGGTATTGGAGTTTTTTACAAAAAAAAACCCCACATGTCTCCCCTTCTCCCCAAGGTTTGTAATATGGGGCAAATTTAATAAGTGAAAAAGAATGATGTCAGGTATATGTTATATATCATCCATATATGATACAAGTCATTATTATAAGGATTCTTTTCCTGATAATTGACCCTGAGATCCAAATAAATCAAGGTCAAAAAGTTTGGTATGGTTCAATTTCCTCTAGATCATCAAACTATGTTTTAAGTTTAAAATCTCTGTCAAAAATTTTTGAAGTTATGGTCTAGAAAAAAAATTGATTTTTTTTCTTAATTTGATCTTGAGTTAGTAAAAGGGTCATGGTAAAAAAATTACAGTAGTATGTCTCATGGTATTTTAGTTCTTTGTTTACAGTTTGAAATCCTTCTGTCAAAGTATATTTAAATAAAGACGAGCATATTTTTTTTTTCTAATTTGACGTTGAAAAAAAATATTAGGCCAAGGTCAAAAATTTTGGTAGGTTCTAGCTAGGTTACTTACTATCTATCTGTGATAAAAGTTTAAAGTTTTTATGTTGAAGGAATCTCATGTTATGATTTGTACAATATTTTAAAAAAAAATGAATGACCTTGAAACACAAGAATGGTTAAAGGGACTTAGACACGATTTGAGCTAAATTTGTTCAAAATTTATTTTTTCATTTTTAATGTCTAGAATGGTCAATATGGATGTTATTAATGCTTGGTCAAAATTTGAAAGTCAAATATCGAGTTACAAGCGAGTTACAGAGGTTAAAACTGTTTGTTTTGTAAACAAAGCTCGAGTCCTGTTATTGTTTACATATGTCTTGAATTGGTAAAAGTTTCAATCTAATGTTGCATTTTGTTGTTGATAAACTTGTTTATGAACACATTGAATAAGTTTATCTTGTTTCTTCAAGTTATTTTGTCAAAGAAATGGTAATTTCTTTACTTTACATTATTTGTAAACAAATATAAGAATCGAGCTATGTTTACATAACAACGACTTCTTTCCTCTGTATCTCGCTTGTAACACGACTTCTAACATTCAAATTTTACTAAATCATTCAAAATACACAAGTAAACTATTTAATACATAAAAATCAGAAATAAAATTTTAATCTGAAATCGTGTCCAGGTCCCTTTAAGGTCACAAATTATGGTGGTATGCACTCTTACTCAATACCATTTATTTATGTTTTAAGTTTGAAGTCTTAATGTCGAAAGGTATTTATGTTACCACCCAGACAAAATTTTATTATTTTTTTCTTAATTTGACATTGAGTAAAGACAAGGTCAAGGTCAAATAAAAAACAATAGTACACCTCAGTGTATTATTATTGTTCTTTGTTTAAAGTTTGAAGTCCTTCTGTCAAAGTATATTCAAGAGATGAACAATAACTGTTTTCTAAATTAACCTTGAAAAAAAATAAGGTCAAGGTTAAAAAATTTTGGTGGGGTTTAGCTACGATATATACCATCTATCTATCTATGATACAAGTTAAAATTCTCTATGTTGAAGGAGTCTTGTGTTATGGTCTGGACACTGTTTTTCATAAAAAGCTTGACCTTGAAGGTCAAAATAGGTCAAGGTAAAAAATTATGGTGACGTGCACTCTTACTCAATACCATCTATGTATCTTTTAAGTTTGAAGTCTTGTCAAAGGGTATTTAAGTTACGACCCATACAACATTTTATTATTTTTTCTTAATTTGACCTTGAGTAAAGACACGGTCAAGGTCAAATATAAAACAATAGTACACCTCAGTGTACTATTATTGTTCTTTGTTTATAAAGTTTGAAGTCCTTCTGTCAAAGTATATTCAAGAGATGAACAATGACGTTTTTTCTAAATCGACCTTGGAAAAAAATATTAGGTCAAGGTCAAAAATTTTGGTGGGGTTTATCTACGTTATATACCATCTATCTATAATACAAGTTAAAAGTCTCTATGTTGAAGGAGTCTTGTGTTATGGCCTGGACACTTTTTCATAAAACGCTTGACCTTGAAAGTCAAAAAATAGGTCAAGGTCAAACATTATGGTGGCGTTCACTCTTACTCCATACCATCTATCTATCTATGTTTTTAGTTTGAAGTCTTAATGTCAAAGGGTATTTAAACTATGACCCAGACAAAATTTTATTATTTTTTTCTTAATTTGACATTGAGTACAGACAAGGTTAAGGTCAAATATACAACATTAGTACACCTCAGTGTATTATTATTGTTCTTTGTTTAAAGTTTGAAATCCTTCTCTCAAAGTATATTCAAGAGATGAACAATGGCGTTCTAAATTGACCTTAAAAAAAATATTAGGTCAAGGTCAAAACTTTTGGTAGGTTTAGCTACGTTATATACCATTTATCTATGATACAAGTTAAAAATCTCTATGTTGAATGAGTCTTGTGTTATGATCTGGACACTGTTTTTCATAAAACGCTTGACCTTGAAGGTCAGAATAGGTCAAGGTCGTGCACTCCTTCTCAATACCATCTATCTATGTTCCAAGTTTGAAGTCTTAATGTCAAAGGGTATTAAAGTTACGGCCTGGACAAAATTTGGATGAAGAAGAATAAGAAGAACTAGATCGTTCTCGTTGCAAGCAACGAGTGGGTCTTCCGTCCGATTTTTGAAGAAATGAGATAAAACTCATCGTTTTAAAGATAAAATTGTGAGTCTACGCTAAAAAAACGAAAAAAATTTTTTCAGCACTCGGGGCTTGAACCCGGGTCGCCTGGGCACTGTCCACGACCATAACGACTGAGCTACTCGGGCTCTCGCTTCAGGACTTTGACGCTTAATATCTCGAGACTGCGTTAACCGATTTTGAAACAAATTACATATTCGGAATCAGTAAAAGGGTCACTATCAAACCTATAGAAAATTATTTTAAAATAAAAAAGTTGAAAAATTCGATTTTTGAAATTTACTTTCGGTGCCGACCGGAAGTGACGGCGGACATTCTCTGGACCGAGGTGCACCAGAAAATATCTAGATCTATCATCTCTGAAAATTTCAGGTCTAAATCTTTACTAGTTTTTTAGAAACGTCGCAGACAAAATTGACTTTTAAAAATCGTTTAACGACGATAACTTCCGACCGGAAGTGAATTTTCAAAAACTGTCAAAGCGGTATAAACTTCAGATGACGAGGCATTATCCCTGAAAATTTGAAGAAATTCGATTGAGCCATCTCCGAGAAATCGCCTGCACAAAATTTGTAAGACAAAAAAGAATAATAATAATAAGAAAAGTGAAAAAGAAACAATAGAATAATAGAAGGGTCTTCCGCTGAAGACGGAAGACCCTAATAAGAAAATCGACAAAAACAATATGTCTTCCCCTTGAAAGGGAAGACATAATAACATACAACATTTTTCTGGTATTTATGCAGGAGTACAACAATGTGTGCCCTTAGAATTTTAGATCCAGAGGGAGTGTCCCTTAGGTCACAGCATTGTTTATCCAGACGCCAGTATTATAACCAAGGACCCAATTTTCTTGTTCATATTGATGGATATGATAAGTTGAAACCAGTTTGATTTTGCATTCATGGAGCAATTTGTGGGTGAATAAACAAGACTTACATGTATTATCAGTTCATGCTGACATTCCTGACATCATAAATTGATAATTGAAATTCATATATACTTGTAGAGAAATGTAAAAATAATATATTTTATATACATTTTATTTAAATTAAGATATGATAATTGACATTATTACTACAAGTAGTATTATATGGTACATGTTTCATTTAAATTTTGTTTTTATGGTAGGTTTTCTCGTCGCATCCTTTGGTTACGAGTTGCTAGAACAAAAAACAATCCAAGGGTTGATGCTTCATACTTTCTAGACAATGTTGAGGAAAGACCAGGTACTGACTTTAAAACTGTAAGAATTTTATTATTAACTCAATAAAAAAGTCACTTAATGACTGCATAATTGTCAAGTGCAAATTTGTCAAACTTTTCTCATTTTCATGAATTAATTTGACTTTTCTCAGCTTATAAATGAAAAAAACATGGTTCTTTAGTTTTAGGAAAAAACACGTGCATGCCAATTTTTATAGATTTTATTCTTAGGTACATGTATGTAAAATAACTAATCAAAATGTGGCATGTTATCCATGATATGGGAAAAATCAACAAATGAATGTGCCCCACAGCCAGTAAACATATATATGTTTGACCCAGGCTGTTTCTTACTTCAAAAACTTGGTTAGATAGTTTTAGTGGGATACAATATATATGTGTACAGTAAATGTAGAAGGAAAGAAAAATTTGGTGGCTTGACCAGTAAATCAAACCCAGGACTCTGCAACACTATATAATCAAGTTTCCTACTACTATACTATCCATGATATGATATATGGCCGGTACATGGTTCATATAGCCCCAACTTATTCTAAACAACGTCTCTATACATTATTAAAATTTAAAACAATGCAAATTAAATAACAATAACTAGCCCTTAAAAATTTACTATAAAGATCGTCCTTCTAATATTTTGCTACCGTCTTATGTGGCTCAGGGAAACCGATCATACTTTTTCATACATAAATCTTGATTAGGGTTTAAGTAGACCATTCTCTTTTTACCACAATTTTCGTGATTTTCAAGTATTTTTCCCTGGGTGGAGATACTCCAACCTTTGGTGCTCATGTCCGCACCTTTAAAACAAACCTAAATTCTCATATAATGGTGCAAGGTTTTACTACTCTAAATATTTAGAAAATAGAAGAAACATTACCCACTAAAGTTGATCTTCTCACTTCCATCCATTCTACATGTATGTTAATGTACTGAAGAATTTCACATAAAAAAATATAAAAAAAACCTTTCAAGTTAACCGACAAAATTTACTAATCATTTAATATAATTTCAAACAAATTTCATTCATAATATATGGGCCAGAATATTGTCATTAGTTCAATTTTGAAAGTTCTTTTCAAATCAATTAATAGAGCAATCATTTACTTTCAAAATTTTAATCAGTATACAAAACATGTCTATTAATTTGGTGAACTTTTCACTTATTCTTCATAAATCATATATATAACAATCAAAAAAGGTGATCAATAATCATGTACTGAATGAACTATTCATTAACAAACGTTAATGCAAAGCATTGATAATAGGTACAAATGTAAGAAATAGACAAAGTTTAAAAGTTACTTTGGGAGTAAAAATGACTGATCAAATGCACGGCATAGAAAAAAAATATTAAAAGAGGAACAGAATTACGCAACTAAAAAACTCTTTTCAATATATATATATATTTTAAATAAAGTCATTTGCATGTCTTCTGCAATATATATCAAGTTTACGGCCACTTTCTTGCCTTATAAGAAAAATATTCTAGTATTATATTAAATGCCCTACGTATTGTTGTTACATTACATGTAAAATGATGTGATTCATTTTTGTTTTTTCATCGATTTCATTTCATTTTTTAAATGTCCTAAGTCTTAATGTTTTTCGCTCGTTGAATTTTTTTCTATCTTATCTTCAATAATTTGATCTTTTCAACAAGCCCTTTTAATGAATATATTTCATGTTTTTCCATAAACTCGTGGATTTCTCTTTTACCTTGAACATATTTTAAAAAGTAATATGAACAATCAGAATTATTATATTGTCACATATTCATGTAAAAAGGATAATACCTATGTATAGATGCAAGTCACACTATACTCTGTCCCAAGTTTTTGTTCCACCAATTTATGCTTGATATTTTGATAATCATAAATACCTTTATGCTCAATTCAAACTATTTTCTATATGGCCATATTGGCCCCACCCTAGAGCCTGAACCCCTGACCAAGGGCCCATGAATTTCACAATTTTGGTAGAGGGCTGCATGGACATCATATCCATGCATTTAGTTTTTAACAAATATCTATGGGAGTAGAGAAGAAGATTTTCTAAGATTTAATACATTTTTACTATATGGCCATATTGGCCCCACCCTAGATCCTGAACCCCTGACCCAGGGGCCATGAATTTCACAATTTTGGTAGAGAGCTTCATGGACATCATAACCATGTATTTAGTTTTCAACAAATATCTATGGAAGTAGAAAAGAAGATTTTCTAAGATTTATTACATTTTTAATATATGGCCATATTGGCCCCACCCTAGAGCCTGATCTCCTGACCCCAGGGGCCATGAATTTCACTATTTTGGTAGATGGCATCATGGACATCATAACCATGCAATCAGTTTTTTCCTCACATGTGTGGGAGTAGAGAAGAAGATTTTTGAAAATTTGGCTGTTTTTTGCATATTTTGCCCCACTTGTGGCACCCTGGGGGTGGTAGAGCCACCAATTTCACAATTTACATTCCTCTTACTATAAAGGTGATTCACACCAAAAATGGGAACAATTGGCCTTGTAGTTTTTAAGAAGAAGTTAAAAATGTAAATTGTTAACGCACGACGCACGACTGAAAACAGATAGCAATAGGTCACCTGAGTTTACTCAGGTGACCTAAAAAGGAAAAAGTCTATGCTAAATATGTAGATATAAGATTAGTAGTACTTATGATAATATTGTAAGATGAAAAATTTAATTTTTGATGAACGCATTATATATATATTCAAACTATTTAAAACAAAATATTAGTAGTTTAATTGCCTTTTACTTTTTTATATACAATAGCAATTATAAACTAGTAGTTATCGTTAAACTGAACTTTTTTCATTGATACATGTAACTTTGTCTTACATTCATCGTGTTTCATACCAGGCGCTCACTGGGGCATAACTCTACGTTTTAATAAAATTTCTTTAGTTCCCCAGCTGTCAGCAAAATCGTTACCGTTTCGGGTCACTTCTCTGAAATCTTTTATACAAACTTTCATATTGTCAAAACAACGACTCTCATTCAATGTCCATGTTTTGGGGGTTTTCTCATCATTTTTTAATGCACTCCAGGCTATAATTTTCCATTTGTACTGTACTCCTTGACAATCCATAATAAAATGATTGTTTTTGTATAAATGAATAAACCAAAAATCTTTTTTTTTCGCGCATGCTCATTATCTGGTATAGTAATTAACTCTATAATAAATGATACCTTTCTAAATATAACGATTACGAACAAGCTCTGTACAGAACCTTTTATATGAATAGCTATGTCATCACCTCTATATTCAATCATTCAATAAGAACACGACCTCTATAAATTTACTGTTCTAAAAATCCCCCTCTATAAGACCTCAATAGTAACTACGTCATCACCTCTATATTCAATCCACCAATGAGAACACGGCCTCTATAAATTTAATGTTCTAAAAATACCCTCTAGGAGACCCTAATAGTTACGTCATCACCTAAACCTCCACCTCCATACTGCTATATATGCAGCAGTTAAAACTGTACAAACATCCTCCAATTGTCGCATGCGGCTTCCAAACGAACGTACGGTCTTGCTGCCATTAAAAAAAACTATGTTTGAACGTTAAATTAATAAGTATTGATAAGTACAAATAAATGAATATTGTTATATTGATTATTATAATGTTTTTCATTTTACAAGTTCTATTTTGCAATACTAACTTCAGCTTCAAAAACAATATTTCCAGTGGAAAACAACATTGAAAAACCATATATGAGATATAAACACAACACTTTCTAATGGTACATTTCATAGTTTGCTGAGCTCCTAATAAACAGATTCTTTATCATTTTTTTTATTATATACACATGATATGGTATTATGTAGAGAGTAAATTCCAAATTTTATTCTTTTTTTTCAATCACTCACGGACATGGGATGGTTTTTAATTTGTCAAGAATTTGTGATAACTCCCCAACAATGCCCCGCATCTCACTGCAAGTACACCTCTTTTAACTACAAAAAAAAAAGAAAATTTAAAAATTTTTTTTTTGTTTTTCAGAGTGTTTCTACATAAAAAATACACTAATAGTTTGAAGTAAAACATACAAGTCCATTTCGGAGGAAGAAAGACGTAATTTTCTGGTGTTTCCTCTGTTTTATACTAAAAACCCATGTGATTTTTCGGTTATATCTCATTAGTAAATTAATTATACATACCCACTTATTCCCCTTAAAAAATGTGTACCTCTTTTCCTCCCTTTAAAATTGTTTAAAACATATCTTTTAACACAAAATTTAGTTCAACATTTCTTTATGTGTTTTTTTAGGTAAAGGTGGGGGGATATTTAGTTTTTACGTGGTATATTTTTGAATTAAAATACATTTACTCAGCAAAGGGGGGTAACGATCTTTAGTAATACATTAACGCTTTTAAATGCTATCAGGGTAACCTGACATCACATTACATTGGGGAAGTAGGGGGGGGGGGGGGGTATTTAGTTTTTACGTGGCATGATTTTGGAAATTAAAATGCATTTACTCAACACAAGGGGGGGGGGGGGTCAACTATCTTTAGTAATACATTAACACCTTTAAATGCTATCAGGGTAGCCTGACCTGACATTACATTACATTGCTATGCGGGTCATTACAATGAAATGACCCAATTATCTCATTATCAATGTAAACTCTAATCAGTTTAATACTGATAGAGTGTATTATTTTAAAAGTAAATTCATCCAGAACAGGTGATTCATTTCCAATATATTCAGATAGCTATCCAAAACTCTAATTATGCATTTTTCTCTAAAAATGCTTTGTTTTAGGATTTGTGTTCTTTTCATTGCATACGTATCAGCGTGTGATTTTTGTCATTTTAATGGATTTGCTTCAGTTTGTACTAAGGAAATTGTTTGTCCGACAAATACTCATGTTGTAATAATGCAGTGTTATGTCCAAAAAATTATTTTATATGAACGCATCGGACAATTATTGATTCAAGGACCTTGTAATACCATTGAACATTATATACATTTCTGTTTTGACAATAATATTGTGGAAATTGTAGTGGCAGAATCAAAGTTGTTCAGGTAATTTTTTAACATCATTTATCTGCGTGTATGTTTCAATCCATCCTTACCCGTTATCGCATACCTGCGTGGGAAAACTTCGCCTCCTTTCAGTTTGAAGCAATCTCAACCAATCACAAACTTGTAAAATACTGCTGACTACCAGGAATTTCATTTTCAAACCTGCTTGCGATGACCTGTAGAATAGTTTATGGTCAACCTGTGTGTCCGCCAGGTACATAACGGTTGCATTATTTACATGTGATCGATATAACAATACGGTGATTTATAAATTATAAACTAGACTAATTACGAATACGACATCAGATGAATGCAAGTCATTGTTGATTGGTTTTGCATGGACAGTTTTGTATATTTGATTTCTTGTTTTGTGTTTCTTGTTATTTTAATTGGAAACGGTGAGGGTAAAATCTATTGTATTGTGTTCATGTTTATTTGTTCTAGTTATTAATTTACTGTAAATACGGGTGACGTCAAAGGATATTAGATAGCTCGTACCAAGGATAGCTACAAAAACACCATTCTCCCCTTCGTTTTCTTTTAAGGAAACCAGTCCCACCTGCAGATGAAACTGCCGGTCTTCGAGAAGGCGCGGTATCGGCCATCTCAGCTACAACCGGGATAACATCAAGGGAACCCATTCCAACCTGCAGGTAGCACCAGCGTTTAGCTAGGGGGCGCGGTAACGCCCATCCCAGCAACAGCCGGGATAATAAGCATCCGGGTGGCCAAGGCCATCTCCAAACACTGGCCTCCGCCCGAACAAGTGGTGGCTCTTACCATTCCTGGAGGACGAGGATGTGGACACGGCGGGCTCCAGGGTGACCTTGAGGCATCTCCGCCAGGACATAACCGGGAGGGGGTGGGTAACTCTGGATTGGGAGCATAGACTGCTCTGGCTCCTGGACGCCCGGGCTCCCAAGGGAAAAGAGAGCCCTCGAGCGGGTCTTCCACTGTTGCCTCCATGGCGTCGCCCGGGGGGATGATCCTGTCTTCTGCCTGGTAGTCCTTCACCTGGTCCCTACCAAGGGGTTCTCGGACTGGTGCAGCTCGGACACGTTCACGGCAAGGCTGGTGGTCGGGTTTCCGGGACTGTCGACCTCCCCCACTTGGTGGTCCATAACCCACACCCCTCTAACTGTAGGAGCTGGATATGGGTGGCTGCCCAAAAATCCTCGTAGCAGTAGCGTGACAGGGGGCGCCCGTCAATCCTCTCGGATCCAAAGATCTTCCGTTAGGCCCAACGCAACACAAGGAAACGAGGTGGGCATGCACCCTCCAGTGAATTAGCAGGGCCCGATGCAGCACTCCTGAGAGCCGGTAAGTGCGCGGCGTCGTTGTCTCCCCTACAAACTGGCACAGGCTGTCCAAGACGTCGTGGAGGTCGGTGGGAATCCCTGCACCAGGCTCCAGGAACACCTTGGCGGCCGGCACGCTTTGGATAAGGTTTACGAGAGTCACCCGATTTCTAATGAGCTGCTCAGCCAGCCATTCACATACCCGGAGTCTCATCCGGGTCGCTTCCTCCACTATGGGCACTGACCTGAAGACGGGGTGGAGGTGGCTAGCCGTCACGTGGTCCCTCATCTCTGGGCAGCCATGGAAGAAGCAGGTGGATACTGGTCTTCGTCTACCTTTCTCACAGCGGCGCCTGACGTCTAGGGGTGGGGCAAACCTGCTCGCACGGGGAGTTTTCTCTTTAATAACCGCCGAAACACTCTACACTTCCATAATAACCCATTTAATGAAAACTCCTTAAGTGGTCAGAGTGCCGGGTCCTAGTAAATTATAAACAGGCTTGGTAGATTTATGTACTTTTTTTAAAACTGCTATAATATTTTCTTTTTCTTTAATTATCTACATTCTTCATAACCCAGATGTCACCAAGGCAAATAATGAGATAATCATGTAAAGCAATTTCATCTACACTGTCCCTCTTCATAGAAGGAATAACTTTTTTCTTTTTTCAAGGTTTTAGAACCTTTCAGATTGATTTTCCCCATCATAACACTTACTGTCAGCATTGAAGATCTTTTGTGAAAGTCACTCTTAGAAGTAGATGCAGGGCACGTCACTTGATGATTAGTAATTGATGTGTTCAGAATTATCCATTTTTCACAGTTCGGACAAGGGCCATTTTGTTGAATGTACAATTTCCTGTCCTCTCAACTTCTTCTTGGTACAAGCAGTTCACCTTCCTTCCACTTAAGAACTTTTCTGTTATGCAGATTGTTTCCTGTATTTCTTAAAATAGTTTTCTTTTCAGCTCCATGTCTGAATGCGATTCTTCCTTCTTATCCACGGCAGGCCTTTTCCGATTCTTAAGCCTTGTGATTTCCATAACCTCTTTTTCATTATGTGTGTTTGAATATTTGTCATTAATTGATGACAATACAGGCATGCATACACACGGTCATATAACTTCCACCTTACCTCAATTGAATATCACAAAGGAACTAACTTCTCACTATTTATAAAAAATGTCAACCTATGTTACTCACCAGGGGCAAACATGAACAGTTTGTACACTTGCACTACTACCTAAACTTGCACTTCAAAAATTTCAAAAAAATGTAAACTTTAAAATTAACCTTGGCAACCCTTCATCAATAAAGATATCTTGTGATATTTGGAGGAGTCTGCTACCCCACCGCTGCCACCAATTGTAATGGGATGAGCGGACAAAGTCCAAGAACTCTTCAATTGAAACAAAAAAAATTACACCAACACAATCATCATCATCAATATCATCGTCATTCAGATCATCATCGTCGTTGTCATCGTCTGTTTCATCATCAATATCTTCATCATCGAAATCATTCTCTACGACGTCTACTTCATCATCATCGAAATCAACATCATCATCATCGAAATCATCGTCAACTTTATCATCGTCAACTTTATCATCATCGAAATCATCATAAAGCCAGAGGTGCTCGAATGAAAGTTCACGAGACTTTCCCGAAATTTGTTAAGTTCCTGTAAAATTTTGAGCGGAAGTATAAGTGTTCGGATAATGTTCTCAAATACGTAAGTACTGGTCGGTTTTCATATCATACCCTACTTTCATTTATGTTAACACACGAAAATTTATTAAGATGTTTGTCTTATTTCATCATCTAGCAGTTATTTTAAATTAAACGATGATATTCAGAACAGAGTTATCGTTCGTGTTCAACCACTCTACACGTGGTTGAAAATATAAACATTGGGTTGCTTAATAAAATCATAGCCATGCTTCATGCTTGTGATGTGCAATGCCATGCTTTTTAAAAAATGATGGGTGTCTGTTTTGTATAATAACTTAGTATATCGAGCCATTTTCAAGGAACATTCTGCATAAAATAGTATAATGTGTTTCACTATTGAGTCTTTTACTAGGTCAGGCGCGGATCGAAAATTAATCCTTCCGGGGAGAAGTACTAATCATGCTAATTGTTGCAACAGCAGAAAAAAAATCTATTTTTGCTATCGTCACATTTATTTCTAGAACTCATTTTATCCACAAATTAATGAAGATAAAGTTTGAAATCAATAAACGTCTAGATTTTATATTTGATTACAAGTACCTAGATTCTATGAAATAGACTTTAAACGCAAATTAACAAACTGATAAGCATCTGAACCAATCGCTAAGCGCATATGTATTCATCATGCTTCTCAATTCTATTTTTAACATTTTCCGGAATGTAAACACGGCGGATCTAAACCATACGGGTGTGTATTGTTTTGCATCGCATCACATTCATTCAATTGACAGCCTATAGAATTTGAAACACACACCTTTTAAGATTGGTTAGTGACTGGAATGCAAAGCTAATGGTCGCAGGTTCGATACCCGTCGTGGCCGATTTTTGTTTCCTTTTTATATTGAGTTGGAAATTGATTTTTTTTATATTTACTCTTTAATTATTAACATTATGAGGATTTTTTAAAAACCATTTTGAAAGGTGGAATTGGAAGATTTTGTGGCATTTAATTCTGTATGCACTGCATACTACATCGATCAGTTAAACGGTCAATTTTAATTGTTATAGAACACGGTTTTTATTATTTGCAGCTTTTCTCCTTTCGGTATATATATTTTCTCTTTGTATAATTCACAGGGATATTATCGTTTTATGTGCCAGGCATTTTAAGAAGGATAAGAAATAATGTCTAACGCTTACAGTCATTTGGGGTTTAGTTTATTTGGTCAAAAACACAAAACCATTGTAAAATGAGAGAGAGAAAGATAAAGAGAGAGAGAGTAGGAGAGAGATAGAGAGAGTCTGTTTGTATAGAGAAATTAGTGATCAAGTGGTTCAGTGATTTGATAATTATTGTCTGAACAAGTATTCACCAGATGATATTTGGCTCGCTTCGCGTTGTACAATGCGCGGGTAGTAAAAGGGAACATTGTAGCGTCTTGTTTTCTCGTCATATGTATACTCCCAAGCTGATACATAATTGATGAAAATGCTCTATATGGGATGTAATAAGCAACAATGAGCAAGAGTTTTTTAAGTAAAAGGGTTGTTCACCATGCACGTGCGTAATCCTGATTTAAAAATAGATAAGCGATATTTGTACGGCGGTAAGGAGGGGGGGGGGGGGGTCATCGCAACAAGTTGTTACATATTCTATATCACGGTACAATGTAAGTAATAATTGGAGGTGGATTATCACCATTACCAAAGAATCATCAGTTTTGATTTAAAAAAAAATAATTTCACAAAGCTGGAATATGTACTGGAGGAACTAAATCGCCGTATAGCGGGGTGTGACCTGATTTTCGATCACTTGCATCTTGAAAAGGGTACATAATTCGCGTGTCTTACTAAATGTACATTAAACAAGTACTAGTCAAGTGTTTATGTAAATTCGATAGCTTTCTTCTAAAACATTAGATCCAAAGTATAATATATGTAGTCGATACAAAACAAATATAAAAAAAATCATTTGAGACCCTCCCTATGCCAATGGACGAGTTCATTCAAACCGTCAGCCGTTGCGTGAATGGTAAAACGGGACTTCGCGCCATAATATGTCATTCAAAGTTTCTTTCGCGCCGATTAATGTACGAGTCTAAATTGGGATCAGAGCACACCGTATCTATCATCTTCGCTAGCCAAGGCTTTTCGGTTCACTCTGTTTCCCTTAAATGGGAGCGGAGTGAATCAAAAACCCTTGGCTAGCGAAGATGATCGTAGAGTAAAGACTAGAGTTTCCAGATAAAAACGCTCCGTGTGAACACATCACAGGCACGTAGCATCAGGATGGGGGGGGGGGGGGGCGACACTTAAATTTACATATTAGAAATGGAATATCATAGATTTGCCCCCTTTCACTTTTGCCGCAGCATGTAATAAATGAAACTGAAAATAGGGAATTTTAATAGAATTGAATTGAAGTTAATATTAGGATTTTCTTTCATGGTTTTGAGAATTCATCCTTTTTTTTACTTGCTTGTCAAAATATTTTAGAAGAAGCTGCCCCCACACAGCTACATGCGTGAATAATTCTTTCTTATTCCCTCCTTCGACTTTGCATCTTAATATGACAAATACAATTTAAAAATTGACTGTTTTATCTTTACATGCAATTAATTGATACATGTATATTCGTAAAATAATTTTCATTTAATGAAATATTTTAATTTCAAGTGATATACATGTATATGCACAAGATCGGAGACAAGACTGAAATTTCTTATTAATCTGCACTTTCCGTTCATGAATTTATGATCAGCAGCGAAAATTAAAATTAATTTCTAATCAAATAGAAATTGATCAACTAACTGATATATGCATGCTTCCATTGAACGATTTTGTTTAGTCAGGCAACCTTTTGGGAAAGCTATTACTTGTTGATTTTATAAGATAGAGAATAGACATAAATAAATAGATATCGTTCGTCATTAACAAAATTAGCTGGGAAGCGCCAATGTTTAACAGATGTATTTCAGCGTTAAAAATTGTTTCCGTGTTGATTAGTTTTATTTCAAAACGATTGATAAATTCTGTAAATGTAGAAATGTCGAAATCAGTAACATGTATATTTTGTCAGCAAACAAATCGATGACAGAAATGTTCACAGTCTAACATTCAGAAGTAATTCAGATGCTATCGACGATACAGACTAAACGGAAATATTTCACGGCTGCTTACGTCCCGTGTACTGTGTAAATTTTCATTCCCCGTACAGGCAATACGCGCCGTTTCTTCTAAATTGTTCAATCCGCTGCAAATTTGGCAGACAATAAGAATGGGGTCCGTAGTACATTTACACGAATTTTCATTTCGGGAGTTAGAATTTTCTTTACAGTACATGTCAAGCACGCCAATTGAAACTCAATTCATAACCCTGTTAAAAATAAACGAATTGGTCTGGTGTTTTGTACAGTGTATAAAAAGGGAACTAGGTTGTAATTTGCTGCAGATATACCTGTTCGTTTTTGGAGGTGTCCTTATAGATTTAAGTATAAATGGCGGAGGGTCAATTATAGATGTATTTAAAAATGGCGGGTGGGTCAATTATAGATTTATGACGTAAGATTGTGCAATTCAAGAGATGATGTTTGAGCATGCGCGCATTTGAAATGAAGGCGGGTGGGTCAATTATAGATTTATGACGCAAGATTGTGCAATTCAAGAGATGATGTTTAAGCATGCGCGCATTTTAAATGAAGGATGGGTCAATTATAGATTTATGACATAAGATTGTGCCGTTTGATGTAAATCTTAGAAATTAAATTATTGGTCGTTGACACTGAACTACTGTACTGTTAATATTTTACCATTTTTAAAATTCATCTATCATTTTAATATGGACAGTCAAAGGACACAGTACAAATGGGAAATTGTAGCATGGAGTGCGCAAAGATTACAGAAAGAGTCTGAAAAGAAAACTTGGGTTTTACAAGAAAGTCACTGGTTTGATCGCAAGGCAGATTGCATTAAAGATTTTCAGACCGCGATCAAACACGGTTACGATATTGTTGACAGTTGGGGGTCAGATGAATACTTGTTAAAACGCAGGGTTATGCCGAAAAAATACTCTCCATTTTTATAGTAATATTGAAACATGGAACATATACTTAATGATATAAAAAGGCTGTATTTATCACCAAAACATGTTCATTTTAGTGACAGCACAGAATTTATTAAGGTTTTCCGCTCTCAGCGGAAAACCTTACTATTATTCTGAAAAATTTTCAAATTTCTTATTATTTTTTTTTTTCTTCTAGACGCCAACTTTGATCCTTAATATTTCGCTCGTTAGTTCACCGATTGTTTTGAAATTTTCAGGACTGATAACATGCCGCGTGATGTTGTCGTTGCATATTTTAGTTGAGGAAAATTCCTATCCGGTTTTGAGTTATTCCCCTTTTAGTAAAATTTAACGACTTCTTTTGTCCAGGGGGTTTAGCTTTAACGATGACTGGCAGAGTCTCAAAGATGGGCTGGTTTGGAAGCTAATACATTGAATTTGTGCGAGATATATTTTATTTATTATTTAAATGCAAATAAAAGGGGTGGTATAGATGTTGAAACAAAGGTAAGAAAAAAAATCAAAAAAATTCGCGTATTTTCCGTGTTAGTTTTCTACCTGATAAAAATTTGTTATAACATGTATTTTAAAAGTTCTTGGTCTTACCCAGACCTTTCATTCGGTATACCAAAAAAGGGGCTGGCCCTTATAATTAGGGAGTTAGAGGCGTCCAAAGTTTCTTGTCAATAACTTAAAATGGAATAAATATTTCTAATGCATTATTGAAGCAAAGTTGTAAAGAAATTAATTTTGAATCCTTCTATAGTATTCAATTTAATGTTTTCGTAATTTATAGTCAGTATTTGCAGAAACAATTGTTGTCAGTTCGGTCCATTTTTGTGGGGGTGCGCACGTTTATGAGGTTATGAAAGGGCTTCTTGTAATGCACTAACTGATACATGTAGCGCGCAAAAATAATTCCACATAAAATTCCCAAATGTTTTTATACAAATGTACATTTTCATTTCATATAGATAAACCTCTTTGACCTTATTTTTGTTGTTTGTTTCATAACTGTGCCCCTGTCTATATTTAGATGCATTACGAGACTCAGGTAACCGATCGATAGGAGAGTCGCTAGCTGTATTCAGGCCGTCGCCTAGACGACAGTGCATGTGCTTGTAGAGCTGGACGTACACGATTAACACCCCACTGTGTTACTGTAACAGAGACATTTTGAACTGTTTCAGTACTGGGAGATGTGTTAATAAAATGGTTCCAATGCATGGTAATTAAACTCAACTTTTCTACAATACGTATACACCGCCGTCATATAAAGCACAATGTGTATTACTGACATGACAATTTAAACGAACGCGGGATTGCTCCCGATAGAACAATTCTTTTAAAGCAAAAAAAAAAAAATACTGATTTGCAATGGATATAATATAATTATCATCGTGGAGATGATTTTAAAAAGTGAACTTAATATTCGTATACGATAATATTTGAATCCAAAGCCGCTAGTTTTAAGTTACGGTTATTAGGGATATTAATTATGACTTGCCCTGCGTTTCAGGTTTTTTACTTGCAAAGCATCTACAAACGAAAATACCAAACAACCTTCAGCAGCAACTTATAAATTATTTATTCCATACACAATTCTAAAGAGGTAATTAAATAAATTTTATAAATGCTTTATACTTGTATTCGCTATCTTCCATGGAAAAAAGTGGCATGGAAAAAATGTTGTTCATTGTTCATCAAATACGCTGTAGCCTTAGCAATAGAAAATAATTAACAAACTGTATATTGATAGATTGACATATCAACAAACATTCAGACCCGCATTGTGTTTTCTTACAAGTTCTATAAAACGTAGACTCAATGACTGAATTCTTTACCGTTTTCCGTCTGGGTTATTTTGAATCACGTGTGTACGTTATGTGTAGCCATATAGATGAACACTTTAAGTGTTTAAATTTTAAAAGAAATTGTGTACATGCAGAGCATTGCAATGCTAGGACAATAAAATTCCAACAATGTATATGATGAGGCCGGTCAGACTGATACTGGTTCTGCTTGTTCTACAAATAGCGAATGTAAGACGAAGTATTTGGGTGTTATATTTTAAACAAATGTAAGTATTGCTTTCTTAAAAGCTTGCATTACTCAACAAAGTATTTTATTGGGATCATTCTTAGTTACCTTAGCTGCATATATGTACCGCTCTGTCTGTATCCCGGAAAAATTGACTACCATCCGAAATTTTTCATACAAGGTCTACAGACTTGCAGCTAACATTACCTTTAAAAATACATTTTAGAATTTGCCGTTGTTTATAAATTCATTAAAAAGACGCGCAGAATCAAGTGGTTATATGGCGTTTGATATGGGATTTATGACGTCTATTTATATTGTTTTCATTAAAATTATTTCATTATTTCCAGCTTGTGGGTGGAATGAAATCAGTTTCACATGTTATATGACATAAAGATGTCCTCTCCCCACTTTTTCTCGAAGCAACTATTTTTATAAAATTTACATTAAAAAATTGAATTATCATGGAGTTGCCCCCCCCCCCCCAACCCCATTTTGGTAGCATGTAAAAAAAATGGTATGAAAATCATGAATGAAATTATGAGTGAATTTTTGAAAATTTTGGAAAATTCAATTTTTTTTCTTTTTTTGCTTGTCAAGATTTGTTGGATGAGTTTGCCCCCCCCCCCCCCCACTTTCAAAAACGATGCTACGTGCTTGGAAATTACTCATTTCTTTATTCCCCTCTTTAATAATCAAAACAAACTAACAAACATAACCGATCCAGATAAATATTATTACATGTATCAAAAATAAACTTAAACAACCAACTACACATTCATCCTTTACCCACAATATTGCCTTTTCGATATTTGTCATCGTTGTAGACCCGTGTAACAATCTGTTATGTAGGTGCTTGCACGAAAACGAACCCCTTGCTGATCTACATTTTCATTAACGCATACAAAGAAAAAATATATATTTTGATTTATTTTTGAATTTCTTTTGATGTAAAAAAAAAAGAGAAGGAATTGGTTCTCAGTCTCTCTTTATGCCTGTTTGTTAGCGGTTAATCCAATATTTCGGATAAAGCAATGAAGAGTTGTTTCTTGAAATTTTATTAGACCATAAAATTGTAAAATGCTAACATTGAAAATTGTGCCCGATTTCTTTCTTTTTTTTAAGGTAAAACTTTATTGATTCTTTGAGACAAACAAATTGACATAATCAATAAGAGTTTGAAAATCTTTAACTGCAGGTCTGTAGCTTTTAGTCAGAAAAAGAATCGGATGGACGACCTAGGACACAGATCGTCCATCCGAATTTCTTGAAAATTGCCATTATTTTCGTACGCGGACGCAATACTCACCGAGACTAAATGGTTCGTATCTTAAGTTTTAAGTTTTAACTGCTTTGAAAGGTAATATTGGTTTTCTGATAATTATGAACATGAATAATTAAATAAAAATGGTTAAAATAACAGTAAAATTACCGGCATCGGTCTTCTCCGTGCGCGGATCTAGAAGGGGAAGGGTTCCAGACCCCCCCCCCCCCCCAGCGAAATTTCTTTCAATTACGTGTACATTATAAACTTACCAAATATGCCTCGGACATCCCTTGGCAAACTCAAATAACCGTCTGACTTTTCAACCCCCACCCCGGAAAAATTTTCTGATCCGCGCATGTTCCCCCTCCTCGAAATACAAAACTATTCTTCAAAACCCCTTGTAAAATTTCCAGGATCTCCGCATATATACTGATAGATTCATTGGCGCTTGCGTTCGATAAAAATGCGTGTAAAACGTTTGCCAGTGGTCTTTTTACCATCGTACCGGGCATAACCACAGTCCTACTCTGTGAATAAAATGCGGCGAATCAAACTAGAGACAACGTGTTAAGATCTGTATTTGCTTATAAACATGTAGTATCATCGTGCAAAATGCACTGTTCAATTATAATTTTTTTTTTTACTTTACTTGTAAAATTCAACATCTGTTTCGTAATTTTTTCTCACAGTTTATTTCTTACATAGTTACTTTTGTTTATTTAGTGATTGACACTTATTAGACTTTATAGAGACAGAGTGTCATGTCTCAAGGACTGTTAATCTCTTAAAACAACATTGTGCAATTATCAGATTTTCATTTCTTGGACATCAAAGACTCATTGAGTTTATTTAATTATTTTATATCTGTGAACCTTTCACTCAGCTTACTTATATCATTACCTGTTAATTGCAATTTATTCTCATTGTTAAAATTCTTATAAATAGTTATGTACAATTGTCAATGCGCAGTCTGGAATACGGCGGCCAGCCCCGCCACGTCCGACTCTCCCAGAGTCTTGAGTCCAGAGGCCACTTCTGGCCATATCCGACTTGTTTGTAACATGTCTGTCTGTTAAATTGTTATAATGTTGCCATCGTTGAGTCTCGTCCAATAATGTGGAATCCTGCATCAATTGCCTGTTTATTTCTCTGGAACTGTATACTGGTGGACCTTCGGGAATACGGCAAACCTACCCTTCGTTTTAGCTTACGGCCCACAGCGCGCCACAACCTTATACACTTTACGCCAACATTCCCTCACCCGGTTCGTACTGCACACGACCGATGCAGATCCAGACGAATTCTCTATCACCGTAAAATCTACACGGTCACAGAAATATAATACTTTGTTTTTCAGTGTTAACACATCTAATATTGTACGATGGTCAGCTATCAATTTTTTGTAATGCGTCACAAGTATGACGCAGCTACGAGGGAAAACCTAATCGTTGCTTGCAACGAGCTCGTCTCTAGTTTTAATTCCTTTTGAGGAGAGAAAAGGTGAATGGATGACTTATGCCATTGACAGAGTGCATTTTAAGAGAAGAATTCAACAATCAGAGAAACTAATTTCCCCAATTTTACAAAAGAAACTAAATAATACAAGATGTGCATTATAGATATTGATGTCTATTAGCAATAAAGAATAATGATAGATTGCAATTACATCTCATATGCTGCCTCTACATCTGGAAAAAAGCGGATTTATTGTAAAAACCAGAACACGGCCTTCTGAAGTCAAGGTAGGATGCTTTTGAATGATTTTTACTATCTCATAGTGTAACAACCCAGTAGCATGAAGATTTACAGATAAAAAATATTAAGTTTGAGGGTTAAACCAGTGAGGCAAAGTATTTCACCACTCTAATGAAATAAGAAGTCAAGATACCATGACTTACCATGAATGATTGCTATATAAAAAAATTCTATTGATACACATTTTCATTGATGGGTCATTTTAAGGTCTGTTGCATACAGACATAAACAGTATTGCACAAACATTTGAAATAAAAATGTATTTTTCGAAGTTGAATTTTTTTATCATGACTATTTTTAATAAAAATCTAAATATTAGAAACGAAGTTATGTAAAGTTTATAGATTTGATGACAGTGTATTTTTTATTTAGGGCATATGATTTTTTATTAAAAATAGAAAATGACGACAAAATATTTAGTATAAAAATGATTGAAATAAGTTATGTTTTTCATACTTGCTTCAGATTGCTAGCTGTCACGGCAAAATTTTACTAGAATGGCTGCCAAATCTACGACCATGTGGAAATGCAGAGACGTAGAGACTCCCGGAGAACCTGGCCGTATAAGGAAACGACTATTTATTGATTTAGAAAACAATGACAAGGACTCAGAAAATCAGCCTCCTGTTTCAAAGAAACCAAAGATGGATCAACAAAAGCAGGAACCACTTTTAAAAGAACATTTGGGCAGAAACTGGTACCTTGTTATTTCAGAGTTTCAAGGGGAAACAAAAGTTCACATAAGAGTCTATGAACAACGACATGAAGACGGAAAACTGCATCCAACGAGAAAAGGAATAGCCCTTGATCTTGAAAAATGGAAGAAGCTGTCAGAACTATGCAGCGAAGAGATAGACGCCGCCATTGAAAGTCATGAGGCTGAAATGCCCGTCTCGTATAAAAAACATTTAGGAGAAAATTTCTTTGTCACTGTCGAGACAGGGTTTTCCTTGATCAACATAAGGAAATGGTGGTTACCTCCAAATGAGAAAGACATAGTTCCGACCAGACGTGGAGCGGCGCTTACATTCGATGAGTGGGAAGCATTGAAAGCTCAAATACCGCAAGTAGACGAAAAGATTGGAGACCAGCTCAGAAACGTGGAGTACTGTGAAAATTCAGAGAGCCACAAAAATCAGATGGGATTCCTTCAGTGTGCCAGATGCAACCCCAACGAATTTACAAATTTTTCTTACTAAAAAGGAGGATTGTGACATTTTTTAAATGACCATGTGTTCATATTTATTATACAAAACTGTGTTCAGTCAAAAATAAAAGATAATTTATGTGACATAAATAATGAATATTATGTATGCCAAATAATGGATATGTATGTGTGTGTGATTTTATTATATTCATTTCATATTGATGTCTATTACATTTAACATACTATTTGTTTAATAAAAATGTATATAATGTTCACGTTTTTATTTTTTTTCTTCATATATGAACATGACGTTAACAAAGGAACAACAGGCGTACTTGGAAAACATTTGGACCGATGTAAAAAAGCCGTCATCATACACAGGTCCTTATAAACTTTATCAGGTTGTTAAAAAAGAGGGAAAATATAAAATCGGTTTGAAAGCCATCAAACAATTTCTATCAGACTTGGAATCCTATTCCTTACAAAAGAGGGTTCAGAGAAAGTTTCCTCGAAGACACATTTTGACTGATTCTATTGACTCAATATGGGATGGTGATTTACAAGGTGTCAGAAACATATCCAAGGAAAACGATGGAGTTCAGTACATTTTGGTGCTGCAAGATATCTTTTCAAGGTTTTTATTTACGGCTCCCTTAAAACAAAAGACAGCCTCTAACGTGATAGATGCCTTAAAAAACATATTTGCCAAAGGAAGGAAACCAAAAGTACTGAGAACTGATAAGGGCAGCGAATTTATGAATAGATGGGTTTCTGCGTTTTTGAAGAAAGAAAGTGTACATCAAATATTTACGGAAAATGAAACAAAGAGTAACTTTACAGAGAGAAGCATACAGAATTTAGAAAACAGGTTACATAGAATGTTTGCTCATAATCAGTCTTACAAATATCTGAACATAATGCCATCTATCACAGAGGGCATTAATAATACACCATCTCGACCTTTAGGAGGATTCGCACCTGCAGACGTCACTAAAAAAAACGAAGACGAAGTTCGATATAGTGCTTATCTACAGAGAACTAAACATGATAAAAATTCACAAGGTTCCAGGAAGGTCAAGTCTGCAAATACACATTATTCGAAAGAAAAATTATACAAGTTTAAGATTAACGATAAAGTACGGATAACACATTTACGCCGATTATTTCAAAGAGAATACGATCAAAAGTGGACGGGAGAAATTTTTAGAGTCAGCAGTAGATTTCGCAGTCAAGGCATTCCTGTCTACAAACTCAAAGATTTTGCAGACGAATCCATATCCGGTACTTTTTACGCTCAAGAACTACAGAAAGTTAACAAAGACGACGATTCTATTTGGAAGATCGATAAGATCTTGAAAGAACGAAAGAGGAAGGGGGTATCTGAAGTACTGGTATCATGGCACCAATGGCCAACCAAATTTAATTCCTGGGTCAAGAAGTCAGACCTGCAGGAGGTATAAATAAAACGAAATTTACAAGTTGACGATCATTGTTTTAAAAAATGAGCATCAGATTGGTTCTTAGATCTTCCGACAGTCAAAACGTTTATCCCGGAAACACTCCTTATGACTTTAAAGTTCATTTACCAAAACCATTGTACTTTCAAGGTCATTGGACTGTTTCACTTTTGGAATTTTCTTTGCTTTCGGGTAATACTAAGCCTGAATTATATGTATGTAGTAATCTGTGCCAGGACAGCATAGTGGGCGAGAGAGAGGTTACCTCTCTTACGTCGAGTGTTTTTAGAAAAGACTGGGAACAATATTTACAATAACCCTTACGAAGTACCCCTTCGATTGGGTGAATTTCAAGATGTAAGAGTGTATATAAAGGACCCTACCAATCAACCAGCTTCATTTTTGAATGGTGGTGTAACCGTGACTCTTCTTTTGAAGAAGCGCTGGTTTGAGATACAATAATGGGTTCAACCTACGTTTCAGACCCTAGGGTTTGGAAATCGTTTTACAATAACATGCTGGATGGTCAATTTCGACCCGGAAAATACAGAGGCCGTCAAACAGGCGGCAAAATAGGGGGAATGTTTTCCAAGAAACCGTACATGATTCCTGTCAACCCTCATCTGACCTCAAAAGAATCTCCCGACAAGAAGGTCGTAGGGAAGCACGTGACCCCCATGGCTGCCGTTGAAGAGAGAGCTAAATCGGAACTAAAAGAGGCTATTAAGGAAAAAATTCCTCACGTGTCAGAGAAGAGTATTAAAGTAGACAAACAGCAGAAAAGAATTAAAGCTAAACCAGCTGCCAAGACGACAACATCTAAAAGTACCAAGAGAAAGATTCTGAAGGAAGAAGATTGGGGAGGTACCATCTTCAAAAAACAAAAAAAATAAGAATGGCTTTTTTAAATGACAAGATAACTGACATCGGACTTCCGGCAGAATTAACCTTATTCACAGTTCCTCCTAATCAAGTTGCGGTTGAAAAAATATATTATTCGGAATGTAGACCTGTCAGTTCTTTTGATTCCGAGGATGCCCCCATTGAAATTTCGGTACCTGGACAGGGCAATGAGTACATCGATTTAAGACGGAGTCGATTGTATGTGAAATGTAAGATCATTAAATCGGACGGCTCTGCTTTGGCCGAACAGGAAAAGACTGGAATTATCAATGTACCTTTGCAATCAATGTGGTCACAAATCGACGTGTACATGAACGGAAAACTTGTTTCCCTCAACACCAGTTACTATCCCTGGAAAGTTTATCTAAAACTCCTTCTGTCAAGTGGAGGGGATGTCTCGGAATCTCAGTTACAATCCCAGTTATTCTACTTAGATGACGACGACATGGATAACCCCGACGCCTACGGGGGGACTAATGGAGGATTGTCCAATCGATATGCCTTTACTCAGAAGAGTCAGATTTTTGACATGGAAGGTCCCTTGTACGAGGACGTCTTTAGACTAGACAAATACCTGGTTAATGGTGTAGATCTACACTTGAAGCTTTTTAGAAATCCTGCTCCCTTTATCATCATGAGCAAAGAACCAAGTCCAAGTTATAAATTGCAGTTGTTGGATGTTTCCTTTAAGGCCTGCATGATCAAAGTAGATAGTTGAGTTCTGATCAATCATGCTGAAATATTGAAAGAGAAAACGGCCAAATATCCTTTGACAAGAACCGAAGTGAAAATGAATACCTGTCCAAAGGGGTCAGGCTCGTTTATCTGGCAGAACGTGTGGTCCAACACTTTACCGACCAAAGCTCTTTTTTGCTTTGTGTCACAGACGGCCGTAAACGGTAACTACGAGAAAAATCCCTACAACTTTCAGAATCTAGCAGAAGGAATAGCTCTCTACGTCAATGGAGAAAGCTTACCCTCCAGACCAATGAAAATCGATACAGGGCCCAATCAAAATTACATTTCGCCTTTTGTCAATTTGTTTGAGGTGGCAGAAAAATGGAATAAAGACGCAGGATTACAGATTAAAAGATTCATGTTTGGAAAAGGTTATGCCATTTATGCTTTTAGCCTGGCCCCTAATGACCTGGGCGAAGAGTATTTAAACCTGGTGAGACAGGGAAATGTAAGATTAGAAGTCAAGTTTGCAGCTGATACAACCGAAACACTAAATTGCTTGGCCTACGCAGAATTCCCGGCTCTTTTGGAAGTGGATCATTCCCGCGACATCAAATACACAAAAGTATGAATGCTTCTGAAATTCGATGCTTCATTAAGGGTCACTACTTGCTCTCTACGTTCGTCAGAGGTGTATATTCGTCGGATACACTACCATTTAAAGTTGATTTTTACCCATCAGCTTATGTGTGCAATACGGATCCCTCTTATCTTCCGGGGAAACACTGGGTCGTCTTTTGGATGGAAAGTCCGCAAAAAGCAGAATTTTTTGACAGCCTTGGCCAACCACCAGAGCATTATGATGAACGTTTTAAGACTTTTTTAATGTTCAATTCAAAAAATACAGTTTACTCAAACAAACCACTGCAGGAAACGAGTGTCAACACGTGTGGATATCATGTTCTATTTTATTTGCTGATGAAATGTCGCAATTATAGCTTATCATACATTGTGCAATATGTAAGAATGCAGGATTCTCCAGATTCATATGTATATCGTTTTGTGTCTGATTATACTAATTGTTTGTAAAACAAAATATCTATTCTTAGCATTTGATGTATACATACATTTATTTGTGTGTGTTGTATATAAAAAGATGATGTCATTTACTTTTCCGGTTTCATTTCACATTAAAAAACAGAGGATTTTGCATTCATGATTTAGTCTTTTTTAAGAAGTGATGATGGAAGATTGGTGGGAACACAAATCGCTTTTACCCTTTCATTCCCCCTCAACGGTCATGATCGTAGGTCCCACCATGAGCGGTAAAACGTCCCTAGTTCAAAAAATTCTAAAAGAAGCTACTGGTATGTTCCAAAAACCACCGGAAAGGATAGTTATTGCTTACACGGAATATCAACCATTGTTTGAGGAAATGGAGAAAAGTATCGATACTTTAATTTTACACCAAGGGCTGCCTTCTAAAGAACAAATTGATGAATGGAGTGATGGTGTGGAACACACTGTCTTAGTGTTAGACGATATGATGATGCAAGTTGCTAAAAGTGAAGAGTCCTTAAATTTGTTTTGTGTGACAGCTCACCATCGTCGAGTAAGTGTATTAATGCTTGCTCAAAATCTGTACATGCCAGGAAAGTTTGCCAGAACCATCTCATTAAATTGTCATTATGTCATTCTTTTTCGAAATGTAAGAGATAGCAGACAAGTATTGACTTTTGGATCCCAGGTGTTTCCATCGAAATTAAAATATTTCAAAGATGCATACGACAAAGCTACTTCGGTTCCCTTTGGGTATTTGGTTGTCGACATGAGTCCTTCAACGGAAGACAAGTACAGATTGCGCACGCATATTTTACCTAACGAAGATACCATTGTCTACTTGCCAAAATAAATGTGATGTTGAATCACAATTTTTATCATTCTTAAGATGAATCGCAGACTGAAATCTTATCTCTCGTTTTTAGACTTGTTATGCATTGCAAGTGCCAAACAGAGAACTAGCTTATTGACGACCATATCGTCTGCTCAAATGCAAACACTGTGTGAAGTTATTTATAACGTGTACAAGGGAACCATCCCTGTTACCAAAAAGGACATAAATAGTTTGCTACCATTCAAAAATATCATTCGTACTCTGATCACTAGATCTGTGAACCAGTCACGACGAAAACGTTTACTGTTAAAACATCAAAAGGTCATACCCCATTTGATCAAACCAGCCCTAAAATACTTCCAAGATGGCCCAAGAGCTAGTACTCGTCCCAAAAGAAAAATACCAAAATCTGCTGAAATCGGAGGAAAAGTCGAGCAACCTAGAGGAGAAATCCCCTCTACCGAAGGAGAACCCTCCCAATAATGTAGACCCTCCTACTCAAACCAGAATCATGGAAATTTTGGAGCACACAATTCCAGCAAAATATCAAAACAAGGCAAAAGGATTACTTCAATTTTTATCGCGATATGGGGGAGACGTGGTGTCCTGGAAAGACAATGGAAATTTAATCTACAAGAGTGACGTCATTCAGGGTTCTCACATTAGTGATCTTTTAAAACATGCACTAAGTGCGAATGTTAAAAGAGATCCTATTGGATATCAACAGTTTTATAAAGCATTGAAGGAAATTGATACCCCCACATCATTCATTCACAACAAGAAAATGATTGAGCCCTCCAGAGTGCAGAGTGGTGGCGGATATGTAGTAAAAACACAGACAGACGGTGCACCACCGGGTTATCAACCTCCCAAGAAGAAAAAAATGACTAAATCAAATATCAAGTGGCTTAAATTTTAATGTATGTTACATTGTTTATTAATACAAAGCAAAACAATATTTACATGAGTTTATGGGGAAAAAATGCTTATATGATGTACAATAAAAATAAAAATATAAAAAATGTTGTTCAAACAAATAATAAATGTTTTAACATCAATTCAGTTTTATATATATATAACTTTTTAAAAGAGTATATTATTTAATATGTCTAAATAACATCAATTCAAGATTATATTAGCAAAAAGAAATGATTAAAAATATTGAAAATAATGTTTTAAAAAACACTGTTTTCCAAATCATACAAAATATACAAAACGTACAAATAGGTATATATAACACAAATACAGTTTTAGTACTTTTTCTATCATTAAATGCTAAATATTTTCTTCACATTAATAACCATACGGCAAAGTGTCCCAAGTTCCGTCTTGAATCACTCTCTTGTCGTACACAAGTTTGTATTCTTTTTGTTCACTGCGGGAAAAAATGACTTGGTTTTGTTTATGTCTGACAATCTTGTTTGGGTAGGTGATGACAATGTTTGATATTTTCGAATCGTTTTCCTTTTCTGGTCCGGTTACCAATTCCAACATGGAGGTAAAGTTAAGTTTTTTAATGTTATCATAATTTAAAGAAAATCCTCGAATTTTGCAAACTTCTTTTCCCTTTGTTGTTCGATAGGCATAGTTTTTAGGTCCTCCTGAGACAAATTCAGTTATGTATTCATCGGGATCTAATTCACTAGTAAGTTGTCCCAAAAACGATCCGACTTCAGGTTCTTTGTCGCCTGATTTGCTGACAAAGATGACTGAATCTGTATCAAAATACAGAACCCTTTCACCCAGCATCTGTAAAACTTCATACAATTTAAGTCGCGCCCAGCAGGTAGTAAAACTTGCAATAAATACATTGGTTTGATAATCTTCTTTGGTAGTTAATTTCGTTTGCTGCCAGTCGACTTGAATCATCTCTTTAGTGACAATGTGAAAATTGCTTACTACTTTGGATGGGTCTGCCAGCAGTTGAAAAAACTTATCGGCCTCGCTGTCATGGAAAAACGTGGTCTTAGGCATGGTAAGCCGTTGACCGAATTTTCCCCAGAACGAATTTAACAATAACTTGGCAATTGATCTCAATGCCGGATTTTTAGCGATATTGTCTCTGTCTAGTTGTATTCCTTCGCGAAGAGAATATTTTGCAATGTATTTGATAGCATCTTCTTCGTTTTGTACCCATTCGGGCCATCCACTGGCTTCTTGTTTAATTTTCAAAAACAGGTTGATGTATTCACCAAACAATCCTCCGCTTCCCGCCCTCACGTCATACTCTGTTGTTTCGTCCCAGTGATAGACTTCATAAATTTTTAAAATGACATAGCCACATTCTAGAGCTTTTTCGATTTCGGGGGTACAAAATACTCCTATGATAGTCCTATCTTCATCGCTGCAGTTACATGGTTCCTGTTGCTGTTTCTCTGCACAAGTACGGCATAAAGTAAAAGTAAGTTTTCCATTGATTTTTTGAGGTAACACGGGATGATACAACTTTCTAGGGGGTAATATCTTGATCTTCGCAATTCCAAAATAATTTGTAATATCTGAAAAGTTGCGTGTAATGATCTTTGGTTCCTTGACAGGATACCTGGCATATTTGTTCACAGAAGGGTAGAGAGAACAAAAGTCAAGATAGTGTATTTTTTCTCCTTGTCTCGAGCGGTAGTACAATTTAACAGCATTCGTACGTCCTCCAAAAAACGAGTCTCGGGGGTCTAACCTTTCTTGTAGATCAAGGGAGTCGATGAAGGTTGACACCTCTTTACTTTGGGCCAGCAAATTCTGAAAATCGTGCTCCCATGTGCAGACATAATTCACCCCCAGTGACTCAATGTATCGTCTTTTTTTCAAAGTCAAGGCCAGTAACTCATCCATAGATTGATTTGTTCTTACATGTTTTAACTGTTGACGTTGATGGGGAAAGCATATAGGACATCCATGCCAATAACATCCATTAAATTCGTAAACGGTGTTAGTTTCTAGGCAAAAACCGTCTAACATGTATCTTGTTCCTGGCAGTCTTATTTCACCTTCGTTCAAGGCGTGACGAATGTAGATTTTATTGCCCGTCTTTCTGTAGTGGTCTTCCTGCATCCAACACAACCATTTAATGGAAATGTCACTATATTGACCTAAGAAAGGTCCATATCCCACAGATGGAATTTGTGAAATTGGAGAACTAACAAATTCGGATTCCTCGATCACGCAATCTTGATTTTGTAATTCCTTGCCTGTAACCCAAGTTTCATTGAAGTAGATAAAAAAGTCTCCTTGCAATCGTCGGGCGGGCAACCAGTCAGTCAACTTTCCATCATTTCTGACTTTAACACGCCAGTCTTCCTGCAAAAATTTAGTCTTGAACACTTGCATGCAGACACTAGCAATAGTTATGTGTTGAAATGAATCCACTCCACCCATTAATTTTGTTTCTGGCAAATCCTCATCAAATATCACTTCATGTTTACCCGTGATATTCATGAGAATGTTTCTAAATTTTAAGCAGGCTTGTCTCAGTATGTCTACATCGCTGCTACAGTATTCCAAAATTTCTCTGGCAAAGTCAAAAGTCTCGTTACTTTCCACTTTTTCATTATGCCATGTCAGAAAGTCTTGTCGTTCTTTGGTACTCATCGTATCACTTCCATAAAATCTAGCTGCAGGATAAGAACCAATGTAGTTGAAATTTGATTTTGTATTAAAAAAATGTGGAAAGTATCCCTTCTTCATTTCATGCAATCCAAATGCCTTAGGCATGGCTGCCAGCTTCATAGGGAGGAAATTAAGAGAATCTAAAATTCTGATATTTAATCCTCTTTCCACATGCAAGTACATGATTTTGGACCCAGCAAAAATAACCTTTGGAACAATAGAATTAGCCATGAGATACTCTAACAAAAAGTAGCCATCATAGCCCTTCATATTATGTGCAATGACCGTAAAATCTTTGTGTGTTTCGTTGAACAACCATGATCCAAAATCGTCTGCTGTATTGTCCCCCTGAAACACAGTTTCGCGAAACCCGCATGTGTTTTCGCATGGAAAGTTAACAAACGTTTTTTCTTCCTTGTCAATTTTATCACACTTTCTACATCTGGTTCCACAGTTGTCGCACCTGGATCCCGGGATGAATACTTGGTCAATACATTTCTCGCAAACCTTTTGAGCCACCACTAAATTCGGTCTGTGTTGAAACTTTCCACACCAGGACTGTTGACAGTTGATACAAAGAGCACATTCTAAACAAGGATCATTATTATTGTTACACTGTACACATTCAGGATTTTTGTTCATGGCGTAACCTTCTGCACAGCACAAAACATCATTCTGTGTGCATTCAAAGTCAAAAATATGTATCTGGGTTTCTTTTCCGTGCATTCTAACGCTCTCATGTAACACAAGTGATCTACATCTACAAATTGTTTGCATGCTTGACACTGCCACTCTCCACAGAAATGATCTTCTGGTCTTCTTTTGTGTCTGTCTATAATTTTTTTGCAGGTCACACATTTCCACCAGCGCTCACACTGAGATTCTAGAACCTTTCCCCTTTTTAATTTGTGTGATTTAAAACATTCAAGAGATCTGCAAGTCATGTGGCAATGTCGGCAGCTTACTTCCTGACCAACCAAACAATTTTCAGTTCTTTTACACACTAGGCATGCGCTTGCACAATTGTGGTTTTTTTGATATGGTTTCAAACATTTATGACAAAATTTAGATTGTGCAAATAGTCCACAGATATTGGCAATAGTGTCAAAATGTGCATTTCCATTTATTTCACTGTGATACAGGAATATACGTTGTCTACTGTTTGCACTCCATTCTTCATCCTCACTATATGGTATAGTGCGTATAAATTTGTTTCCAACAGTGGAACTGACGACCAAAATATCTAAGTTCAAAACATCCTCAAAGGCTGCAATGTCTAGAATTGATAGACGTCTCACAGTACTTTTATTAGCTTTCTGACACAAGAGCGTGGCTAGGTCTTTTTGACATTTTTCACTCTGTTCTGTTTTAGCAGTTAGTTTTTTATAATACCATGTTGAACATTTTCTTAACTCCATCACTCTTTCTTCCATTGTTTTTCCATCATTAGGTTGAATTAAAAGTCTCCAATCTGCCGTTGGAATTTGGCATAATTTCAAGAACCCCATACATATACTTCGGGCTAGACAGATTTCGTCCGAATTCCAAATTTTGATGCAAGACCTTTTAGTTGTCATAGAGTCTTTATCACCACCTAGTTTATGGATAGGTTTGGCCCCTGTTCCTCCCTTAGGAACTTTTATTGTCCCCACATTTAGATAAAAACTATGATCAAGAGAGAGGTTCTCTTGGCTGGTTAAAACATTTTGCAAATGCCCCATGGCAACTTTTCCTGCGAGTTCTTTCAAAGGTTTCAGGGGAACATATATGGGATTGGTTAAACCTTCATGATGTATTATGACACGTCCTAAGTCTGCTGACGAGTCAAGTCCTTGAGTGGCTCGGGAAAGAACATCATCAAAAGTGTTTTCTAGTTCTCGATACAGATTAGACAATTTTTTACCCTGTTCCACAGAATCTGCATCAAACCGAACTTGATAATTTTTGTCGACGGCACTATCTTTCTTAAAAGTTTTTTCACCTACAAGTTTTAGGTTGTATGGTAATTTGTTTTGGTCACCATAACCAACCTGTGATGTACCGGGTTTTTCTGCGTCTGTTTCCATGGGTGAAATACCACGTTGATCAGGGTCTACGACCATGGGTTCTTCTGTCTGGTTAGATGTTGGCCCAAAATTTCCTGGAGAAATGGGTGACCAAGGTTTTTGATCACTGTAGTCGATTTGGTCCATCTCATGAAACAGCTCATGAAACTTCAAGTCTGATTCAGTATTCAATATCTCGCCACAGTACGGACACAAGTAATGTTGTTGAACCTTGGGAAAAAATAGTACATATTTTCAAGACAATGTTGACCTTCCAGCATTATTATTTCATTCACATTGAAATATTGGGTAAATTTTTATATAAATAAGGTTTAAACTTCGTCATTTAAAAAAATTCACTGAATATTACATCTTTAATTTAAAGTTACCTCTCTTTGCCCATGTTCATTTTCGTGGTCTCGTCCTTCTGTACAGTTTGCAAACTGTAACCCACAGTGACAACATACAAACGACATCTGTTAAAAGAAGTAAAAAATGGTAATGTTGCATAATCGATCACTATAATTATGTAAAAAATTAAACAGAAGTCTAGAATTTAATGTTAACATTTGTATTTATTTGTCAAACTTGCGTTTTCGCATTCTCAATAATTTTACACAATGCGCAAAACACCTTTTAAATATATGTATTTAAAAGAATTGATCAACTAATTTTAATTACCATACAATATTAAATTGGTTATGCTTTGATCCAATATATATTAACCTACATGTTCATTCTGAATAATCGATCACTATAATTATGTAAAAAAAAATTAAACAGAAGTCTAGAATTTAATATGTTAACACTTTGTATTTCTCAAACTTGCGTTTTCGCATTCTCAATAAATTTACACAATGCGCTAACCACCGTTTATATATATGTATTTAAAATAATTGATCAACTAATTTTAATTACCATACAATATTAAATTGGTTATGCTTTGATCCAATACATATTAACCTACATGTTCATTCTGAATTTGAGTTATCGTTCTTTTTCTGTGTCCATCTTCATGGTTGCGCCCTTCAAGAGCATTTAGAAATCTCATACCACAGTAAGAACAGAGAAAGTCCGACATCTGCAAAGAAGTACTCTAGTTATAACTTCTATACACATTTTTAACAGTATCCTATTATATGCAAATCAACCACATACATTTTTTTCTTTCTTTTTCCACCTGAAGGTTGTCACTACTTTTGAGTTTCAAAATCTTATATCAATAACAAAAAAATGTTTTTCACTTATTTAATTTTGATACTTTGGATTCCAAGAGATTTTAATGAAGGGATGGAGTTGGGGTCGAGTGGTAAATAAATAAAAGAACAAGTAAATTTATTGAAACAATTTTATTAACGACTTAATATCAAAAAACATCTTTGCTATTTGCAATACAAGTGCACTTTGCAATATAATGAAAATAAAAAAACATTCAACTTACAAAAAAAAGAACACACCACTTGCATTCTCAAGACTGAGTATCATTTTAAAAAATCACAAAATAATGAAGTTTTGATCACATATCAGTAAACAATGCTATTTGCATTTATAAAATTCTTTCAAAAAAAAGGTTCAAATCACAGATGTAAAGAATGTTCGATAAAAAAAATCGAACATAGCTAATTGCAATACTATCAAATAAAAATTCAAATCACACATTGATCAGTAAATACTACACTTTTTGTAGACATTAATCATTCAACACGTAAACAATGTTCGATAAAAAAAAAATCGAACATAGCTAATTGCAATACTATCAAATAAAAATTCAAATCACACATTGATCAGTAAATACTACCTTTTGTAGACATCAATCATTCAAGACTACTTGAATAAACAGCTGAAAATTTTTGCTGCCTACACCACAATACAAAAAAATCACATAATCAAATTGCACATTGATTAGTTAACACTTTTTGTAGGTATTATTATGAAAATGACCCAAAATTAATCATTTAAAAATACTTGAGATAAAAGATTTTTTGCTGTTAATTGACAAAAATTCAAATTACACATTGATAAGTAAACATTTTTGTAGGTAATACTATGAAAATGACCCTAAAATTAATCCTTTAAAAATTCCCCTATAAAAAACTATAAAATTGTTGCTTAGTGACCGATTCAAAGTAAGATACAACACACTTTCATATTAAACTAGTTATTTGCAATTACAATGATCAGTTAATATAAATTTTGTGGGTAATACTATGAAAATGACTCTAAACTTGATCATTTAAAAATACTTCGAACACAACACTACCAAAAATAATCTGGAATTAGATAATTTCAATTCATATTGAGCCTTTTGGCCCTGGATCTGGTCATGGGTCCAATCTCTTCTGTTTCTAGTTCAATCAATTCCTTTTTTCGAACTGGGGGGAGTCCAGGGTTTCTTCCTTAACTCTAACTATAGCACCTACTTCATCACACTCAATTTTAAGCATATTCAGAGGGATCGACTCAAAAGGGACTTGATCTTTTTCATTTACAGTTGCAATAGCAGCTGCGGCTGCAGCGGGAGTTAAGGTAGAGTTAAACACATTAATTTCAGAATCCGAGTCTGAAAAAAGGGAAGGTGACTGTAAGGGGGGTGTGACAGCAATAGAGACAGATGAACGAGATGATGCGCGGGACAAGGTGGATGCAGGCGAAGGTGTATACACTGGATTCATGTGAAGTGGCAAGTGGTAGTGCTGCTGTTGTCGTCTTAGTCTCAGGAAGAACCACAACACCAAAATGATTAAAATGATGATGATGGTCACCAGCACAGCTATAAAAATAATTATATATTATTAACATATATGGTGTTTTGGGGTTCAAGATATTCATCATGACATAAAAGACTTGGAATAGACTCATAGTCATCATCTAAGTAATTTTCATCAATTGAAAAACTATTTAAACTATTCTCCAGTGACTGAGTTGTTTTACGATAGACATCCATCATTTCAATTGATTTCTCTCTATTTTTCTTTTCGATATCATATTTTCGCTTACGTTTGTATCTAATAATAGATACATATAAAACAAAAGGAAGAACAGATACAGGTATTAAAAATATATATACATATTTTTCAACATCAAAACAATTGTTTGCTTTACTTATGTTCTTTATACCTATAGTAGTAGTTGGTGCCTCCTCCTCTGTGGATTCCTTCTCGGATTTTGTCAAAGGCTCTGCATTAGTGTTCTGTTGGGATTGGGAAGTCCTTCCCCTTGTAGGAAGAACCGCAGCAGTGGTCTGACTGGTCTCTGTCTCCGAGGGTAGAGCGGTAGTGGTAGAGACTCCCCTTGTAGGTAGAACCGCAGCAGTGGTCCGACTGGTCTCTGTCTCCGAGGGTAGAGCGGTAGTGGTAGAGACTCCCCTTGTAGGTAGAACCGCTGCAGTGGTCTGACTGGTCTCTGTCTCCGAGGGTAGAGCGGTAGTGGTAGAAATTTCGCTTGTAGGTAGAACCGCTGCAGTGGTCTGACTGGTCTCTGTCTCCGAGGGTAGAGCGGTAGTGGTAGAGACTCCCCTTGTAGGTAGAACCGTTGCAGTGGTCCGACTGGTCTCTGTCTCCGAGGGTAGAGCGGTAGTGGTAGAGACTCCCCTTGTAGGTAGAACCGCTGCAGTGGTCTGACTGGTCTCTGTCTCCGAGGGTAGAGCGGTAGTGGTAGAGACTCCCCTTGTAGGTAGAACCGCTGCAGTGGTCTGACTGGTCTCTGTCTCCGAGGGTAGAGCGGTAGTGGTAGAGACTCCCCTTGTAGGTAGAACCGTTGCAGTGGTCTGACTGGTTTCTATCTCCGAGGGTAGAGCGGTAGTGGCAGAGACTCCTGTCAATTGAAAATCAAGATACTTTATTACAAAAACTTATTTAAATAACATACATTAGTATTAAAATTTAAAAACAGCAAGTTTTGGGCTATTTTTTAAAAAAATAATTCAACATTGTGTACAGGTAATAAAATCAGTTTCGATGCATGTTCATATTATAGATTAAATAATTTAATGTAAAATTTCAAAATTCTTAATCCTTGCCGACCCCTCCCCCCACCAGTTGCGGTTCTGAGTCTCATCAGGTCAACAGAATCAAGGTGCAATCTTAATAATCATAAATGTTTTAATGAGTACTGTACGTTCAGGATGTTCATTTTAAAGGTTCTCCGGTCCTCAGCCTCAATTATTTTTTCATAAGAATGATATTTTTCTTTTGACCTTTATAAATGAAATAATATAAAATGAAATTTTTTAGAGGGTATCCATGCATTTTACAAAATTATTGCAAATTTACCTACGATAGAAATAATTGCATAAAGAAACGAGTTAAAAAAAAAAATTCCGGTGCATCTATATCAAGATGTATATACGTGGGAGAGGTTCGTAAATCCACTACGCCAAGCATGTAGTTGTGTGACTGATGGTTATACTAGCAATAAAATGTCTGTATAAAAGTCAGATTTATGGTACGAATAAAAGAAATCCGGATAATTTAGAGTTATCGAACTTAGCTGAGGATCGGAGATCGTTAAAGGGGTTTTTTGCACAGTTCAGTAAATGTTGGTCATAATCTTGGTTAAGATGAAGCTAAAATAAATAGAGGCCCTGTGCAAGAACAAAAAAAATGTATATTCCCAACTCCTCAGTTGCTCATTGACGATAACTTGACCTTTGCCTACCAATTCTGTACCGGTTAAATATTTAAATTCTAGCAGTCCTAAAAACTTTTTGACTGCTTATCACAATTCTATTAAATAAAATTCTAAACCAAAAAAGTATAACACATACCTATGCATGTTAATATGCGAGCGGACAGATCTTCTGGAAACACGTGTACATGCTCCGGTCGAATTATTTCGTGTATCCCCCTCATAATCTGAATTTCAGTTGTCGATGCTACTAGGCCTAGGTTGCAGAAATTAACGCAGTCACACAAACTGTTGCAACGGTATCCTCTGGGTATTTCCTGGCAACACACCTGATAGCTGTTGCATACTGCAGTCGCTTTCGCAATGATCACCGCCATTAACGTCACCAACGTCTGCATCGTTCAAGTTTCTCGCTTCTTTTGTCCAAATGCGCGAAATTTATCTCGGAATGCATCGGACAATGACCTTACGTACAAAAGGGTATAATATCACATGATAAGATTTGGGGTTTACATAAATTTATCAAGGAGACAAATGACCTAATATGGGATTGCAGACTAATTTCGGATGCCCTCGATTGATACCCTTTTCATCGCCTATAATGAGGGTATCAATAAATTTTGAGGGTTATGACCTATTAAAGGTTGTTGACAAATCGTCTGACACCCTTTTTCATCCACAAGGGATAATATGCAAAAATAAATAGTTTAAGGGTTGACGGATTGTTACAAATAATTATACCTTTTTTAATTACAAAAAATAGAGAATTTTAACATTCATGTTTGCATCTTCAAAAAAGGATATTTTCATTACATTCAATCATATTAATTGGAATATAAAACAGTAATCATGCAATTTAATCAATATATTAAAAAAACAGAAAGGGGGATGGGGGGGGGGGGGGTAGCGCTGCACCTTCAATAATGTTTTTGTGTATTACTTTTATGGATTGATTTAATCGATAACCTTTGATAGACACGATTTATGCATTTATGATCCGCACACATGTATTCAAAAATCAGTACAAATAAAAGTAACTTTAAAATTGCGCCAAAAAATATAAAAATGACCACCTGCGTTGGCGCCTTTTTCGTGTATTAACATTAAAAGTAGAAATAACGAACATTATCAATCTCATAAATCTTACATAAGAAATAGACGTTCTTTTATAAAAAGGGCTATTTAACTTTTATGTAAAAAATCATTGACTTCATAACTATAGGTATGTATGTTATGTCTTTCATCTTCTATATGAAAAAAATGTGTCTATCAAATGTTTTAACATTATAGTTTTTCGTCTAAAAATTCTACAATAAACGCAAGGTTTTGAATTTTTTAAAGTACACATTATACTCATAAAATTTACATAAATATTGGGTAAATTTACATTATAAAAAATGTCATCCATCAATAATATACATCTTTTAAAAAAGTTTATGTATGATTCATAGCCTGCATTTCTTAAGTGACTGAAAGTAAAATGTTTTCTAATTGGTTAGTATATATCTGTAAGTTACTCCAATAAAAAACAAATTCGTGATTTTGGAGGGAAATTCAACAATAGTTAGGCAAAACTGTACATGTCTATCACTGTCAACTTTCTTTAAAGTTATAGAAAACATATACACTTTCAAACATGAATTAAATGCGTAAATGGAGGTGGGGTGGGGAAAGTTATTATGCTATGAAGTCTATTTAACCAAATTACAAAATAAGTTTTTCCTCTACCGCTTTTTTTTCCCATTGATACAACTCTGTGTTTGAAAATTAATATTCAAAGTAAAAAAATGGAATTCACGCTAAGGTAAATTACTTTTTTTAAAATGTTATTTTCTTTAATGTAAAATATAATTCAAACGTAATTTAAAGTTGCTTTAAGTGTAAAATTGTTACTTGTTAAAAATGTGCATAATTCTACATAACTAAAAAACTTTTTTCTCTTTTTCTCAGGACCACGAATGATTTTAACAATGATGACGAAATTAGGTTGGCAGTAATTATTAGGTATGTAGACTCATATTTAAAAAAAGTATTACAAGTGATCATATTTTAACGAATATAAACAGACACTCAGGAAAACAAGTTGTAGACTGTTTTAAGTCTGGATGGTTTAATTCATTTACAAAATTTTATTATCAGTAATCCGTTTTTTTTTATTTTAGTAAACATAAGAGAACCCAAGAAATGGAAGAAGAAACAATTTACGAAAATGAAGAGACGGAAAAAACAGTTCCTGAAAAACAACACAAAGAAGCAGAAGAAAGAGAGGAAGAACAGGAAGAAGATGAACATGATACAACCAGTTCTTTAGAAGAGTACATGGAAATTGATGATGGCGATTTAATTGTTAGAAAACTCGAATCACGAAAACGTGCCTTAGAAGAGGAAGAAAAAAAAATACAAGAAGAACAAGATCGCCTAAAAATAAAACATTGTAAAATTCAAGAGGAATTGGAGGAACTATCATACCTTTTATAATTATCATACTGATGGAAATTTTATATGTATGTATGTAAGTACTTTCCTAATCGGACGATTTGTTATCACCAGACATGCCTTAACCAAGCATAATTTAGTTGAATTTCCATTACAACCTAAAGATACATGTACATCTTTCAACAAAAAAACTTAATTTCGTCAACTTGCAATTGTTAGTAAAAGTGTCAGTTTCTTCTCATTATAGCTATAAAAATTATTGTTCATAATATTTATGATGTAGATGTTATATACGTGTATATAGATTTTATGTCATTTTACCACATACTAGTAAGCATGAAAGAGTTGTCTTTCTTTTTTCTATCAATAAAATACAGTTGTAACATTTTTAAAAACTCACCTTTTTGTCGGATAAACATTTGTGAACGCCAAGTATTCACAGGTCTTCCACCTCCATATATATAGGGGTGTGCAGTATTATCATATCTAAATATATAATTCTACATACTTTGATTTTTTAAGAGGAGTGTCATTTATAGTAATAGACATTACGCTGTAATTTTTCTGGTATTATTATTTCTAAATATAAAATATGTTAAAAAATTGCAACAGAGCTTGAAATTTTCAGAATTCAATATGAATTAAAAGATGTAAAATCACCCGTAACCACAACAATACAGGTTTTGTTTCTCAGTACAGACGGCATCTTTTCGTAAAAATTAGGTGGCCGTGAAAACGACCGTTGGTTTTTTTTTTTTTTTTGGTAATGGCACACAGTACCATTAAATTTCTTTAACTTCTTCTTTGACTTTAATATCTTCTGTGTCTTCGTAAAAAAAGTAAAAACGTATTTCCCGTTCTTCCAGCGCGCATGCTCAAACATCATCTCTTGAATTGCACAATCTTGCGTCATAAATCTATAATTGACCCACCCGCCTTCATTTCAAATGCGCGCATGCTTAAACATCATCTCTTGAATTGCACAATCTTGCGTCATAAATCTATAATTGACCCACCCGCCATTTTTAAATACATCTATAATTGACCCTCCGCCATTTATACTTAAATCTATAAGGACACCTCCAAAAACGAACAGGTATATCTGCAGCAGTAATTCAAGATCTAAGATCAAAGATCAAAGAAACGCAGGTTAGATAACTGTACGATTTGGGAATCGGGGGTGGGGGTGACTTTTATATTATAACTTTCAATATAAAGTTTTTAAATATTACATTATAAATTATTACTAAATTAAATTCATATATATTACATCACTGCATAAGAGTTGTAACATTTTAAAAAAAAACTATTTTAGTATTAATATGTATCTATAAAACTCAATGTCCATTAATTTAATGAATGAGCTACGAGGACTCTGCATTGCCTGTTACGTATGACCGTTACGCTTTTACAGCAATTCACGTGAATATTCCTAATTTTGATGCGTGTTGTTTCCGGAGGGGGGTTGAAAAGGCTCGAGCTTGATTTTCAAGCACATTTGTACTTCGTCGAAAAGACCTGTCGAGTACAGGACATAGATCGAAAGGTCAGATCTAAATTAGGTGATCCAGGCACTTAAACCGTGTAAGAAATGTCAGTTTGAAAATGCCATACTTGGGTCAAATCGAAAGTAGAATTTTGAGGTGTGGATCTCGGATTCTGTTAACGACAATAAGGGAAGTCCTAAAACAATAACTGATGCATTTTACACATGTATTTTAGTGTTGAGAATTTTTTTCGTGTCGTTTACTAATATGATTGACTGTTTTATTTCAACAGGATTGATAAAATCGTGGAAAATGTAGAAATAACGGAATCAGTAACATGTAAATTTATTTGGTAAAAGATCGATGACAGTAATTTTTACAGTTTAAACATTTAGAAGTAGTTCACACGCTATCATTGTTACAGACTAAACGCAAAACAAGAAATATACATTGCACCAGAAATATTTCACGGCTACTTACATCCCGAGTACTGTGTAAATGTTAATTCCCCGCACAGGCAATACGCGCTGTTTGATCTCAGGAATTTCTTTTAAATTGTTCAATCCGCTGCATATTTGGCAGACAATAAGAATGGGGTCCGAGGTACATTTACGCGAATTTTCAGTAGGATTGTGTGAAAGGCTCGGGAGTTAGAATTTTTTTTCTACAGTACATATCAAGCACGCCAATTGAAACTCAAATGCTAAAAAATTCATAACTCTGTTAAAAATAAACGAATTGGTCAGGTGTTTTACAAGTACAGTGTTTAAAAAGAGTACTAGGTTGTAATTCATGATCTTAGATCAAAGATCAAAATACGCAGGTTAGATAACTTTACGATTTGAGGAATTGGAGGGGGGTGACTTTCATATTAAACTTTCAATATTAATTTCTTAATATTACATTATAAATTATTATTAAATTAAATGCATATATTTAAACACTGTTTAGGCGTTGTAACTTTTTAAAAAACTATTTCAGTATTAATATGTATCTATGAAACTCAATGTCCATTACTCTAACGAATGAGCTACGTGGACTCTGCATTGCCTGTTACGTATGACCGTTACGCTTTTAAATCTTAACAATTTTTTTTTTTCGAAATTTCACGTGAATATTACTTTAAAAAGTCAGTGGACTCTTCATTTCACATAGCGAGGGTTTTCATTTAACTAGCCGCTGACCGCTAGGTAGTGCGGCCGCGACCATGGCGACCAATTTTCTCGGCCGCAAGCGAGAGATCGCTTACGTAATGGCACACACACAGAGCTCAGAAACCCGGGTTTATGCTTGCAGAACTTCACAAAAGTGACTCATAGTCCCCACGTAAAAGCTTTAAGTAAAGCATGGTATACTATTATGAAATTTTTCTAATGAATTAAAGCATCCCGAATACAATAATACACTTTCTGCGGTGAATTTATGTCAGTTGTGCGTTTTTATCCAATCAATTAGGGAAAGATGTCATCAGACGCAGAATTGCAAGCGCAACTTAAATAGCATGTTCTTAAATCGATCTAAGGTCATTTTAACAAAATGGCGGACAGTTGCAGGCCTTGTTAATTTTATAATATAGAGGGTAGACATCGTTTGTTATTTACAAAATTAGCAGGAAGGCGCCTACGTTTAACAAATGTATTTCAGCGTTGAAAATTATTTGCCGTGTTGATTTCTCTTTGTTTCACCGTTTTATTTCAACACGATTGATAATTTTTTGATAAATGCAGAAATGACGAAATCAGTAACATGTAAATTTAGTCAGTAGTAAATCGATGACAGAAATTTTCACAGTTCTAACATTCAGAAGTAATTCATTTGCTATCGGCGATACAGACTAAACAGAAAACAAGAAATATACATGCACCAGAAATATTTCACGGCTGCCTACATCCCGTGTACTGCGTAAATTTTAATTCCCGGTACAGGTGATACGTGCCGTATCATCTCAGGACTTTCGTTCACTAAGTCAGATCCGCTCCATATTTAGCAAACATTAAGAATGGGGTCCGAGGTACATTTACGCGAATTTTCAGTAGGATTGTGTGAAAGGCTCGGGAGTTAGAATTTTTTTCTACAGTACATGTCAAGCACGCCAATTAAAACTCAAATGCCAAAAAATTCATAACTCTGTTAAAAATAAACGAATTGGTCTGGTGTTTTGTACAGTGTTTAAAAAAGGTACAAGGTTGTAATTAAAGGTCTAAGATTAAAGATCAAAGAAACGCGGGTAAGATAACTTTACGGTTTTGGGAATCGGAGGGGAGAATTTTATATTAAATTTTTTATATTAAATTCTAAATATTACATTATAAATTATTACAGAATTAAATGCATATATTAGAACACTGTATAAGCATTGTAACTTGTTTTTTAAAGCAATATCAGTATTAATATGTATCTATGGTACTCAATGTCCATTACTCTAACGAATGAGCTACGCGGACTGTGTATTGTCTGTTACGTGTGACCGTTACGCTTCTACGGCCTGAATCTTAACAAACTTTGTTCAAAAGTTCACGTGAATATTCCTATAAAAAGTCAGTGGACTCTTCAATTTCACACAGCGAGGGTTTTCATTTAATTATTGCGCTATCGTGCAAGCACCTACCACACGTACTGTAACACTGGATTTTACTTTTGAACTACATTTTCTTTGAACGCTTTAATTAAGAGTATTTACACTATTTTTGTTAACCGAATTTTTTCTATTAAATTCTGTATTGTATTTAATATTTTGAATATACAATCTGACAATGATTTTATTCAATGCTAAATAAATTAAAATTACATTTGTCGTGTAAGATAAAGGTATGTGCTATCAAATCAACATATGTTAACAAAATAAATACTGTAGTTATTATCAAGATTTAATTGTGAACATACAAAGGATCAATGAACATGTGCGATAAAGTAAAAGCACACGAAACAAGTGTTATTAGACTTTCGCGAATCGCATGCATGCCCATTCGCCCGGGATATTCACGGCCATATGCGGGGGATGAATTATATTCTTGTGTACTCAGAGCTCCGTGGCCATGTTCGGCTTAAAATGTTTGCAGTTTAATAACTTATTTTATTTAAACAATATATAACTATTTCAAGACAAAGAGCCCCCTTTTCAATGACAGTTATACTGAAATATCTACCGTTTTTAATTATGAAGCCAAAGAAGATTAATCATTTAAAGATTTAATCATTTTTGTGTTTGAGTCTTATGGATATTTTTTGTTACAACTATTTAGATTTACTTATCCACCATTAATCTTTTGTCTGACGATGCTTAAGATAAGAAATATAAACATTTACTTTAAACAATTCTTTGTGAACCCATAAATGTAAGACGCGAATCTTGTGTATTAGATAACCGCTGACCGTTAGGTAGACCAGCCGCGACCATGGCGACCGATTTTTTCGGCCGCGAGCTAGGGATCGGTTATGTAATGGTACAAACAGAGATCAGAAACCAGGTTAATGCTTGCAGAACTTAACAAATCCTCACGTAAAAGCTTTAAGAATATAATGCATACTGTTATGAAACTTTTTCGAATGAATTTAAGCATCCTGAATACAATAATACATGTTCTGTGGTGAATTAATGTAAGTTGTACACAATGGCTTTTCGTTAACTTGCCAAATGAAAACAGGTACATGTTTACAAGAAAAGCTTTTTACATACATATTACACAATACCTTAACAAAGTAACATTATAGTGACATTGGTACGATATCAATGAACAACTATTCCAGCGACAGCCATATCAAATTCCTAACCGTTTTTGAGTTATTTCGCAAATACTTTCAAGGAATCTAGGCCCTTATTAGAAGGGACCAGCCCCTTTTCAATGGTGTCAAACAAAAGCCCATAATATTCTACACAACTTTTATTCTACATGTCTTAACAAAATATTTTTTGTTTCAAATATAAAAAGGAAAACATGTGTAAATTTTTGCACCTTTTGGAATCCTATAATTTGACCCCCTACCTTTTTTTAAATAAAAAACGTAATCAAAAAACAAAAAAAAAGTGTGGACAACTTCAATTTCCCTGTTATTCAAATTCGTTGGATTCTCATTCCCTACTATTATAATCTCGGAGCCTTTGTCTTGAAACAAAACACCCTAAAAAAAAAAAATAAGGGGAATAACTCATTAACGGAAGAGGAATTTTACAGTTTATGACATGTTATAATTAGTGTTTTGTAAAGTCTATTTGTCCTGAAAATTTTGTCAAAAATCTTTCAAAAATAAGCAAGATATGAAGCCTCAAAGTTTGCGTCTTGGAAAAATATAAAATAAAGAAAAATACGAATAACTTCCGTATTCGGAATTTCCGGACAATCATTTTACCCAGGTGACCTACACTAGCATGTCCTCTATCCTTCCTGAAAATTTCAGCTTTCTATCTTAAATCGTTTTTGAGAAAATGCGTCGACAAAAAGTCAAGAAAAAATGACAAAATGGCGGATAAGTCCGAACCGGAAGTGATTTTGACAAAATCGAAAAAGATGTATAAACTTCAGATGATAATAGATCGATGCTGAAAATTTGACGGAAATCGGACGACACATCTCAGAAATCTTCTGCACAAAAATTGTAAAGAAAAAAAAAAAAGAAAAAAAAACTAGACACGATCTCGTTGCGAGCAACGAGGAGGTCTTCCGTCCGATTTTTAGAAGAAAATATGACATCATTGACTTTGATTTTCGACAAAAAAAACATGATATGGAAAAAAAAGTGAAGAACTAATGCTTTTTTGTATCGCATTTTTTAAGTTCTCTTATATTGCTTTTTTAAATACTTGCATTTCTTCCAATTAGGATAGAAAAGATTAAACTTGTTTACCTCTGGCTCCTAAAAACCCTAATTAGATAACGCAAGAGAAAATCATTATATTGTGAGGATATATAAACGTATTATACCTAAATCAGCTTAAATAACCTTTAACAGAATAGTTATTAGTAAAACGCTATAGATAAAAGACTTTAGAGCCCTTTGATCCCCTAATTTAAGGGGCCAGCCCCTTTTTCTTGTAATCAAATGAAAGGTAATTTAATTCTGAACACATTTTGTCAACAAGTGTTTAGAAATTCGTTACCGTTCTGGAGATATATGGGAAAGAACGTTTTAGGGGCCGATCCCTTATCTCCTTTTAGGGACCGTTTAGCGAAATTTTAAAGGTTGCATATTCTTAAGAACATCATTTTGAACAACTTTTCTTCTGTACTGCATTTCAAAATATGTTTCCTTTCTGAGATATGGGTGATCAAATTTTGGACTTTTGACCCTTAAAAACCCCTAATTACGTAACACACGATGAAATCATTACATTGCTTGGATACATAACTCTAAGATAAACATATTTGCTTCTATAACCTTTCACAAAATATCTCTCAGTAAAGGGCTTCAGATAAAAGACTTTAGAGCCCTTTGGTTCCCTAATTTAAGGGGCCAGCCCCTTTTTCTTGATATCAAATGAAAGGACATTTAATTCTGAACACATTTTGTCAACAAGTGTTTAGAAATTCGTTACCTTTCTGGAGATATATGAGAAAGAACGTTTTAGGGGCCGATCCCTTATCTCCTTTTAGGGGCCGTTTAGCGAAAATTTGAAGGTTGCATATTGTTAAGAACATCATTTTAAACAACTTTTCTTCTGTACTGCATTTCAAAATATTTTTGCTTTCTGAGATATGGGTGATCGAAATTCTGGACTTTCGGCCCCTAAAAACCCCTAATTACATAACACATGATAAAATCATTACATTGCTTGGATACATAACTGTTAAATAAACATATTTGCTTCTATAACATTTCACAAAATATCGCTCAGCCCCTTTTTCTTGATATCAAATAAAAGGTCTTGTAAATAAAAAAAGAATAATAATAATAATAATAACTAGATCGTTCTCGTTGCGAGCAACGAGTGGGTCTTCCGTCCGATTTTTGAATAAATGAGATAAAACTCATCGTTTTAAAGATAAAATTCTACGCAAAAAAAACGAAAAAAAATTTTTCGGCACTCGGGGCTTGAACCCGGGTCGCCTGGGCACTGTCCACGACCATAACGACTGAGCTACTCGGGCTCTCGCTTCAGGACTTTGACGCTTAATATCTCGAGAATGCGTTGATCGATTTTAAAACAAATTACATATTCTGAATCAGTAAAAGGGTCACTATCAATTGTAAAAAATTCAAAGAAAAATACCAAAAAATAAAAAAGTCGAAAAATTAAATTTTTTAAATTTCCTTCCGGTGACGACCGGAAGTGACGGCTGACATTCTCTTGACCGAGGTGCACCAGGAAAAAGGTAGATCTATCATCTCTGAAAGTTTCAGCCCTATATCTTTACTCATTTTTGAGAAACCTGACAGACAAAATTGACTTTAAAAAATCGTTTAACGGCGATAACTTCCGATCGGAAATTATTAAGATTTTCAAAAAACTGTCACGGCGGTATAAACTTCAGATGGCTAGGCATCATCTCTGAAAATTTGAAGAAAATCGCACTAGCCATCTCCGAGAAATCGCCTGCACAAAATGTGTAAGGAAAAAAAAGAATAATAACTAGACACGATCTCGTTGCGAGCAACGAGTAGGTCTTCCGTCTGATTTTAGAATTTGAGATACATGTACTACCTTGATTTTGCTATTTAACAGCTAAACATGATTTAAAATAGAAGAAAATGGTCTACATTCTACGGGCCAGATACTATTTTGTTTCAGGTGTTTAGTTGAAAACATTTATACCCCTCTTGGTCTTTTATTTGAGGGGTCAGCCCCTTTTTATTAATATCAAATGAAAGGTCATTTACTTTTAAAGACATTTTGCTCAACAAGTGTTAAGAAATTTGATACCGTTCTTGAGATATCCGAGAAAAAACATTTTAGGGGCCTTATCTCCTTATTGGGGCCGCTGTACAAAATTTTGAAGGTTGCATATTGTAAAAAAATATTTTTCCTTTTTGAGTTATAGGTGTTCAAAACTTTGGACTTTTGACCCATAAAAACCCCTAATTACGTAACACATGAGAAAATCATAATACTGTTAGGGTACATAACTGTAAGATAAACATATTTACTTCTATAATTTATTACAAAATATCCCTAAGTAAAGGGTTATATATAAAAGACTTTAGAGCCCCCTAAGTCCCTAATTTGAGGGGCCAGCCCCGTTTTCTTGGTATCAAATGAAAGGTCATTTAATATTTAAGACATTTTGTTCAACAAGTGTTTAGAAATTCGTTATCGTTCTTGAGATATCTGAGAAAGAACGTTTTAGGGGCCGGTCCCTTATCTCCTTTTTGGGGCCGCTAAACAAAATTTTGAAGATTGCATATTGTGCATTACATCTTTTTGAGCATCTCTTCTTCTATACTGCATTTCAAAATATTTTTCCTTTTTGAGTTATAGGTGTTCAAAGTTTTGGACTTTTGACCCCTAAAAACCCCTAATTACGTAACACATGAGAAAATCATAATACTGTTAGGCTACATAACTGTAAGATAAACATTTTTGCTTCTATAATTTATTACAAAATATCCCTAAGTAAAGGGTTATATATAAAAGACTTTAGAGCCCCCTAAGTCCCTAATTTGAGGGGCCAGCCCCTTTTTCTTGGTATCAAATGAAAGGTCATTTAATATTTAAGACATTTTGTTCAACAAGTGTTTAGAAATTCGTTATCATTCTTGAGATATCTGAGAAAGAACGTTTTAGGGGCCGGTCCCTTATCTCCTTTTTGGGGCCGCTAAACAAAATTTTGAAGATTGCATATTGTTCATTACATCATTTTGAGCATATCTTCTTCTATACTGCATTTTAAAATATTTTTCGTTTTTTAGTTATAGGTGATCAAAGTTTTGGACTTTTGACCCCTAAAAACCCCTAATTACGTAACACATGAGAAAATCATAATACTGTTAGGCTACATAACTGTAAGATAAACATATTTGCTTCTATAATTTATTACAAAATATCCCTAAGTAAATGGTTATAGATAAAAGACTTTAGAGCCCCCTAGGTCCCTTATTTGAGGGGCCAGCCCCTTTTTCTTGGTATCAAATGAAAGGTCTTGTAATTCTTAACTTTTTTGGCATTACATGTTTTAACAAAATATTTTCAAGAAAAGAGATAAACAAAGAAAAATTCGAAAAATGATGACGTTTTTTTAATCTCAATTTTCGGGTCCAGGCGAGCTTCAGCGCCTTTTGAGTCGGACAAAAATGAATGCCTAAAGACACATCTTCAATCTTTCATCTACAATCCCTGAAAGTTTGAACTCAATATCTTGAATCGTTAAGGAGAAGATCCCAGGACAAGCCGACCCTCTGAAAATCGCTAAAACGTCAATATCTCAAAAACGGAAATGACGTCATCAAAATAAAAAATTGCGTATAAAGTTCAGATCAGTATCTATCATATCTGAAAATTTGATGAAAATCGGTCGAGTCGTTTTTGAGAAATCGCCTGCACAAAATTTGTTGGAAAAAAAAGAAAAATAATGAAGAAAAAGAAACCGAAGAATAACAATAAGGTCTTCCGTTGGAAACGGAAGACCTTAATAATAAGAAAATTGAAAAAGAAACAATAGAATAATAGAAGGGTCTTCCACTGAAGACGGAAGACCCTAATAAGAAAATTGAAAAAGAAACAATAGAATAATAGAAGGGTCTTCCGCTGAAGACGGAAGACCCTAATAATAATAATAATAGGGAAAAAGAAACCGAAGAATAACAATAAGGTCTTCCGTTAGAAACGGAAGACCTTAATAATAAACCTGAAAAAGAAACAATAGAATAATAGAAGGGTCTTCCGCTGAAGACGGAAGACCCTAATAAAGGTGAATCATAATAAACACTTTACTTTTCTATTAGCTTTATTATTGATGTATCCTTGGACTACTGTGATGTATGTTAATGTAGTTTTAAGGTGGCACACTACACCTTGAAATTGAAAGTTTCCCAAACGCAGCAGACAATTATGAGATTATAGATAAATAGAAATATTGATAAATACTAGATGGCGTGGTAGATAAGAACTATATATGTCAAAAACACGGTTATCCGTGGGCGTCCTTAACCTAGTTTCACAAAAACAAATCTTATTTAATTTTTACATTATATCGAGACATTTGATGATAATATCAATTTACACGAGTAAACACTTCTTTAAAAAATTGAGTTGCTCAATCAGAGGTTTTTTTTTTAACGCAGGAATGTGTTGTAGCATTGCAGTATCTTCCTAAAAGCAGTGAGCATTTGATTCCACAAAGCTCCAAGTAACCTCAGGGTAAAGAGAATGAGAGCTACAAATCTATCACTTTGTTTTTCTATGAAGTGAATACTTTAACGCATAACATCATCCGTCTGTTGCGTAATAATGTTATTGCAAGCAATTGTATGATGTACATAAAAAATACATAGGTGAAAAAGTAAACCATCGCTGTGGCCTTCAACTCTATATTCAGGTGTATCGACAACGTACTATCAATAAACAATTGTTACTGTCATATCTACATCGACTCGATACCAGTGAACTTCAAATTAAAAGATATCACAAAGTAATCGTCATCTGTTTCATATTCGGATAGTTTACTGGAAATGAACATTGATGGTAACTTAACAACAAAACTTTATGTTAAACGTGATGGTTTCAATTTTTTATAGTCATCTTTCTTTACTTGCGTAGCAATATACTCTCATCACCTGCATATGGTTGTTTTGTCTCGCAGTTAATTCGATTCGCAAAGACATGCTTTTCATATGAACAGGTTTTTAGGCGAGGCAAGCTACTAGAAAATAAATTGAGTTGATAAATGAGGACTATCAACAGTCTCTTTTGAAGTATTCCATGGTACCTCATCCTATCTCTATTTTGAAAAAAAGGTGTGCACACACTTCTCCTGTTTTGTAATTTACCTTTTGATTTTAACACTGTTCGTTATCACCACATGTCATTCATCTCAATCGGCAACCGAATGAACAAAAAATGTTCTTCTCGACGCTGCAGATTGAATATCGAAATCATGAAATGAAAGAAATGTTTCAACAAACAAATGAGTTTTGCTGGCCGGTTTTCTATACGAATAGTCTATTGTTTAGTCCAGTGCAGCTTGGACGGTGACATTCCATTAGCACAACTTGGTTCGTATTCACCGGGTCTTGTTGAAAAAGAAAGTAATTATTCCTTTGGAAGACGTGCTGGATGGAGATTGGAAACTGAATTGGGGGGAGGATATATTATCAGAATTAGCAAACAAATATAACAATTGCAATAAACATTTAAACAACCTTTACAAACAAACATTTTCCATTACTTTAGACAGTGACGTAAATTATTCATGCATTGAAAAACTGAAAATGTAATTTAAGCATGCATATTTATATTTAAATAAAATACTGAATTGTTGGTGGATTTCAATACTCATCTTATATATGTTAATATAGAAATGTGAATAAATATGAGACAATGTCCTCCAATCCAGATGTCTCCTAATCCAGTGAAATTTTCAGGACCAACCTCAGAACAATTAGACAATGTATACTATAATGTTGTGCGAGGGTTGTCGATAACGACTATTCGTCGTTGTAAAGCTGGACAGCAACATTTGTCAGTTGGATGTGACTGCCTACTGAAGTTTTCCTCCTGACAGGACCCACTACAACGACACTTTTCATACTACTGCTTCATCTTTCACCCTTAGGGCAAACTGTCAATACATTTTTTATTTACCTACCGATATCATTTGTCTTGTGATTGTTAAAGAGTCACAAATTATATATAATTATATGTACTTTGATATAACAGAAAAATATACATCTGTGTAATCTAATACCAGTTTTAGTATCTGATACTCGTACATTCCACCAAGAATAAGAGGAAAATGGTTTACATCCCCAAAAACATACAAGTTTGTGGCTTTTTATAATGTTTTAAATTTACTGAAGTTTAATTACATGCACAGTGGTTTCTCCACTTTTCACTTCCTTTAAAATAGAAATTTGTTTTCCTTTCTTTTGAATAACAACTCATATGTTGTAAGTAGATAGATTTGTAAGACGTATTGACACAACAACCCATTGATGAAGTTGATGACAAGATACTAAATGTAAGAGTTGAAACTATCCAAACACTGCGTAAGTTTTCGCCAATTTTTAAAAAAAAATCTCATAACAGTGTACTTTGTAGAAAAGTTTTTGAATGAAAAAACAGAGAGAGAGAAACAATTTTTTTTGGTGAAATGGTCTGGGTATACAGAAGAAGACAACACATGAGAGCCGGAATAAAATTTTGATGCTGCTCTGATAAAGCAGTTCAAAGACAATAAATTGAACTGATTTTTGAATGGAAATGAACAACATATTTTTCGCATTTTTTTTATTTTTGACATATTTATCACCAGAATAAAATTATTGTAAATGTATATGTTTTATATTTTCTTTAAAATTATGTATTGATTCTTGGCAGTCGAATCAAGCATCGAACTAAGAATGAAAAAGCATACATTTCATTAATTAGCATATCCTTTCAATACGTTTACAGGATACAGAAATACCGTCAACAGTATCGGTATTAAATAAAACGGTATTTTACCGGTATTTTTAAAGCAACTTTTCGGTACGGTATTGGTACCGTGTACCGGTATCCAACCCTAGACTCAATTACCTGTATTTGTTCATGCAGTAAATATTTCATAATTGTTTTTTAAGTTATTTTCAGTTTTACCTGACTTTATTATCATGTTTTTCACTCATTGCCAGACGATTTTATTTGGGAACAGATTTAGTATACGTTATTTCGTCTTATTTATCCGGAATTCCGCGTTCCAGATCCGGACGGTATGTTTTTACCACATCACTGTTTTAGTTTAAATCTTGCTTCATTTAACCGGACGGTCAAATTTGATGATTCCCCGTTTTATACAATAGAAATATTACGCCGTTCAATACAGTAGAAAGATTACGCCTGTCAATTGAGTTTTACACCTTTTTACGTGCTAGACCCCCATGAGTAGCTTGTATAAACACTGACTTCCCAAATCACTTTCAAAATTACGGAAGCTTAACAACACGTGCCCACATACACGCACGCATGTATGCATGCACACTCAAACACTGTTCTTTGAAACATAATTGAGTATAGATTATATTACATCTTCACATGCACATAATCCAAAACATCTGAATGTCAAAATTCTTTACAGCCTTTATTTGGATGCTTATCCAGATACATGATTAAAAAGATCATCTAGTCCCATGGGACTTGCGAGATGTTCAATGCTGCCTACTACAAACAACACAGTACTGAATGCCCACCTGGAGTTTGATTTAGAAGCTGAACGCCAAATATGAGTTTGATGGAATGTCTGTACTGCAAATTCCCGTCAGAACCAAATAAGCTGTACGAATAAATGCAGACAGACAACCGGGTTGCAAAGACTGCCCAACTAACAGAAGCCTTCGGATAGCCTTTATGGACAATCCAATGATAGGGACCACCCTACAGTCCCTAATACGTCTTGACAAATGCAATTAGTTGTTTCAAATTTCCTCCCTTTCTCCTATGGTACAGTGGAACTCCATATCAGAAAAATGATCCCAAAAGACTATGATTTTCTTTGATGAGCTTGTTAAATTTAGTAAACTCCCAAAACATTACCATAATTACTATACAATGTAAAAATATGTAAAAAGGAAAATTTAATATTACAAACAATTTTTAAATTGCCAAAACACTACAATCGTATCAGTAATTTTGAATATCATTTAAATTAATGCCCTATAGGGTCACTTATTAATTTACTTGATTAATAAATTTAAACAACTTCTAAAAATAGTTCACTTCTTTATTAATAATGATATTATTTATTTCCTTATAATGATAGAAACTTTTGGTTTACATGAAACAGTTTTAAAATAGCTCCAAAACCACCGCCCATTTTACAGATTATCAATTTACCCTATACACATGCTCCATCTACACCATGGCTCAGAAATGGCCCCCTTGGGACAAGTGAATTCAGCCACACTTGTCTTTGATGTTTTTATTGGCTCCAAAGAATTTATAATTGACAAACAAAAATTTTGCATTGTCAGTTAATAGAACACTTAAAAAAAATAAATTTAGTTAAGTCATTAAGACAAAAAAAAAAACTCCATATGGATGTTTTTATATAGATATATTTTAGAGTTTTTTAAAACTATTAATTAATAAAATCTGTAAGGATTACCTCCCTTTCTTTTCAACATCAGTGTACAATATGTAGAATAAGGAAAATGAAAACTGTAATAAAATCATTAAATCTTATCTGATCTAAAAAAAAAATAAAACAAAACTACAGGTGCATATCTTCAGATGGTGTTCAATATATGTCAAATTTTCAGACTGTTCCATCCAGTAGTAACAAGAATAGAATTCCTGGGTCCCCCGCCGTTCAAGCAGTATACTAGTATACTGTACTGTGGAATCATTAAATTTCGTGGGGGCCAATTTTTGTGGATTGCTTAAATTTTACAGGTTCGTGGGGACGTAATTTCGTGTATTCTCTAAAACCTACAAAGGAAATATGATTTTATTACCCTTATTTATTAATTCGTGTAGGATGTTAAATCGTGGATGAGAGGTACCCACGAATTCCACGAAAATTGAACCACCACGAAATCTAATGATTTCACAGTATATGAAATTGCAATATTTTCAAACATTCAGGGCTGTTCCAGAATTTAATGTGTGGGGAGGTTGGGAGGAACATTTTTTTACCCCAACCACCCATTTTTTCCAAAATTTGTAGGCATGAGAGCGCTTACAAGGTCAATTTTTGGATAAAACGGAGTCATTATTGTGGTCAGAGTCCCATAACTCCAGCAAAAAGTATCGACCAATGCTGATTTTCGAACTTGACCAAGGTAATAGGTGTATAAACATTTGGTATAAATTTAATGAAAATCCGTCAAAATTTGTAGGCATGAGAGCGCTTACAAGGTCAATTTTTGGATAAAACGGAGTCATTATTGTGGTCAGAGTCCCATAACTCCAACAAAAAGTATCGACCAATGCTGATTTTCGAACTTGACCAAAGTAATAAGTGTATAAACATTTGGTATAAATGTAATGAAAATCTGTCAAAATTTGTAGGCATGAGAGCGCTTACAAAAAAAGTGTGACGGACGGACGCACGGACACACGGACCCACGGAAGCCCGGCATTTCTATGTCCCCGCTCCGCGTTGCGGCGGGGGACAAAAAATTCTATAGGGGGGACAAAGTTTCGTCTATAGACAGACGGACAGGGTCAATATACCCCCTTAAACTTCGTTTGCGGGGGCATAATGAAACACTCTTCCCGAAACCAATATTAATTGGTAGTCTGGAAGATGTTGACAAAAAAGTAAAAGAGGGATTTAACTACATAAATCTCTTTGAACATCTTATGCGACAGCGACCCAACAGCAAATGGAGAGTGGTGCATGTGACCAACATTAAAGTTGTTCTCTACCGTACCTCATACATTTTGAATTAATGTATTCTAAAGTCTCACACTTGTAAATATGTTCATAAATTAATTTCTTTTTTATTCCTTTAATTACCCGTTACATTGTTATTTAGTGATTTTGTTTATGGCAAAACAGTTAACATCTATTCCTTTGGTGTGGCCACTGGCCAGACTGCGCGTCACGCATGGGCGACCAGGCTGGACCCTGTGTATACACAGTGTAGCGCTGCAGCCCCGCACGATCATTGACGATTGACCGAGAAGCAGGCGCCTTGTTGAGACTTACAGTTTTCCTTGTTTTAGCGAGTTTTGCTAGCTGCTGCCAGAGGAAGAACGACATTATGTCATGCGAGATGATGCCAGAGGCCAGTGAGAGGATGGAGGGCGTCAGGATTTTGATAGTGGACAGGGTATTCGGGGAGACGGTGGACTTAAGGAGTTTTGAGCTGGCCAAGATTATGATAAGTTTCCCGAACTGACCTGTGGCAGCGTACTCGTTAGACGGGACACCCAAGTCTTTTTCTGGGGGACATAATGTGTCCAATTGTAAGTAAATATTTCTTGCCATTATTTTTTTTTTAATCTATGTACATTTATTGTTTAAAATGGACATTACGCATTGAGCGCACTCTTTCAACGAAGATGATAGGTAGATGACATGTGATTGTCATTACGACATTTAAAATTTTTATATTGTATTTGGGGGTTAGATAGAAAGAAAATATTTGTTAGATTGTGAAAGGTGTTAGACGTACTAAGCACACGATCCACTTATTTTCCCATTAAGAGATCGGATTGCAGACGACGGTTACCTGTTTTTAATCCCTCTTATTTATTCCTCTTACATAACAAATGAAATTTGGAAGGAGCAGAAAATGTGACAGTCTTTGAATTGTGTTCAGTTAAAGACACTGAACAATCCTATTCCACCAGATATTTCTCAGAAATCTCAGAGTCACCTGTTGATTCACCATCTTCAACATTTGAGAGATTGTCTGAAATAAGAAAATCAAGAGAAGTGTCAGAAAAAAACTGATGAAGAAAGACACTGAAAATCTCGAAAAAACAGAAGTGAGTTCGTATTCGTAACAACAAGATATACTTAATTTGGATAAAGCAGGAAATTCTTTATTGTGTAGTTATTCCTCTAACATAGCAGAAAATGTGACAGTCTTTGAATTGTGTTCAGTTCAAGAGACCGAGCAATCCTCATCCATCAGATATTTCTCAGAAATCTCAGTCACCTTATTTGTTTTATATTAATATTTATAAAATCTTAAATTATTCATTCTGTGTCATATTAAATTCAGTTTCCATGTACAGTTTCCCACATAGTGATTTTTTGTAGCATAGATTCATATTAATTGACAAACAAGTTGATAAAACAGGACTATCAACAGTCTTGTTTGAAATCATGTTTTCGTAAGTTCTATGGTCAATACAACGACCTTGTCAGCAAATACAATCTTCCACTGGGTCGCATGCTGACTGACGTTTTGCATACTAATTGGTAGACCATAATTAATCACCAAAGTGTATACGAACTTTTCCGATTTTTTCCCCGATTACGAAAAAGAGCACAGGGTGGATGTAACCGGCCAGCAGATGATGCCCACTCCTCCATGGCACCTGATCCTACCTCTATCTTGGAGGTCCGTGTTGCTCTGCTTTAATTTGTATTTCGTTTTATGGATTTTTGAGATGGTTGACGGTTTGTTATTGTCATTTTTTGATACATACATATTTTATGCTTTTGTTTTATACATAGATTGAAATGGAAAGGAATCCTAACACGCAACAACCCAGGGCAGGGACCGTCCCGCCGCCCCGGGCAGGCGCCCCAAGACTGACGCCACCACCTCCTCCACCCCAAGCAAAGACTCAAGCTAGGTTCTTACCACCCCCACCTCGGGCGCATGTAGCAGGGAGGTTTAAATTCGCCCCGTTAAGAGATAATTCAATGTTTTAAGCTCTCTCTCTCTCTTTATGTTTTGTTTTTATATCAATGTATTTTTGACATGAACAAGGTCTAATGTATGGAACTATATGTAATGTACAGCGCAATTGTGTAGAAACAATAGTAATACATATATCTCTGGAATAGATAAATAGGATTGATTGAATATATTAAACATATTCTAAACTGGAAGAAGCGGAGACAACATTTCCCTTGGGAATGTATTAAATTTCATTACATGTGTTGAAAATATACCCACTTTGGGGTTTTCCATTCTTAAAACGGTTTGTTTCGTTGATGACGTTGGGCCCTTTCCAACAGCACAGACCTGTATCAACCGACTCGTTCTCCCTACTACCGGTTCTCTTTATTCGGAATTTCTGGACCTGGCTTTCTTAAATGCCCACTTTAGACACACAGAATAGAACAAACTTTTACAGTTCTTTTGTTTTGAAAGTAAACAATACGTTTTATTTTCAAGGAAACAAATTTATTTTATTTAAGATTTTCGCAATACATTCTTATGTGAAAATCCATCCCCCATTGTGACCCCACCCTACCCCAGGGGACCATTATTTGAACTAACTTGAATCTACATTACACTAGGATGCTTCCATACAAGTTACAGCTTTTCTGGCCTAATATTTTTTAGAAGATTTTTAAACATACCAACACATTTTCAAAAATTCTAAATTATCTCCCCTTTAAAGATGGTGTGGACCTTTATTTTAACAAACTTGAATCCCTTCACCCAGTGATGCTTTGTGCCAAGTTTGGTTAAAATCTACCCAGTGGTTCCGGTGAAGACGATGAAAACGTGAAAAGTTTACTACGACTATGCCAAGGACGACAGACAACGGACAAATTTTAATCAGAAAAGCTCGCTTCAGCTTTCAACTCAGGTGAGCTAAAGAAGCTAACCTCGTATGGGGTTTACTGTTTCTGCTGTTTGAAATTTAGCGTCCACTCCGGCTGTGCTCTGTTTAGCTTTTGGGGTCCATTTTACGCACTGAAGAGGGAAGCAGACCCGTGTTTTATCCTACCATCTTACACCCTGTAATTCTTGTCCGTTATAAATTCCAATTACATATGTAGCGTCTGCTTTTAGTTGTATATTTCTGATCGGGTTTACTTTGGGCCTACTGTAGTAAACCCGGTGTAAAACTAGAGTAAATACTGAAAGTAAACCCAGGGTTTAGTTGGGCTTTACAATCTCTTAGGTTTGGTCTGGTCGGTACTATAATACCCATTGAAAGTATTGAATCATCTAATAATTAATTATTTTTTTTTATTTTGAAATTATTGTTGACTCAATAAAATGATTACATAAAATATAGTTGAAAACAAGCCCATTTCTTTTTACAGAGTTCCTGCACTCTTAGTGCAAAAAAGCTGCGACTGGATCCTATACCGTAAAAAGTTTTCAACAGAACGATTTAGAACAAACTGGAAACGTGGAATATGGAACGCCTAAAGGTCATATGAGTTATTTTGTATGTGTTCTTAACATTATACGATATGATTTTATCATTATAAGAAACATCAATATCTTGAGTAGAGTACTGGGGTTGAAGGCGATGAAAGTTTAGAGACAGCAGATCTTACAACAGTTGAGAGGTTAGTCTGATATATATCATTAATATATTTATATCATTTACAAAAAATATCTACAGGTAAATTTTAAGTCTGTTTTTTTTCAAAACGAGATATCTCTCTTTGATAATGTAATAGATTACTAAATTTAGAATTCTGGACTTTTTCTTAAACATTTAAAAAAAACTTTAGATCGTTGAGGTGGTGCAGGTCTCAAAGGTCCTTAAACAGAAATGTTCCAGCTGCCTTAAAACTTTCAAATCAATCTTATTACCCCTTACCCCTTACAAACAGTTATTCAATCTGAGCAAGATTTAGCAAATGTAAAATATTCAACGGTCTGACACTGATTATTAAGAGATCTGTTTTGACCCACACATGGATGGATACCCATTTTGAGGAATTTGTGGCGAGGAGGAGGAGGGGCTTGGGGTAAAATGCTGACGATGGACCCGCCACTTTGAAGGGTCCAGAGTGGAGGGGGTGGAGTTTGATGTGTCAATCTTAATCCAGAAACCGTTTGATCTGTCATTCCAATTATGTTATCAGAAACAGAATGAAGCACAACATTTTTTGTTTAAACACAAGCACATAAAATTCTCCTCTCCTAATTGACGATGACCTATGGTGGCACTTTCATTTAGGTGCTGGGTTTTATATATAAAAGTACATACATTATATTTTAATTGGTTAATGGTTGATCAGTTTCACAGATCTTAAATGTATGTAATAAAAAAAATATTAAAGCTGCATTATTGCTGAAATGGACAGAATGTTTAAAATATATCACAGCTTATGAATTTTATTCTACAAAGGTGTAGTTAAAAATATTTAATTTATTTACATTACATTTCCTTGAAACGTCCCTACGTCCTGATATTAGTGCTGAAACTTCTGAATGCATTATGACATGGCGAGGCATTTCAAACAAAGGACATTGTCTCCGTCAACAATCTGCATTCACATGGTAATAAGTATATTGCAACGAAGTTGACACTCTTGCTGACTTGAAATTTGAACTCAAATATTTACGGTAATCATACCGTTTGAGAATTAACAAGATCATTGGGAGGTTTTCTTAACTTGTCTGCAAATAATTGTCCACATCCATAGCATTTTTTTTTACTAAACTATACACTTTGAATAGATCAGATTTTTGGACTCGGTTGATAACAAAAATGAAATTTCAATCTGTGTTATTGTTGAAATTAATAATGACAGTCAGTGGATAATGTTCTTTTTGATCAATTAACATTTGTTAGTGGGGGGGGGGGGTGGTTAAATCTCTGAGTTAACTTTCTGTTCTTAGTCTCATTGGACTCAGAATAATTGTGACACAAACATAGAGTTATTTAATTATCCTGATAAAGTTCATTTGAAGTTGCTAAAATCATTAAATGTTAGCGCCCCCCCCCCTTTTTTTAAAAAATGTCCAACATGTGCATACATAACAACTTATCAGTAAACAACCAGTCACATAAACAACCCATATGTTTAGCTATTAGGTACATGATGAAATTAAAATGATTGATAAAACGGACGCTAAGCTAAGATTGACACACCAAGGTCCACCCCCTCCAAAGTGGCGGTCCATCGTCAGCATTTACCCCAAGCCAGGAGGAGGAATAGAATGAAAAAGTCTTGGAATATTCCAATGATAATGAAGAAAACAGCCATTAGAAGGAGGAATGACTAAAGAAGACGAAGCAGTAGACCATAATCTCATTTAAAATGTCCAACAGGAGGAGCCTAGCTCAGCGACTCAGCGTTTCAAAAGTCGTAGAAACAATTACAATTAATCTAATTACAACAAGGAAAATCACACAAACTGTAGTCATCGGATTTCATCCTAAAGATTCATCCAACCTGCGGCAACCTAATATTATCTCTCTTTTGTTTACGACTCTCATAGTTGTTTGGATTTCAACGAATGTGAAAAAAAAAATGAAATAGTAAGACAATGAACACTATTTCATAAAACAAAGGAACATGAAGTCAATACTGATAACATCCATCTTTACTGTTAACGTGGCAATATCATTCGCCCATTTGCCGACATATTCAAGGTACGATTTAATGAATGTGGATCGATTTGCTTCATGTCATCTAATACGAATATGATTCATTATCTATTTTATTTTACATAATTTTCCAACAATTTTATGGCATTAATTTTGTATTGAAAAAAATAGTAAAATGTCAATTACAGAAAGCAATGCACATAATTACTTTTTACAAGGTTAGCTTTTTAAAAAGCTAAGAAAGTCAGCCAGCGGAATTTTAATTTTTAGGTCGAAAGTGCCGGAATACACAATCTATTAAAATACAAGATAAATATATTTGTTTCCAGAACAATAATTATATTTTCATATACATATTTAGTTTGCATCCTTATTTTTATGGCTGTACATGTAGGTGAGGATATAAGCGTGTAGCGGTGTACATGTAATGTAAGACTGCAAACCTATTTAATACTTAAAATTGTCACTTTGCAAACATAGCTCTATGAATTTCATGGTCTCGGCGCAAACCACTACCGATATATTTACTTTCCAATTTCACTAAGAGATCGGGAAGATATACGCGGAATCTGGACTGTGGCTGCAGACTATGCCCATTGACAGTCTTCCGATGCGCAGTTTGACCTAGAAACTGACCAGTTTCATAACTTCTTCGAATTTCTCTAACACGAACTGTCTATAATTCCTTCCCAGAATTCCAACTTACGCAAGCGCAATTGAAGTTTCATCCTAACTTAATTAGTCAGTCGGGGCTGACTAACAAGTTTGACCCTGTTTGATAACGTACAAGTTAGCTTAACGTGATCTGAATGCCTATTGTTAACTCGTACTTTGAATAATAAATCTTTCCTCTATATGAAACAAGATTGTCAAACCAAGGGTAAAAATATAACATTGAAATTGTAACCGTAGTGTGGTAATTGCTTTTATCTACACCAAACAATTCACGAGAAACACGTCATCAATTCTTCATATAGTAGTAAAGTGTTTTACCATTAACAATATAGGTAACCCGAGATCGCCGATACATGGGCAAGTAGTTGTGGTAGACGTCTATCCTCAGTGAAAGCTGCAGGTCGTCTGCCGGGTTCGCGGGATTCTCATCTCGAGCAGGGGCTCCCGCAAGGTGACGTCACAGCTTCAGCAAGTCGAATGGGTCGACATTCACTACACTCCCCTTCGTTTTTAGACGGTGGCTATAAATAGCCACTGTCTATTGCTATCGTCCTGGCCGGAAGGGTATTTCTCACGGGGACCCTAGCGGATTAGGAACGATAACTCTGTTAGGTATGCAGAGTTACCGGCGATATTTTACCGATTGTCGATTTCAGTTTGAGAACTAATTTACATCTTATTAGATATTTTAAGCATTATAGCTGCTAATTATTTTGTACATACATTTAAATAATTTATGAAATTGTGTCTTATTTTTAATGAGCCGTTTCCCTGTCTGCTTACACGGTATTGATAACTTATGCACCAACTGCCAGATGTGAAGTTTAACTCAGTATCAGGACTCCGAAAATTATATCACTGCGATAATTGACCAAGAGTTCTCACAATAATCATGTCTTTTTTATGGTGTAAACAATTGTCAGAAACACACTATTTAAACGGGTTTGCCATTTCATTTTTCAGCAATTATGCTTCATCGATAAATTCATGATCAATCATTTTCAACGCATCAATTTAAGTTGAGGCAGTATTTATTTTGTTGTAGCTTATTCCAAAGAATTCACAACATATACTGACAATGAATATTACATAAATTACATTTTATTGAACTTCAACCGATCGATGGCACACTTTCTTCTACAAGTGTGCATGTGTTTTCAAACATGCAAAAAACTTTAAATTTACTATACAAACATGTTCAATTTTGGACTGATCTGTGATCAACCTTATTTTATAACCCTCTCAGTCTGTAGAATCATTAATTTTGTTACATGCACCTCAATATTTATCAGACAATAATTACTACTGATGTTGACGCTCTACAATGACTTTCTCTCAAACACGCTCATCGACCTCGGATTGTAAAGCTCACGTGCAAATCGAGTCGCCATTTCACACACAGTTTTATATGTATATAAACACACGGACCTGGTGACGATGTTTCAAAAATTTTCAGTACAGATTTGTTGTAAGGAATCGAAGATATATGCTGTAAAACGTCTTATGGATTTCACGGCGTGTAAACCCGTGAATCTCCATTTTGCAGCAAGCGCTAGCTTTTTGTGAGGAAAAACAATCGGTTCAACTCATGCGATATTCCATATACATGTATGGTACATTGTGAAAGGTAATGTAAATATATATTTTGTTCACTAAACAGTTTCTGACGATTTTTTTCACAGTAAACTGAATAACGTAATACGATGAGCGAGGTATGATCTGCGACTTTTCTCCATATGCGCCCGTCCTTGCTTTTTTTTTTAACTGTTACATGTACGTAAACATCGCCCCGTTTGTTCTCAAATAAACTCTGTAATTTTTAACTCGCGAGTACAACTTTATTATGAGCTTTCTTCAGCATTTGTTTCCGTCTGTTAGCATCATGTTCTCAACATGCTTTTTTAAATGGGTGGGTCTATATAAATGCGTCAATCGGAATCTTGTTGCGAATCGCAATTGAAATACACACCGGTTTAGATAGTGTCATCACTCAACGCAATGCTAGAATGTGCTTCATAGATGACTGTAGTATTCTACTGAGCTACTAAACTGTAGCTTTTCGGAAATATTGCCGAGATTTGCGAACCCTAGATCTATTGTCTAGTACATGCAACGAATAAAATAAAAATATACACAGATGTACGGCTCAGAAAAACGTGCGTTCAACTTGGATTTTGTTTGTTTTGTGTTTTAAAAACTGATTTATCCTGTTAAAATATTAGATTTCATTTTACCACTTCTGTTTTATTCGTGACCTGGAGAAATTGAAAAGATCCCTGAAAACGTTATTTATTTCTTTGCTCATTTTGCTTAAATCTGGTGCGGAATAGTTTACCAATATTGCCATTAATTTTATGGGATCGAGAAAAGGTCAAGTATCACACGGCTTTGGAAATAAACATGTATAATTATAAACAGTTTTATTCAGGGTCCATATCTTTTGAGTCCTTTTTTGATAAAGAAGACATACCTTTGTACACAAATGATCTAGAGGTCATAGGTCAAACTTTATAATGAAAAGTCCTTTGCTTGTACGCTCTTATTATATTATGGACATGTCCCATTAACAGTATTATTTTACTGCAAAAAATCAAATCAGATGCGAAGAACTTGGGGGGAATAAGCCGAGGCATACTAGTATGCCCACGAGTTGCCACAACCCTATTACTAGTAAGTTTCAAATGAAAATGACGCATGCATTTAGTATTATATGTGTATTAACTTTAAATATTTTTATTCCTATGCTTACATATCTCCAGAGAATTTATTATGTGCGTGTATATAGAATTAAGAATTCCTATCTTTTGTCTGAAAGTCCATAATTTGTAACAAGTAACATGTTTATTTTTAGAAATAATACTAAAAAAACTGATTTAATTAGCATTAACTAAAAATCTATAAAATAATTAATTGCATGTGTTGAATTCATAATAACGCAATTTTTACTTTCTTTACATCAAATGAGTTTTTCGAAATTAAACAAAGTAAACAAAGATATAAAAACATTTAAAACACGGAATCGAACACCTACTTCAATATACTTATATTCAAAGAACTCCTCGCTAACCGCTACACCACGGAATCACATGTTTGAATCCATTTAAATAACAGACTCAATTTAGTATTGCGCAAAAATAATTCGGTCTTTGCCATTTGATGATCATCTTGAAAATCGAATAAAGAAAACTTACTTTTTACCATAGAGTGGGTCTTGGTACCATTTTTTGAAAATTGAAAAGATAGACAATTATATGTTTTATCAATATGCGTTCTTTAAAAAATGGTATGATGACCCACTCTATAAAACACTATAGTCTGAACATTCGATTTTATTAGCATTTTGTTGCTCAATTAGCATATACATATTTTGATGTCTTCATATCAATTAAATTTGAAGCCAGTTTATGAAGGTTTTGGCAATACTGAATGCAAATGATTACATATTTTTAATAAATGTAACAAAACTGATATTTGTATGAAAATAAAATTTGGGCTTTTCAAATGGACTTAAGTGGTTTTATGCCTCGGCTTATTCCCCCACGTTCTTTGAAGACCTTGTAAAAATTATACATATTAGTGCAAAATTCCTGACATTACAGAGAGTTTTTTAAAATGAAAAATCTCGCATATTAAATGCAGGATTAAACAAATACGTGATATCCAAACAAAGGAACTGATTATGACTATATGTAAAGCAAATGTTTTTATGAATAATTAATAAATATTTGTTGTATTTATACTTGAAAAGTTAAATGTAGCAAGTAAACGCGGCTATGTTAAGGCTGCCCGAATTGATATGTAGAAAGTCACTTGTCTGAACTTCATACGATATGACGTCATAATTAACTTTGACGTCACGATCTGCATTCCTTTCGATAGTTCTCAGGGAATGTATCATAACGAAATAAGTGAATTTTACTGAATATTATAAAACCGCGTGATTCCTTTACATAGACGCTGTTTTAAATACTAGTAATACTAAATTCAATATTATCATTACTTAGTAAAAAAAAAATCGGCAGTTTTAAAGCCTCGTATCAGGTAAATGACAATTTATAAACTAATTGTTTGGAGACTCGCCCTGCTACGTGTAAACTAATGAATGGAGATATTTTTATGCATGTAAAAAACAGCCTGGCGCAAGTGAAAGATCAATACAATCTTTGTATTTTTTGCGTGAAACTGGTAGAGAAAATAAGTACCAATGTGAATCATGCTGGGGGAAACCTACCAATTTACCCAATGTTGTGTAATTCGAGCTTAAAAAGTAAAGATGTGCCTAATTTCGATGATGGGGCGCAATGTTTTGACAATATTTCAAATAAACAAAATATTTATATGAACCCCCAGCAAGAACTGCAAAATACGTTACTTATCGAAGGATTTTTAATAAAAATATATTTGATTTAATGTCATTTATCACTTGCACCGATGCGATTTATATAGATCATACGCTGTGTTAGGATACGCAGGTCACGTGCATAAGAACAACATATGACGTCACAAAAATGCATCAAATATATTGTTGGATATCGCTGTTTATTCATGTAACAAAGATTTAAAGAAAATCGCCCGGTTAAAGTGTTTATTCAATAATTAAAACAGTATCGTTTTCCGATATAAATTAAGCTTCGGACAGCCTTAACATAGCTGCGAATTATGCGTTTTAAAGTGTACTGAGAAGCAATAAAATAATTATACATGTGACTATCCCGAATTCATTCAAATGATTTGAATTAATCTACAGCTAAATACAATAGAACAAATGTACTTTAAAACGTTGTTTAATGAGACTGCCGCGACTGAATATTGTATGATTTTTCTTTTCAAATTTTCATTCACTTTTGTTGTGAGCTAATGGAAATAAACCACTCGAAGTCGAAGATAAAATATTGATTGACTCTGCGGTTTCATGATGACGTGCATTCCAAAAGCATTTTCCAGTTTTATCAAACATGTTCTTGTAAACTCATTCCATTTTCTATACACCTACATGTATTAACTGGCTATGAAGACAAATTAAAGTAAGTGTGTTGGCCCACGAGACTGAAACTTTTTCCCCGTGAAGAAATTGAGGGAAAATGCTGTCGAGAGGGAAAATAAAAATACTACATGTATGCCCAAATAGTTAGTAATCAAAGGCCTGAAGGGCCACAATGGCGTCGTTGCAAGCAAACACAGTTGGACAGTATTAGATAATATATTTTGTTTGCTATTGTTAAATACTGGTATATATTAATGTGTAAAGAGCTGATTACATATTCTTCTATGTGTTTAAAGTTATTGGTGGCAGATTTAAGCGCTAAATATGAGAATCTGCAGTATTGTAATTTCACTTTTTTGTATTTAAAAATTGTCTACATAGCCTATGAGGTAGAACACACTGTTCAGGTCGGGGATAAGCTGTTAATATTTCTCTTTTGATCAGTTGGTAAATGTTGCCATTGCAAATTCATGATATTGCGACAACCGAGGTTTGAAGATACTCTCAGAAATTGAGACACAAGAAATAGTTAACATGCACATCTGTAGCGTTAACAAAATTTGGATTGAAATTAAATTTGTTTTTACGTGTCCTTGTTATCATTGTACTGATGTAATACCAAATAAAACAGAAATTTTTGGTGTAGTTCGTTATTGAAATGTAACCTTTCAAAACTAGACGGTAGACAAGTTTCTTATAAATAATGGAAAATTGAGAAATGAAATATGTTATAGATATTTGGGGAAACTGATTTTGTTTTAATTGATGTTATGACTGAATTGCCATACAGTTATTGACAAAAAGAGTAGTAAAGTGTAAAAAATTCTTTTAATACAACTATATAACAGGGCACATTATTACAAATATGCAGGTAAACCACATCCTGAAAATTACAGGTTTTCAATAAACTCCATACAATTATACAATCATGTTTTTGAGATTAAGGTTAAATTAAGTTCAGCAGTACATGTATAATCCTTTATACTGAATGAACCGTTCAACAATGTACTAGTTTAGGTAGGAAATACACAATATTTCGAGATCACATGTGGTACCTGTTAAAATAGTATCAAACTTCCTGAGCTAAAACATGCACTAAAATACAACTACATTCAAAATTGTAATAAAAAATTGTAAAGCAAGACTAGTGGAAATGGATGACAAAAGATCAGCCATTTCGAACACATAGTGTATGTATATATTTGAAAGCATAATTATTATCACCAATAACTTTGAAAAAAAAAAAAAGACAAAATAAGATGGTTAAATCCACAATTTTCAAACAGAAAAAGACAGTCATAAATTTCAATCTTATTCATTTTCTATTGTTGAGCACCAATTAGAGATGATGATTATCACTATTGTTTTACAGCATATATCAACAAAGAGCATTGCATGGCATGACAAAAATGTTCAATTTGGCACATTTTAATGGAGTATGAAAGTGAGGTGGGTCAATATTGTTATAATACTGTATTGTAAAAAAAAAACAACTTTAAGCAAAATTAAAAAAAACAAAATCTAAGAACTAAGCAAAACAAAATATGACAAAAATGATTATTTACAACAGCAATGTAAAAAGACTGCATATTAAGAACATGGAATGCAAAATATAGTATACTTATTTGAAGTCAACAATGTTACTGGAAAGGATTATGATTTTACATGTACTTTACATATATACGAACAAATTGATACAAACATTGGTTAAAATGAATGAAAATGTTTACTCAAAATATTTTGACTTGACTTTAAAACTAACAACAATATCCACTTTTCACACCTAAATATTTTACTCAAATTGATATGGAAAAAAAGAAAGACACGAAACTGGATCACAATATAAAGACAAAGGCAAGGGTACTAAAATAATCCAAGGAAAAAAGTTTACAAAATGAATAAAAAAGTTACAATAATAATTTTTGAGAAATTAACGTCACAAAAAAAAGTTGCAAATGTGATTATTTTGCTTGGTTTTTCATGCGTGTCATTAAAATTTAACTACTCTTACATACAAAAAGAAGGGCATCAATGTTTATCATGCAAAATGAAAACTTGAAAATATAAAAAAATTCATAGGAAAAACCACTGAATAATAAGCAACAAGCAATGCTTTTTCCTTTTGTATATACATGAAAATGAAAGTTTTGCATATATAAACAAATCAAAGTTTTTCAAACAGTTTAATTACATAGCCTTGTATTGCACCAAGAACAAGGACAAAAACCAGTTTCCTTTTATGCAAGGAAATGTGTAAGATATCATAAGCAAGCACTAATATTTTTCAAATGGCACACATCACATTAGTAAATATTTGTGATGCAATTGCTGAAATGTAGTAAAAGTTTTATAAAATATCATTGTCAACATTAACATTTAAAATTTAGACCAAAAGCTTTTGGTCTATAAGGGGTATGATTTATGCAACAGATATAGAAAATTATAGAGTGTTTCCATGTTAACTGGAAACAGGAAAATCGTAATGTTTCCATAAAAAAAGAGGCTGAGTTTTGCAAAATAAAATCTGATGGAAAATATACAATTGAAAAAAGTGAACTTGCTGACCTTCATATTTTCAATTACATAGAATGAATTAATCATGTTTGTTATATATGGAAAAAATTAAAAAGTACATAATTTTAGTTGCTGCATTGCAAAGTAGGACGTGGCCAAAATCATTGCAATTGTATGTCGAGGTCAGTTTTGTTTTTGGCGAGAATGTCGGCAATTACAAGGTCCATTACATCAGTAGACTAGAAGGAAGGTACAACAGTCAAGTCCTTAATTTCTCTTTCTTTGGCAGTTATTTCTGCCTTCAGTGGCAACTTTGATAGAAGAGTACTTTCCACTTCTTTCAGTTCACATGCAAAGACTTTTGCAAGGAGGGCAACCGATACTTCAAATTCCGGGTAATCTCCGTCTTCAATATCAGACGTGAGTGTCAGAAATTCACCGTCAATAACATCAAAGGCTATGAATACAATTCTGCGAACAATTTCTGGTGCAGCAATTTCCTGAATAAAGAAAAAAAACTTTTTTATATACTTTAATTCGATATATATTTAATGTTTTATTAAATATGCTAATAAAGGAGATTAACATTTATTCTAACAGAATCGAACCTAGCGGTCAGCTTAAGTGCACATGCAATCACTGTTATATTGGAAAATAAAACTTACCACCAGTTTTGTCCTTGAAGTCGTGGAAACTGACTTTTCGTCCTGATATACTTGTACAACCACATTGGTTAGCTCAATGTGCTGGCCCACAGTGGTTTTAACTTTGCTCAAATCCCTCCACAGGGAGACCTTGCATGCAGCTGTTGCATCCTTAATCTTCAAGGTCCGGACAGCAGTATCTTCTCCAGCGACTTTAACTGTTCTTTCTATCTCCTCCTATTACAAAATTATAACAAGATAATGTATTTATATATATTCAATTATATTAGAAAAGATTTTTTAAAACAATTTAAAAAGTTATCAAAATATAAATATACTTACAGAAACAACTTGTCCTCTAATAGATACCAGTGTCTTCACTGGCGACGTCTTGATCTTGTTTATAGCCACCATTTCAGCAGGTGGCGGACATGCCAAATCTTGACCTTGCTTCAGGAAGTACTCTGGTACTTCCTGTTGGAATGGTCCAGTCTTGAGTATTTTCGACCGATTTGTCATGACAATGGTGTTCAAGCCTTTCTTAAGGATGACATTCAGCAACATGACAGTCACTCCATTCCTGAGTACATTGGCCTTGGAAACATCATATAGGATACCCTTTGCAGCCATCGTATGGTCTGCAAAGCCAACAGTCATCGACTGCCTTTGCTCTCCATTAGCATTTCTGTAGTTGTTTACTTCACCAACTCCACAAATCTGCACTTTTATTGCAGTGGTGTAGGGTGCACTTGATGCTCCACCATCCTCAAACACGTCTTTCAGAGTTTTCATCTACAAAGGATTCAGTTCATTATTTATTGCAAAATTCATTGTAAAGCAATAAAGACAGGCTTATGATCAGAAAAATATGACTCCAAAACTCCAGAGATACTTATCAAACTCTTATCAATATTTGTATATACATGGTCTATGACTGTATCATAGTTTGTAGTTGCAGAATTGATTAACTGGTAAAGAGAGTATGTAGTTCTCAAGTGATTGGGCAACATTTTTACTTGAAAGAAATCTAAATTGAAGTCTCCCATAATTATACAGGGTTGTAAGAGGTCAATTTTGTTATGTAAATAAGCAAACATTTCCTTAAACAGACTGAAAGACGCAATTTTGGGAGGGCAGTAAACAAAGCAGACATTTATTTTTGAGTTTTCATGAAAAATGTACCCACAAGTCAATTCTATATTCAAAATGTTATCTACATTGAATGCATTTGGAGAGACTTTAGAGTAAACAATAGTTCCATGGTATGGCCTTTCTTGACAGCAAATGTCATCATTTCGAAATAAAGCAAACCCATCTAGTTCATAATCTGATGAGTTATCATTTGAGTTCAGACATGTTTCAGCAAATGCTAATATATTAGCTGTGAGCAAACTTCTTTCTTTTTTTATATCGCTTATGTGTCTCTTCAATGATCTACAATTTTGATATATGATTGTTGTGACATTTTGAGGAAGGTAGTACAATAAAGGAATTGAAATAGAAATTTTAGCTGATGTTCTCAATCTATTCATTTCTTCTATAACTAACTCCGACACTTTAATGCTTTTTTCCTCAAAGTTCAATAAGTAAACAGATGCCAATTTCTGCACACGACTCAAAGCAACATAATAGAGGTGCTCTAATTTTTTATTTCCAAGTCCAATTACAGCAGTTTCTAATGTAGAGCCTTGTGCTTTGTGCACAGTTTTTGCTGCAGCAAGAGTTAATGGAAACTGACGACGTGTAATACAGAAAGACTTATAATAATTGAAACTAAACTTCCTTGTTATCTCTAAAATTGGTGTCCATGAAGATGAAATTAGATTATTAAACAAGTGCTTGAAACGTGACCTACATTTTTTGCCAATATCTTCAGAAAAGAATTTTACCCATACAATGCTACATCTTTTAGAACCAAGCACTCGAAAGTCAAGCCTTTTAACAATGCAAGGTGTGCCATTTGTCATACCATCCTTTACATCAATATTTACACATATTTCTGCAGGAAGTTCTTCACCCAAACACAGGTGTTTCATCAATCCCTTAGTCTTTGTTGCATCGTCTGGAACTTTTGACAATATTTTTTCAATCATTGAATTAGGAAGTTCTCCCGAAATTGTATCAATTGCCTGAACAATGGTCTTTTTTGATTCATCTAATTGATCAAATATATTTCTGTTATGATTAGAAACTTCATTTCTTGTAGGAAACAGATGTGGTACATTTTTTGTTAATTCATTTTCTTTTACTATTCTCCTACTTAAAATTTGGACATCATCAACATTATGTTGACCTTCTCTTAACCTGTTAAGAATTTGGGCAAATAAAACATCATCTTTTTGCCTCATTATTTCATCTAATTCAAACAAAAGGAAATTTTCAACCCATAAGTTTGGTGCCAATATATCCTGACTTTCACTGCTGATATTGGATTTAAAAATCCACTGATCCATAACTGGTTTCAGTTGATACAAATCACCAAATGCAATAACTGAAACTCCTCCAAATGGTTTCAAACTTCCCAATATTTCTTGAAGCCGCAAATTTATGTAATTAAACATTTTTCTACCCACCATAGGAATTTCATCAATAAATACTACTTTAAGTGATTTTAAGTTTGATTGAAAAGTTCCAAGTTGTTGCATATCTAACGGTTTGTAGTTGAAGCCTTGTTCTGCAGGGATGTTAAATACTGAATGAATAGTTGATCCACCAACATTAAACGCAGCTTTACCTGTTGGCGCACAAATTATGACTTTCACTTCATCTGGGTTTTCTCCAGCTTTGTGCGAGAAATATTTTGTAAGAGCTTGATAAAGTGCTCTTAGCAATACACTTTTGCCAACACCTGCACCACCACTAAGAAAATGATAAATTGGATCATCCTTTGTTTTCATCCAATGTAACACATGGTAAAAGAATTCCTTTTGTTTAATATTCAATTTCTGAACCAAATCTCTATATTCATCATCATTCAATTCTCCAGTTAGATGTTCGTCGTTCAAAATTTGCTTTCTTCCTATGTTCATATCTAATGCAAGATCGTACTCACTGGTTTCGGATGTGTTTCCTGGATTAAAACACCCAAAATCTTGCGATTGACAAGAACCTTCATTTGCATCACGCTCATCTTCATGTTGCAATCCAGTGACTACAGGGTCATCGACTTGATTAGAAAAAAAATCTTTTTCCAATTGACATAAATTGTCAGCAGTGTCATCAACATAAATTTTCCTCCTATTATCTATTTCTTCCTTGTTATCCAAGTATCTTGCTTCATAAGTAATGTAACCTCCTAAAATGTCTGCATAGTTTCGCCATGGAATATACAACATCAGTTGTTCACGACAGAAATTTTCTTTGTCATTGTCTTTATTGAAACCAACAGAGTAAATTACTTTTGAGACAGTACGCTTCTTCATAACTGTACCATCTTTGAACACATGTTCCTCTGCCATATCATTTGCTTCATCAAACTCTATGTCATCTTCTTTATTTACGTCATAAGATGTTTCTGGCAATTCTTCATTCATTGTATCATCTCTCTCTTGAACAGTTTTCTTTGCTTTATTTGGAAATGTAATATTGAAGAGAGCAATAAAATCAGCTAAATTATATTTACTCATAGAAGCAGGTCTTCTTTGATATCGGTTGATATTGCTATCAGATTCTATTGATGTAGAGGTTTTGGGCAAGTCTTCTAAAGCAGATTTTGACTTAACAAAAATAACTCGATCATTCTCATTATTTGTATCTACAAATACAACCTCTCTGGAGGATCTCCTTAATGGCATTTGAAGCACCAGGTAACATGCCTCTTGGGCCCCTATTTCGACATGACTTAAAAATGTATTTCCTATTTTTCGAACTTGTTGTTTAATATCACTTTCAGAGCTTTTAGCCTCTTTACAAGCAGTACTCAGCAAATCAGACATTCCTCTTTGTCCTTTAGATATGTATGAAACAATATATGCTGCACATGCATAAGGGTCAAGTATGAATTGTATATCCATATTAGCTTCCCAGCATTTAATGAGCAGCTCATTATAATTGTTTATTCTGATTTCTGATATATTTCGTTTTAGAAAGACCTTTTTTTGTCCAGCTTTTACACTTGATCTTAAAGCTAAGATGTAATCTTTGTATGATAATTTCATTGACTGAAGAAAATCCTTAAAACTGAAATCACAATTATCCCCTGGTTTATAACTATTCAGATAAGCCATAATGTTCTCATAATTTTTTTGAGCTGCAGAAATTTCATTAGATTCATTTTCATCTAATCCTTCAAGGATCAAAGTTTTGTCCAATGGCGGCATAGGAAACCCAAATCTACAAATGGACTTTCCTTTCTTTCTACAAGTACGTGCATGTCTATGGGTCTGATAATTTACCAAATTTGGTATGCTAGGATTTTTCTTGCAAGTGACATATTTGTTAATAAAAGACCCAATTTCTTCTTCAGAATTTTGACCAAGTTTAGGAGCTCCATCAATCCAGAGTAAAATGTGCACATGAGGAGAACCTCTTTGTTGAAACTCAATGCGGAAGAAAAAATCTTTTATCTTACCAACTGGTGCACTTTCATGTTTTAAAACATTGTTAAAGAACATCTGAAGACGAAAATCAAAATATCTTGCACATGTAACTGGATCAGATTTTATAAGCTCATTTTTCTCAGACCATGTCATATTGTCAATTTCTGAATCAGAATAAGTTTTTTTTTTAACTAGCTTCCCTAAAACACGCAAAAGAACTTTCCATTTTGTTTCTGCAGCCGAAAATGAACAAAACCATGTAGGAATGCCTAATTGGCGAATCATAGAATAAATATCCTTTTTAGTCTTCTCCCAATAAGGTGGTGAGCCACGTAATGTGCGCAATACCCGATAACCTTCATTATGTTTAACAATATTGTTAATAGAACCCTCTGTAAGTACATCATCAACAGTCAGTTTTTTGCCATTTAACTTGCATTTTCTTACAGCTAAAGACACTTCATCAGAAATTTGCTTGATTTGTAACTTCTTTAGCTTAAAGAATATATTTGTTACATTATGAGCGACTCTCCTATCAGCGTTGCGCAACTCCCATTTGCAGATAGTGCTGTAATGAACAGGTGTAATTCTTGAATTGTTATTTTGTCTAGACTCCCCACAGTATATAGTAGGAAATGATAAAAATTCTGCATTTATGTCTTGGAACATGCCTAAAGGAGAATTTCCCTCTGCTGGCGCAACACTCAAAATTCTGTTAAACTCGCGAAAATCAGCTGGTTGCATGACTGTATCAAAATTGCCAGCAGGTTTCAGAACAGCTTCATCATTTTCAGACCATTGCTCGCTCTCTACTTCACAATTGGCAGACTCTTCATTTAAATCTCTACTTTCATTATGAATAGAATTTGCAATTTCTTTTTCTTGCATTAAGGTATCTCCGTTTATTGCACTCCACTCTGTATTTAATGATATACCCTCATTTCGAAATAACCTACTATTATGAATTAACCATTTAGCAGCTTCAATAATTTTCTCTGGTCTGACATGCTCAAATGCTATGTGAGTTTTGTAGTTTACACTTCTTTTTAGCTTCAGAGGAATTGTTTCGCTCTCATTCATATTTCTTGGAAGTAGTTTAACAGTTTTATTAACATCTGCTGGGACATTTATTAGGTTTCCATGCATAGCAATTTGGCCACCCCTTGGCAATTCCTTTATTTGCATAAATGGAATACGAGGAGATATTAATCTTTCTTCAAGCTTTGTGAGACCTTGCAATTCTTTTGGCATGCATGGAGTAGAGCCTAAATTTTCATTCATTATTAAGGTGATTACTTCTGGTATCTGGCATACAGAAGCCTCACTTGCTTTATGTATGAATCTAATGTAATGTTCTGAAGTTTCATTCACATTAATAACATGAAAATCATATTGTTCATTATTTTCACCTGCATTAACTAAATACCTGAGATGATCACACAATTCGTTCATAGATTTCTTTTGAATAATGATACTTGTACCATCTGCACAACTGTAACCATTAACATCTCTAGAATGGGAATCAAAAATGAGGAAAATGTCTCCATCTTTACAAATGGCTAAAGCATTTCCTTTACAAAAAAAAATACCAAATTGACAATTTGATACATTTCCTGACAATCCCATTAAAATGGCTGTTTCCAACCTTACTAAAGGATATTCTCCAACAAAATGAGCTTGAATGCTGCCACTGAAAGTATTCCTAACTTTCCAGTAGAAATATTTTCCATTTATTTTTGTAAATGGTGGCAAATCTCTCGGTTCAAGAAAACCTTTTGAAGGTCTTATAAATTCTTTTGAAAATCTGTACACATAATCCCCTTTTAGCAAAACCTGATCTAAATCGTCAGTTTTCCATTTAATGTTTCTGAGGGGTTTCAATTTGCAAGATACAAGGAAAACAACACAACAGGGTAAACATTGCCTTCCACGTGATTCTTCACTAAATAATTCATTTCCTTGATGAAATCTTCCCTGAATTGGAAAACAACTTTTGTAATATAACTCTGCTGGTCCAGGATTTACTTCAACATTACCACTAACTAATAACAGTAGAGATACACACAACAACAGCTTACCCAATAGCAAAATTTTGCATAATCCTCCATATGCATTTTCATTTAAGAACCAAGCATTTTTTGTTTTTGTTTTAGCATTGGGATTGAAACAACCTATTCTAAGTCGCCATTTGTCTAAAGTTACTCCCATGATCTTTTTTAAAAAGGAGGCCAACAAATTTATACAATACTCTCTTGTTCACCAGATCTGCTCCAGATGCAATGTAAAATCAACTCCAGTAATTTTAGTTTGACAAATCAAAAAATTTAGCTGATCTCCAAGATACAAAGCTTTCTACTCCAGATCTAATGCAAATCAACTCCAGTAATATGGAAAAATAAAAAAATTAGCCAATCTCCAAGTCACAGTTTTCTACTCCAGATCTTGTGCAAATCAACTCCAGTATTTTGGACAAATTAAAAAATTAAGTCAATCTCCAAGTCATAAAAGGTTTTAGTTTTCTACTCCAGATCTAATGCATATATATCATCTCCAGTAATTTGTTACTTTGTCAAATAAAGAAATAGACTATCTAAAGTCAAAGTTTTCTACTCCATATCTAATACAAATCAACTCCAGTAATTTAGACAAATTGAAAAATTTAGTCAATCTCCAAGTCAAATCAGTCTTTAATTTTCTACTCCAGATTTAATGCACTCCAGTAATTCTGTACTTTGTCAAATCAATAAAATAAGCTGATCTCCAGCTCAAATAGTTATCTACTCCAGCAAATCAATTTTAAAGTGATACAATTTGAACAATGTCTGCATTCCAGAAAATACAAATTAAATCAAATAAACTTATTTGTACACCAAATCACACAAAAACTTTTCTACATATCAAAATAGTATTCATGTTTCAACAATATAAATGTATGTAAATTACTAAATTAACGCTTTTCTTTAAAAATATTACTATTGTATTTAACATGTACATGCAACAATTGCAGAAGCATCTAAAACACCATATTTGTTTGTTCCGATGTTCACCGTATCATTAATAAAATGGTATTTTACATTTAAACTACCTAAATTCACCAACCTTTAACCGTATTTCTTTAATTAACAAATACCAAAACGATTTCAAATTGTATAAATTGTTCTTCGCTGTGTTTACATGCTCCAAATGATTACCGTATAAATATTAAGAAAACCTGGACTTGAAATTACTCTAAAACACAACAAAAGGTATATTATTATCAATTGATTGACCTTACCTTTCAATTCTTCGTTTAAAGTCTGTTAACCAGTGTTTTAATTGCTTTTTCTTTCTTCGCCGCCTTCTGTTCCTTCAAACCCACGCTATCTTTCGTCTAGACACGCTATCTTTTCCAGACATCACGTGACTTTGTAAAATATAGTTCGCATGATATTGTGATGAAAACAAATAAATATTGGTGACTTTGTTGCCTTTATTCATTATTTAACAAGGAATCACTATAAATATTTCTTCTGCATACTGCAATCGTAATTCACATGTTATTCATCATCTAGCAATATTCATGCGCAGTGTATACAGAGCGCCTCCATTACAGGGATGTCTCGGTATTTATCGCTAAAATACTTGAATTGTGGAAACGCCCCGAGAAGTTACGATAAAAAAGATATTCATCCGCTTCAAGAGCAGGTCGTTTCAGACTTGAAAAGTGTTATTTTTAAATTAGATTACTTTATGACTGTAGAGAATGATTGGTACTTATTTGTGTTTTGCCAACTTGTAATATCATTTGCCAACTTGTAATATCATCATACAACTTTGATTTGAATGGACGCATCTCCAAACATTTAAGTAAAACTGTGCACTTTTTTCTGCGGATTCATTGATAGTCTGAGTTGTTTAGCTCCTTAGAATTGGCAACTTCCGGCCGTACGATCCCTAGATGGCTTTCGAGCTTCGCTCGACGCCATAAAAACCTGACAAGTATTTTATCATACCAAAGCCTTATTTGTTCTCGTTACTTTTAAAAATTTACAATATCTTTAAAGCACAATAGTCCAATCCACACTTTTCAAAAGTTGTTCCCCTTTGCGGGGTCAACCCAAATGTCTAAAGGAAAAAAATCCCACAAATGTCCCTTCTTTATACAATCAAATATTTGGGCGTATTGTGATAAAATAGCTTTGAATTTTATTTATTCATTCACTATGTGGTGGCAACCCACATATTGAATGAGGCATTCTGGGGCAAACAAAATACATACCAAAAACGGATTTTAATGTCAAACGATATAAATACAAATATATATATGCAAACTTGTATACTACAAAGGCTACTGAAATAAATCAACGGGTGTTCCCCCAAAGACGACGGCCAAGAGACATAGCTTTTGTAAAGTGTAAATTGAGATTACACAACTACGATTTCCACATAGTTATCCATGTAGGAAACTCACGACCAGTTGTGCATGTTAGCGTTAAGCATTAGTACATGTATGCGATACTGGCCGCGGGTTTTCGACGACAATAATTATCATGCATGTTATATGCCACATTCAAACGACGCCACCGTCTTACAGTACTTTCAGTACTTTGATTTTTAAGGGACTCGGCCCACACGTACGAGTGGGGCTACCTCGTCCACGCCATCCAGCGGGACTACCAACAACACCGCATAAGAGGGGTGTTGCTAAAACGTAGAACGGAAAACGGAACGGAAAACCTGGCATAATATTTGTTACTTGATAAATGTGTTAAACATGTTGTAAACGTAATGTTTCCCATATTTTTTTTTTAAATGATGAAAAGATTAATAATTTGATTTTATTTTTTCAGAAAATGTTTGATTATCTCAAAATTAACGGTAAAGTCATTGATCACTGGGCCAAATCAAAAATCGAAAAATCAAACAAAACAACGTCCACAGCGCTATTTTTTGCATCATGAAGTTGCAGGCATGTTTCATCATACAATTACTCTGGCATAAGTAAACAAAAGTACTTTGCTAAATATATTTGTATTAGCAGGTTATGTTATTCTTAAACGGTAGAAGATATAGACAACGGTATTAGAAGACAGAATGAGAACAGGGCATTTACAGCGTTTAGTTGATGCAGTTAAATGATGCTGTTTTCGATAAAATTATGAAACAGCGGAACATCAGTTATGAAACAGATGATGCAACAAAGATGATCATGAATGCTATTCGTAGGTTGTGGTTTTGATCTCAATGATGCTGTATCGTTTTTTAAATGTTTATCTTTAATTTAAAATAGTATGGGACACTGAAAATTCAATGTGGATAAATATACATGTATTTAAAATAAAGGTAAAATAGCCAGCCAGTTTTGTAAATAATACATCAAACGCTTTCACCAACTGCGCTACACTAGTGCGCCAGCCACAACAGGATCCTATAGCAGAGGCCGACACAGGGGGCACAGACCTCCGGAACACTGGATGGAAATGTGCTAATATGACATGGTCCTGCATCTTACGGGATCGCTTCACCCACCCCATGAATCTAAGTCGCGTGCGCCACGTCTTCTCCTTGGATTGGGACAGGCGCTGCTCCCTCCTGAACGTTGTTGTCGTCTCTGGAAAACAAACAGAGTCGATCTGGTGGTTAATCTAAATCACCAATACATGAGGGGCATATAAACTGTTCCATGGTGGTAATCACCTCCGAGGTTACGTCGAAACATGGCCCATGGTACCGACAATCACACGCTTAACTGCGTTGATAAAGTTCACTCCATCGATACCTTGATCTATATTGTGACGTCACAATTCACTTGAGACAGTCCTAAAGGATAGGATAGAGCTTATTTGCAGGCTAGGATACAGGATATAGAATAGGATTGTTTTGTAAATTTTCACGATAGCAGACCTGTATGAGTTCCATCTGAGGTTTATTGAATTCTTTTGATTACTGGTTTTTGAATTTCTTTTGTTAATTTAAAGAGCTCGGAACCAAAGAACTCATCGGTAACTTCTACAGATTATTTTACACGTCTTTATAATCTCCTTGAAAAAGATGTTTCAAGTGTTCTCTTCGAGATAATGAAATTAAAAATGAAGCGTGTGATAACAAAAATGATGCGTCTTTATATAGGGTTAGCAACTCATTGTTGTTTTCGTTTTCAGGATTTGATTTTTTCAACTCATTCAATTTGTCTGCAAGCAAATTTATACCACAGATGCCACTGCAAAGAGTACCTTAGGTGTTTTGTAGACCATGATCCAAGTCTTTAATTAACCTTGACATCATTTTATAAACCAAACTGTTGACTGTTGGCATTAGCAAGATTTGAACATTGCTTGGTCGATTTTATTTTTCTATCATGTCTTTAAAAAAATCCGGGTTAGCTGTTGAAGTACACGCTTTATTCATCATGTCATGTCTGCCAGCGACTTATTTACGCTACCTGCAGTCTTTATGTTGACAAAGGCTGAACTTCTTATATGCAAAACTGAGTCAGTTGTGCTTAGCGCCACATGTTTTAATCAAAGGAACTAGAAGTGGCGAGGCAGAACGTATCAAACTGCAAGAATTATCTAATGCCAAAAAAGGAAGTGGAAAACCTGATGAAGTAGTTTTAAGCACGCTGAATGGATTTGGGAAGAAGTTGTGTAATACTCAAACTCGAGTTGGAATAAAGAGTTGAAGAGGGAGAAAATTCGCCTGCTTACTAATGAGATGATATAAAGCGGAAGTATTGCGTTTTTTCACACAAGTTTCGCGAAAGAAACGCGTTAATTAGCAAAGGTTTCACGTTTGTTAGCGAAAGTAACGCGTTGCGTTTATTCGCGAAAATTTCCCATTATATTCTGAAAGGTTTGCCAAATATTGCGAAAGGTTTGTGTTTATTCGCGACAAAAATAATTTTTTTTACATACGAACATGAGCTCTATGGACTTTAGTTCGTCTCCAATTTGTATATTTTTTTTAAGAGCAAACAAACACAGCCTTCGATAATTATTGAAACCTGTCTTCTTGCCATCATGGGCGTTATGTAGTGTTTATGCTACAGATGTACCAGAAAGAATCTGTCGTTATGACAGATTCTTTCTGGTACATGAAAAAATGACAAGAACAAACCGCCAATCTGTAGCATAAACACTGCAAAATAAAAACAATTCTATAAAACACATGCACTAGCATATACATAAAATTTGACTTTTGTTTACATGTAGAACAATATATTTTTAATGCTAGAATTTATAATATCTATAAAAAAATACAGAAGTTTTGGGCTAGTACATAAAAATAAAATATTTTTTATTTGAAGATTAATGAAATTAAATTTAGTATTTATCTTTGATATAATCGGTGTGGCATCATCGTCAGTTTCTGAGTTTTCCATGAGAATATTTCTCTGAGGTGCTTTTTGTGAAGATTTCTTTCTTAGTGACCGGCTTAAGCATGCAGAGAGTTTCTATAATTCAATGAACTAACTTGTTAATCTTTATTCTGTCTCTGAAAGGGGGGAAAATTAATAATATATTAGTTATTTCATTTACCAATAAGGGTACAAACATGTAAATAAACACTATGAACAAAAAAATACACACAAAAAAAGGAAGAGTTGTATGACTGAATGTAGCTAAAGGAAACATACATGCATGTGTATTTGAGCTCAGAACATTGTATAAACATATACATATCATTATCTATGTTGTATATGGGAAATGAATGTGAAAAGAAAATGACACCGAATTGCGATATTTTCAACTCGAAATACAAACAAGAAATAGTTTGTGACTTAAAGCATATGGATTGTAAAGAGAGGAAATTATATAAACTTAAATTAAAAATTATTAAAATGAAAAAAAAGTAGGCGCAGTCCTGTCCACACGCATTGACAAAAAACTGATTAATTAATATGAAAATTTTAAAGATTTGAACGGGTTTAAAGAGCTGTGGTTTAAATACCAAAGTGGATTCAGTACAAGAAGCCTATGTATATACTTTCATCTCAATTTAATTTAAAGAACCCTTCCTTTGTGAAGATGGACGGAATCGGAATCGTACGTTATCGAACGAAAAGCGCCTTTTTCGTGTATGGAAGCGGATACCATGTTCTTGTTGCTCATTAAAACTCAGTTCACCCTATGTTTTCTGTCATAACTTATGGTAAGTCCTTTCCAAAGAGAAAAAAAATTATGATCAAGCTAATCCATTTAATATCTGGATGACTGTTTTAACTTGAGATATCCCTTTCAAATTACAACTTCTTGCAAAATAACGTATCCCCCCTGAATGTCTTCTAGCCTTAATATGCTCTTTCGTACTGCTAGAATTAACTTAAATCAATTGAAATTTACTCAATGTGATGTCTTAAAAGGTAAACAAACTAGGTTTCTACAAAACAAATAGTACTAAAATTGTAGAGAATATTTTGAAGCTGAGGGTCAGAAGTTTTCACACTTGTGGAACCCTCAACATTACACATACCTATTAAAAAAGGTCTCTGACGTGAAGATTCATCTGGGTGTTTTTTTGTTTTGTTTTGTTTTTTTGGGGGGCGGGGGGGGGGTTACACATGATTCATATTAATCTGTGATTATTTTTTGCATGAAATAATACAGTATCAAGATTATGTATACGTAAATACCACACATAAGTATCTTACTTACATTCGTATGGAAATTATACATTTTATGGGTACATAAGCAATGTACTGACACAAGATAAACATTAAAATTTAAACTTGATTCATCTATGTGATTGAAAAAATATTGAATTAAAAATACATTAAAAATACATTTTTGGTGGTTGAGGAGAAGGTGGGGGACCTGCCCATTTGTCGCGCGAGTTGATGAATGGAAATAACCCTGGATGAGGAGGCACAGGTTGTTGGCTGATCCACGGTGATGGTAAAGCGAACCGCGGAATGGCACTACGTTAGGGGCAACAGTAGACTTTCTGTTATAGGGTTTTTGGGAGTTGATTTTAATCGAAAATGAAACAGTGTTTGGACCTAAGCACAAATCAACACCGCTGACAACATTTAGTTCTAATCGATAAATTCGATGTAATGTGTTCTAAAGCATTGTTTTTCAAAGAAAATTATTTATAGATACCTTGTAAATATTCAGATTTTAAATGGTAGGACAATTTAGACATTTTTTGTAGTCGTACATTGTATGTATTCCTACACCAGAGTTCAATATAGTCTAGTTCAACCAGACGCTCGGCTGTCTTCGTAAATCTCCGAGAAGCATTGAGTCTCTTGGTTGTCAGAGATTAACGGAGACAGCCGAGCGTCTGGTTGAACGAAACTAGAGTTCAATATTGCTTGGATCCATACAATTTCTCTGAACTATTTCGACTACTGATATGTTGTTTGATGAAATTAATTCTTTGAATATTACACAACATGATTCATATTGGGTTTTCACGAAATTCCTGTTGGAGAATTCATATTATGAAAAAAGTGGGTAATTCAAATACATATGGAAAACAATTTGCAATGCAAAATAACATATCGTTGATTTTAAAATAAATAATAATCGATAAAATCAACTCCCGTCAGTACTTCAGTACTTTGATTGTCCAGTTGTAGTTTTCCGATTCACAGGTGAAACTTGGGGTAATATACTTTTCGAAGGATTGACAATGCCAAGGGCTATTCTTATGTGTTTCAAATGCTGGTACACTGTAAACATCTCTTCATGTTAAGCTGAACTTTATAAAAAAAAAAACACCGTGATATTAGTTTGCTGAAACTCATCAATCACTTGTTCTTTAGGTAATTTTTCATATGCAACGTGAATTTCCGCATTATTATTATTATTGTTGTTGTAATATTTCCGGTAGATTATTGTTGAGAGGTGGATTTCCGCACTTTACCATGATTTGTAGCAGATTTCTAGATCTTCACACTGCTGGGTAAGTCTTTTGTTCCAGTGAATCAGGATGGTTTTCGGGTTGTATATGTGCGAGTGTTCCCCCTCCCTTTATGAAGCGATCAACTGTTTTACCATTTGGATTGCAGCGTCAAGGTTTGATACCCTTCATCATAGAGTCACTAAAGGCTGATACGAACTCTTAAAGGCATTTGGTCGCCGTATTAGCTTGATGTAATGCAGCTGGTGGTTTCTCTTTTATATGGTAGCCAATAAGTGGTTGATACAAGGAGCTCTTTGGTTGTATTCTATGATGAATGAATCTGTCAGTGTCACTCCTGGGAACTGATTCCCGCCTCTTGGGAGAACTCCAGAGAAGGGGATGGGTGCCGTTGATTTGAAATACCAGATGCGTTTGGTGAGATCCTGAAAGTCCCGAAGCATGGTCTCGATTGATGCGTCAATTGCCTGTATGTAAGGGTGGACTGCTCTCAAATCCATCAGCTGAAATGTAAGGGTTGAGCAGTGAACCATGGCGTTTTAATTGCTTGCCTGTGGATGAGATCATTGTAAATACCCATGTTGCATTGATTTTGGTTATTATGTGAGGAACATTTCTCTTCCTCCTTGTGCCTTAATTTTTTGTTTTCTTCGGAGGTTCTGAAGAACTTGTCATGAATCTTGAAGGTGTGTCGAATTATATATGACGTTTGTCTTAATTGTTCTTTTGCTTCTCTTGGGCTTGTTTGATGTTAACCTCTGCTTCCTTGAACATTTTGGTTCGACATTCAGTAGAATAGTGAATGCGGGTTTCTGTTATTTCTGGAAAGCTTATATCAGTGCAATGTTCCAGCTGATTTTGAAACCCCATTATTGGTGTTCTTAATTTTTTGAAGAAGATTCGTGCATAGCCTGCTGAGCTTTTGATGGTCATGTTGATTGCAGGAACTACATTGTCAATACAATTACCATTTTCCTCAAGCTCTGTTTCAACGTCCGATTCGTCCGATTGTCCTCAAGTCCATTGGCTTGGGGATTGTATGGGGTGGTAACATTGGTAAAAATAAGCCTTTGAACTGTTTGGGTTTTGAATTTAGAGTCATTGCCCTGGAGCACCATTTCGCAAGATTAATTTGATAAGGAACTCAGCAATAGTATCAGCGGATTTGTCTTTAACAGCTACTGCTTCCACCCATTTTGAAAAGTAATCTGTAACAGTAATAACCTGCTTGTAACCTTTTGTAGACTCTTTGAATTTAAAAAAAATATATATACCAATTTTGTTCTAAACATCTTTTGTCACAGGTATGACTTGCCGAAAAGGGGTTGTTGATGGCGATATTAAGATATTAAGCATAGTTATAACTATTCATTTTTCTGCACATTATCTGCATACATGATCTGATTTCATCAACATTTAACAGTGTGTTCATTGAAAATTAATGTGGGACACCAAAGCTGTTAATGAAATATATTGCGTTATTTACACCCAAAGTCAATGTCATTGACCAAAAAAATGTATAGAACTAAGTGTATAAAACTGTACTTTAAAGTTAAGTCAAAGACAGGCAACTCTCTTTCTTTTTCTCACTCTCTTTCTCTCTTTGAACTCAAATATTATAATAGAATGTATGATTTTTAAAAATTGGGTTATTTCTGCATATTTGGCCTCGCCTATGACTCACTGGTGGTTGCAGAGCCATTAATTTCACAATTAGGTTCATTCTTATTTTATTTTTCGTTTCCAAGAATAAACATGACCAATATTCTTTTGAAGTGAAGGAAAATATACATATTTAAATATCGTAAAGTTAAAACTATTTTACAGATAGCCAAACTCATATACCGGATTGGTTACTTTAGCTATATAAGATTAACTTGAATCAAAGTAAATTTAAGTAGGATCTTTGTAATAATTGTTTACTACTTTAAAAGTTCTCCCGATTTGTGTAATAAATGACATTGCGTACACTCTTCATAATTACATCATCGTTGCACAATTGATTAAGATGAATAAAACAAACATGCATACCATATGTATTTTATTTTCACATCAAGGTCTATGACATCATCAGTGAAATAGACAACATTTCTGGGCTCAATGGAGAGCTGGTACATGTATATTATTGAATTTAGAAAGAGAAACCCTTCCCACTCCCCTAATGGAAAATACTCCATACAGGCATCATACCTGCTTTGAGAAACATTGACTTGTCTAACATTGGAACAGAGTGAATGAATGTATTTTGATAAGGTCTTCCTCCTGAACTGTTTTTGCGAGTTCTTCAATAAGCTTGTCGGAGATAAACGGAGGAACCCGAGCGGCTGGTTGAACGCGACTAGAGTTCAATATTGCTTCGATCCATGCAATTTCTAAAAAAAAAAACATTTCGATTACTGAAACGTAGTTTGATTGATTTAATTCTGTTTTTAATTATTGCACAACATGACTCAAATAGGGTTTTCTCGAAACTCTTGTCCGAAAATTCATATTATAAAGAATGTGCGTAATTCAAATACATATAAGAAACCTCTTGCCATGCAAAATAACATGTCGTTATTTTTAAAATAAATAATAATCGATGAAATCAACTCCCGTCAGTACCTCAGTACTTTGATTGAATTTTACCATCATGATAATTGTGGTCACTACATAACAACTTCTCATGTAATGATTTTACATGGTACAATAGGGGATATGCACTACCAACTTCTTATGTAATGATTTTACATGGTACAATAGGGGATATGCACTACATGTTACTATTGTAGATTACAGAAAGCACCCGGAGTTGACGTTGAACATCAATGATATCCCACTACTTCGTTAATAATGAAATCTATATCATATAGACACTGTATCCTACTGTAAACTTGCCACAGTATACTTGACGAACAATCAATCAAGACGGGGATTCTGTGTATATATTTGTCATGGTATATTTAGGGACATTGTGTATACATTATAGATAAAATAGTATTAGGTAGATTTTGTGTTAACATTTTATATGGCAAAACAGGGGACATGCATTACATGTAGATGGCAGATAGCACCCTTTCATATGGACACTGTATCCAGGTGTAAATACCTGCCACAGTATACTTACCTATATCATTATCTCCATCTGCATATTCTTCCTTGTCATCATCTTTATCGCCCCAGTCTGTGCTACATGTAACCATATCCGTTATATTGTTTACTACCAGTCTTCACTTCATACACCCCCTAAAGGTAGTTCAGTGCTAGAGAAACCACTAATCAAGAGTACATGTCTAATATTTCCAGTATCCCGCTATGAATTAGAAAGCTTATTTTAAAGTAATGAAATTGTACATGTATGTCTCCCAATTGTTTCGTCGTATAATGCAACCGAATATATTTCTGAGGTAAGTCTTTGCATGGTTTAACAATGCAAGCATTGGAAACTTGTATGTTGGAGAAGTTCTGAAACTTTTTCGTGTTGGAGCGAGACTAAGAAGTTGAAGTAATTTTATCATTTACGGACTAATTTTAGAAATTGATGTGAACAACCAAACCATGATACATATAATTGATTTGAATAAGAAATAGAATACTTGATATGTTATGACTTCTAGTTCCTATCTTAATTTGCTGGGTATCTTACGTTCGGAATTTTAAGTTTAAATCTATCTCAGAAAGATTTGAACAATTATCAACTACCGCAAGTTGGTATTCTCCGGATTAGAAAGGATCGCTAAAATGTACGTCTAGTTCTTCCCATGTTTTTTTGCTGACATTGACATCTTTAAATGTTTTATTTTGTTTGCTAAAAATGGATGATTTGCACAGGTTTCCTAGAAGGTTCTTGCTCTTGATCTGCTGTCGTTGCTGATGAGTGATCCAATTATGGACCATGCAAGGCCTGTCATTTTGGTTGTCCCTTTTCAATAGCATGTGTTATCTAAAAAAAAATTACAACATCCAAAACGTTCTTGCTGATTTGTTAATGCAGCGTTATATCGGGCGCGAAAATATTAATTCCTACCCTTCCCTTGCTACTTAGTTTTCAGCACTTGCTTAAAGATATATAAGGATGAATCTACGAAGCCTTTAGATATCCGCTTAAGCTAAATTTAACAACACGGTACGTCTTGGTGAAGAATTTTTAAAGTACGTTTCACTTTTAGTTTTTTTTCTTCTTTCTCGGAAGCTCTTTTGCTGCCTCCTCGGTCGCGGTTGAGCGTTTTTATTAACATATGTTTTTTAACACAGGCTTTTCATTTCGTCTCCCTCAAACTAGAGTTTGAAGAGACCTGAGGTTCTTTTCTCAAATCTCTAGTGCTTTTCACAGCACTGTCGGGAATCCAGTGAAATTGGTCTTCCGCCTTAATGTTTGCAACACTGCAAATTTCTTAGACTCCTTGTCGGTAACTGGCCATCTCGGGTCTAATTACATCTTCGATGGTTTCACCTGACATTGACATGTAATTGTATTCACGGGAGGTTCCTCTTTATAGGAGTTGCCAAGTCAGGAAGCTGCCTCAGGAGATCAATAGAATATAACAACGACACATCTTAATAAACTTCAAGAATTGCACAAAAAAGAAATTAATATTAATAACCTTAAATTGACACACAAGACTGTTATTCAAGCAAAAAAATATTTACCTGAAATGTTGTTTAACTTATCATTTGCCCTTTTATAAAATAAGTTTAAAAAAAAAAATATTTGAAAGATGTTGACATGAAAGAAGAAAACTTAGAAACTTACTAAATATTGAAATTCCATGGGTAAGATTTTTAACCCCATATTCATACAAACGTTCTTCTCCTTGTTTGATGTCTCTATAAATAATTGAAATGTATTTAAGTATCTACACATATATTGCTAAAATGCAATCCCCCACTCTCCCTCTCTCTCTCTCTCACTTTCTCTCAATTACCTTGTAGCAAAATGACGAAGGCGATCCCCACATATTTTCAGTTTATCTCTTTTATGGTCCCACAATGTACGTGACGAGTCTACATTACCTTCCATCGTCTTTTGTTGCATCAATGCTGAAACAATATAAACACACACAAACATATCAAGCAAAATTGCAATTACCAGTTTGTGCTATTTTGTAATGAAATATACACAATGCAATGCAAACTTTCAAAAATAATAATGGAAAATTCATGGTTGATTTTTTCTACTTTCATAGCTTTTCATGAACTGTGTGTATTCATTGTTTTACATGTAGGTATGCAAAAGTAATTATTCATGAAAATCTGAACATTTTTTAGTGATTGGGTACATGTATTGAAACAATTAGTCCCTGCAGTATAGGTAGCTGCAGGTCTGTAGCTCCCGGTCTAAAAAAATCGGATGGACGACCTGGGAGCTACAGTGCCTTCCATAGTAAAAACCTACGATTTACGGCTCACAAAAAACGGCGCTAGTTTTGGACTGATTAACCTTATTTCCACACAAATTCTGTGAAAACAATTAGTACCATTAAATTTTTCATGAAATTTACTACTGATATTGTCACTTTTCTTGCCTCAGAGTTTCACTTAAACATGCTAACCGACCTCGAAAAATAAAGTATATTAATTTACGTCGAGATTGAGAGTCGCCATTTTCCCATATAAACAAACTGCACCACTTCACTTTACGGGGCTGGTGATGGTGTTTAAAAGAGTATCAGAGGCAAGTCCCAATAATTTCCATTGGATATTTTCTCCATTCTTGGAATGTACTGAGGCTCCAGTTGGTGTTTTTGCTCTCGAACGACTGTTTAATGGCCTCTATCTCCTCTTCTTCAACCAGCGACCCAAACCGCTTTTTAACTTGAACAAAATGTTGGCACCTGACCAAATAAATCCCTGCAACCCTACTTTTTATCAGCATGAAAGCGGAAACCATAAATATGTAAAAACAGAAATATATATATATATATAAATATATATATATATATATATATATATATATATATATATATATATATATATATATTGACCGTATATCATATCCAGAGACTACAGACTAAAAAAGAGCATTTTGAGTCATTGTTACCTTGAATATCGTGCTTGGTGTGGAATTATAGGACCGATGTCTGTTAATTAAAGTCATTCGTCGGTCTTAATGCGTATACTTCATACAATCCTTGAGTGAGTTCTTCGGACTTACAGTCCTACCCTTACACTGTAGGGTGCATTGACGGCGTTTTGAGTAGTTTGAAATCAGCTGTTCTCCAACCTGCAAAAAATGAGGAGTAGTAATGAAGGTTAGACATGTCCAAATATATTACGTTAATTAAATAGATCATATTGAAATTGAATAATAATATCATTAAACATAGTTACACAATAATTGGCCACACAATGCTTACAATTAGCTGATATTGCAACTTTTAACGTCTTCGATTAATGACTGTGTTTATTTAATGAAAAAGAGTTTTTTCAATGCATGTCTTTACCTTGTTCTCCCTAGGTTAAAAAAAATTCGAAAAGTCTGTCACTGATGTAAGTGAATCTGGCCCAAAAACAGTACAGCTAAAAGGATATTTCCTTCTGGTGTTGATGTATAGTAATTTGGGACAGTTATACCGATTACTACCAGTTTTCAATTCTCGACAATTTTGATTTTCCCGTAAAATTACATGCACTTAACTTTAATATACCCCTTACTTTATATTAATTACATACCGTTTAGTTTGTTTATATTTTAAGTCAAATTATTATACTTACAAAAACTCAAAGAAATATCAATGACCAATATCAATACTGTGGTTTCATCAATATTCGTTGAATACAAATTTTCTTGGATTTCGTTGTTAAGTTTATCCATGAAAATAAATGTTCATTGAAGTGCAATTTCTACTAACTATTTGTTTTGTTAGGGTCATTGGCCACGAATATACGTATCCTTGAAACTGTGATTTTCACTTTAACCACGAAAATTGATACCCTTGAATATTAATGAAACCACAGTAAATCAATCAAAATCAATTGAGTTTAACAAAACTCAAAGAAATAAGTTCGAGTATATTTTCAATATCTCTAATTTAAATAATAACTAATTTGTATTGTCACGAATATTGTACACATAAGCCACACAAACATTCTCGATGAATGAAAACAAATAAATTAATCAGCATACTTTATTCTATTGTATGACCCAGGTTATTTTCTCCAGCACTTTTTGATGAATTTTAACGAGAATATAAGGACGTATTTTCATTTAGTTTTACCCAGAAAAATTAATGTTTAAGAACATACATTTCTTACGGAGATTTAAATTGGGAAATGTTTACATCTTACAATTTTAACACTAAAATTAATGATCACGTCATAAATATTATTTTCTATTTGTTAGAACAAAATATTTACATTCCAAATATTTTTGCATGCTAAGTGTGCGGAAAAATACTGCAGTTGTAAGACCGTAACACACACACAGGGTACCCAAAGGTTAAAATGGCGGGTTTTATAATGACTTCACAAACGTTTAACGCTGTAATATGCAACGTCACAAGCGAGAATCAAAGTTCACGCTTGATGTTGTTACAGTGGCTCATCCAACAACTTGAAGTTAATCTTAGAATAAAGCAGATATCTTGACTTATAAATCACATCTGCTGACAAGATATGAATTAAAAATAAATGTAAATATAAGCATTGAGTCATTATTTTATTTTTTGAAAGATAAAGTCTCACAACTGCAGCGGTGTGTGCATACAAATTGAGTAACGCGCGTAAGTGCGTTACTCAATTTGTATACACACTGCTGCAGGTATCTGTATCATATCTATTCATATATATTCTTGTTCCTTGTGTCAAGGGGCATCATATGGTATGTAGGTCATGGGCCCCGGGGATGGTCCTGACCCCCCCCCCCCAAAACAGGAAGTGCACAAATAACTTGAAAACGGTTGAGATCCCCACCCCTAAACCATATATATTCTTGTTCCGTGGGTCTTTTTAGTTCACCTGATATATAGTAAAGGACCCCTGGAAACATCATGAAACTTTGTGGGTCATCCTTACTCTATATGATAGCCTCGTTCGTTTGGGAGACTTTATAATCGCCCCGATTATAATTACATCTTGTTGCTTCATGCATCCCATTTTTGACTTTGCAAAAACGACATTATATGCATCCATCATGCAATCCATGGCCTAAAAATATTTTTAATCTTTGTAAAATTCGCTTCCTAAATTCTGAAGTAGGGAAACAAAAAAAAAACACCTCATGATGATAACTAAATATTTAAATTATAACATAAACAAATGAAACAAGAAAAATGCAACTTGAAGATCAAAATACACACATCGTGTACATATGGTTGCAATTTTGTATGAAAGATGCAACCACATTCCGCATCCCTGTCACATTCAGCCTACAGGTAAAAAGCATCAAGGTATAGAACAAAATATAAATATGTTGAATCAGGCAATAACAGCATTCTTATCATTATCGGTAATTACGTAATTACGTATTTTTCCACGTGACATTCTACTTAAGGTCTTTCCACCCTCACAATTTTAATGGTTCAAAGTACAAAAACTGCATTAATTTTCATTTGATATAGTTTAAATTTACCAAACAGTGTAAGGTTGCCATATTATTTAAGATGGGAGACATAAATAAACAGAAATATATGATATGTCAACATAAGAAAAACGTACATTTTTTGTAAACAGTGTAACAAAAATTATTTTTAAAAAATGGTTCAAATGCATAATTCTGAACCTGAAAGTTCCGAAATACTTGCTACTTATCAGAAACTTTTGAATTGTGAATATCAGGGGAACTATTTTACGTTAGAAGTTCAATAAAGAATGAAGATACCCGTGAAGGAGATATTGCCCTTGTCAACATTTTTTAAAAAGATTTAATAATTGATTAAAAAAAATATACATCTTTTAAATTCTTTTACTTAACAATATTTATCATTACACCTATTGAGAGCATTCTTCTAACAGATATTGTTCTATTGGGTATGAACTTAAATTAATAACAGTTTTTGCAAAAACCTATGATATCATAAGAGGATGGAAATACCTTAAGCCTTTGACAGTTTTAACAGGATCAGGAACCCTATAAACAATACTTGGTTTATATTTGGTTTACATTAGAGGACAAAAATCGATTCAAACAAGCACACAAGATAAAACTATACTTGAATTATAATTAATAGACACAATATATATTAATGTAATATACTAGCGGAAAAAAGAAACTGCATTATAAAATTTAGTATACTTTTTCTATATCTATTGTTTGTATTTATAAAATTTAAACAATCGAAAGTGGTATTGCTTTTGACAATATCGGATGGTAACCGTCCGGGTGCACGGATTTTTTCATGGTTAATGAGCACCTATTTATTTAAGAATTTGTACGCACGAGTTTTACGGGACAATACTGTTTGGAATAAGAACTGTAAAGGATTTGTTTAAACTTTTTTGTTAAGGAAATCACTTTAGTTTCAACAAAATTTACCCCTATGTCATGCCACGACTCAACGAAAACCAACGTAGTCGTGCTGTTGGGATGCTGCAAGCTTGAATGGCACAAAATACTGTAGCAAGACACTTTGGAGTTCATCGAAACACCATCCAGTCATAATGGAGACGTTTCAACAATCTGGCAACACACAGGATCGACCGCGCTCTGGGCGACCTCGTGTGACGTCACGTCAACAGGACAACCACATTAGACTTGTGCATCTGAGAAATCGTTTCCAGACAGCAAGTTTGACTGCCCATAGCATTCCAGGGCTTCGTCCAATTAGTCTAAGAACTGTGCGTAATCGTCAGTGCGAGCAAAACATCAGACCAAGGCGTCCAGCGGTGCGCCCAGTGCTGCTTCAACGTCATCGTATCGCCAGACTAGCGTGGTGCACACAGCATCTGCGATTCAGAATACAGGACTGGGCCAATATTCATTTGGATAGCAGTGACGGCCGTTGTAGGGTGTATCGCGTTACCAGGACGCTTGTGTTGTGCAACGTCGACAATTTGGTGGAGGTAGCGTTATGATGTGGGGTGGAATATCAGCACGTGGAAGGACCCCTCTACAAATTGTCAATGGAAATCTTACCGGCGTACGCTATCGAGATGAAATTATTCAGCGTCATGTGATACCCTTCAAACAGAGACATCAAAATCACATCACTCTGCAACAAGACAACGCAAGGCCACACGTTGCACGTGTAGTCAGGGACTTGTTTGTTCAACAGAATGTCGATGTCTTGCCTTGGCCAGCTGTTTCTCCCGATTTGTCGCCGATCGAGCACATCTGCGATGAAATGGAAAGATGTTTACGCCGTTTACCAAATCAGCCAGTGGCATTGGCTGATTTAGGCCAGGCTTTAACCAACATCTGGAACAACATCCCTCAAGCATTTTTGAACACTTTAGTGGCATCAATGAGGCGTCGCTGCCAAGCATGCGTGAACGCAAATGGTGGTCACACGCGTTATTAATTTTGTTAATTCAATTTCAAATAACAGTGACTTTCGAGTTTGCTGAAATTGACGTTATTTGACGTTGACATTAATGTGTTATGAGATGATGTTACGAATACCTGTATTACAAAAAATAAGATTTGTTCATTGTAATTTTTAAATGTTTTTTCATGTATTAAATAATGCACAGTTTCTTTTTTCCGCTAGTATATTATTTATATAATTGTTGATGTTCATTTGTTTCAATCTTGCTTCAAAATACTGTATAACGGGTTGTTTTTACGAATTTTTGTTCAAACAGTGTGATTAAAATTGTTACGCCTAAATTTTTTAAGAATTGAGTTTGTCTGTTAAAATTTATTTCATCAAAGGTAAAATTCCTAAAATTCTTAGCAATAAAAAAATCCAGCAGTATTAAACAAAAGTGGTAAAAGATACATGGCATCATTCAGTATGGAAATGTTCATTAACTCTAACTCTGAGAACATAAAACTAAGATGAGTTTCCTTATGTTGACTGCTTGTTTTATGGCCAAGGAGCCTTATGACGCGGATGGTCCTAGAAGGTATTTTAAAAGACCTATTATAAATTTATACATTCTTTATATAAAAACATTATATGATTTGGAATAAAATCTTGTGTCTCCCACAGATGCTATCACAGTTATAACGATACAACAGCTTAAAGGAGACTTTGAGAGGAAAAAAATCAGAAAAAAGAAATCTTCTACAGTTCTAATTATGATTTGCAAACATGACTAGAACATCTTACCATCTAGACTAGAACCTCAACCCCTCAGGCCACCAGGCTGGCTTATTGGCAATGTTGTATCCGTTATTAACTAATAAAAAACATGCGCGGATCCAGAATTTTTTTCCAGGGGGGGGTCCGAAGGATAATTGTGTTTGCCGGGGGGTGGGGGGTCCGAGGCATATTTTGGAGTATTTTACTATGTAAATTTAATAAATTTTCATTTTCCAGGGGGGGGGGGGTCGTGACCCCCCCGACCCCCCTCTAGATCCGCGCATGAAAAAGATTATTTAATATACAAATGATTAGATGATTGAATAATTCCTGTCTTACTGATTGGCATAGATCCAACACTGTTGGAAAAATACTCCAAGGTGAGCATACAGGGTTTTATTCTATAATTGACTAATAATATATCTATAATATCAAAAATGATATAAAGAGCTTTGGAAAGTTATTTCACTTACAGCCAACTTCCACTCAAGTGAACATAACATTCACAGACATAGAATCTGGGGTGGGGTGTTTTATGGTGGGGAGGGATTTAGTGGGCTTGTCCCCGTGGGGAGGGATTTAGTGGGCTTGTCCCCATCCACACACTTTTTTGGGAAGGTAAATATTAACTTTCAATTAAGTATAAAAAATTGTTTAGTGAAAGGCTGGTCCTCCCTTAGTGGACCTTAACCCCAGTCCATCATCACCCAAAAATATTAACTTTCAATTAAGTATAAAAAATTGTTTAGTGCAAGGCTGGTCCTCCCTTAGTGGACCTTAACCCCAGTCCATCATCACCCAAAAATAAAATCTGAAAATTTAATTTCTAATGGTTAAATACATTTATGTAATAAGCTTTAAAAGTAAATTGAAAGATTGAATGTTATTATCGCTAATTCAGTTTGTTGAGTTAATGTGTAAATTGAACCTTTCCATCAAATTTACAAAGTGAAGATGTCTTTACAACTACATTTAATTTTCACAACTTAAAATAATGTTATTAAAATAAATGTAATAATTGAATTTTGTACAGCCAGTTTTATAAAACTGACAATCATTACTGAAAAATGCTTTTAAAAAAAGGCCAATACAATTAATTAACATAAATGTAGAGTTAATAAAAGATTTCCTTTGACTTCTTTGTCTTAGTTAAGTATTTTTATGTAAATACAATTAAAGATGATGTAAAAATTATTTACATGTATTGAGGGAATCGCTCATAAAACACCAAGAAATAACAATTGCTGATTCCACTGCTTCAATGAAACTCACCATTTGGGAGGATTTGGTTACCAAACTAGAAGTTGACAAAAGATACAAAATCCTTCACGTATCCACCAGACTCTTCCAAAAATGCTAAATCAATGAGATCTATATAACAGACAATCATTTCCCAGATCCCTGAAATCGTCAACTGTGCGCCAGCAATGGACTCTGTGGATGCAGAATCACCCAAGCAGGACTTGCTCTTAGTGATTTATTTTTGAGATATGAAATACAAACATTTTTTCTTCTGTCAACAAAACACAACTTGGATTTAGATGGTTATGAGATACTTAAAGAATATTTGCTTTCAAATTAGTTTACCTCAAAGAATATTTGCTTTCAAATTAGTTAAAGATCTCATTCTTGCAGGAAAAGAGAACTGTGTTATACATTAAACTATTGTTTGATAGTCAAAATCAAAATGTGTTATTGAGTTTTGCTAGAACTATGCATTCTGAAATTATTAATGTTACTTTTTTACATTACTTTGTTGTTACATATAGCAAGCTCTTCAAATTTTGAGAGAGTAAATAATTTGTTCACCAATGAGAGCAATCTTGGAAATCTGAACAACATGGTAAAAAAAACAATCATAGTAAAGGGATTCACTCAAAAAGAAGATGGAACAATATCCATATCAGAAAACTTAAATGTATTTTTTTTAACTAAATCATTACATGCAATTGTATCTAAAATATCATTTTAACCAATTATCTAAGATAATAAGAATGACACTTTAACTGTTAACAGTGTGCGAAATTAACAAAAAACATGAAATAGACCACATGACTATCCAATTAGATTTGGGATAGACCTTGGAAATATCCAAATACATTTGGGATAGACCTTGTAAAATGGGATTGTCAACAAGTATCAACAAAGCATTGTCTTTTCCTTGATAATTGTCTTGCACTCCTTAACAACGCTTTCCGCGGTTAAATATTTCAAACATGGCAAATGTACACAAGCAGTAAGATTTGGGTTAAAAAATTACAATATATACAAACATGACAAAAGATGTTCGAAATTCACTTGAATTGAAATTAATAACAAATTTGAACAAAGTTAGTAAACATAACTGCGAAATTATTAGTTCTAATAATTTTTATTTTGATTCAATAATTAAAAAAAAAACATTCAAAAGTTATTTTGTTTTTAGGCACAACCGCCAAAATTGGAATAACAACTCGGTCACTTTCGACTCCAATTAATGTAGCCCAATGCTATACAAGATAGATTCAGACTATCTGACAGGTGTTAATTTCACACACTGCTTCTATGTCTCTTTTAACTCAATACTGTTGCATTTATTCCTTATCCTAGATTACATTTCCTAATTTTTTTTTAAAATTAATATCTTGTCAATTTGGAACAAATTTTAAATATTATACTATCATAAAATTGACACTATAAACAAGTGCTATGATTTTCTCCTTATAAATTTCCTAAAAAAAAAATTTTTTTTTTATTTGCTGTTGACTTAACATAAAATTGACACTGAAATGCATCATAGGTATAGCTAACAATTATCAGATGAAAACTAAATTTAGACTAGTATGAATAATATTGTGAATCATTAAAAAATTAAATGAAATAAAATAAAATTAAAAAATGTGGATGTCGTCGTAATCGAATGGATATTAAAAAAAATACTTAGATGACCCTTTCCTACAAAAACATATTTCTGCTTTGTAACTACATACTTTTGTTTAACATTTAATCAATACAATTATGCAAGTCGGCTGTTGACCATTCTTGCAACTGAAATGAAATGCTTGCTTTAAAAGTTAAATCGCTTCAAAGAATCGCATCTCCCTAAAGAGGAGAAAAATTAAATATTTATTTTATCTTTATTAATAATGTGGTTCAAATTATCACAAAGATCATCCTGATTTCCGAATGAACTACATAATTAAGTTTAATGCACGTTTAAAGTAAGAGAAATCGAATTAACTGGAGGCTAACATAATGTAGTACTCTTTCGTATTAAAAACCCCAAAAAATAATTCTTTTGGCGCTACACCATCTATTCCAGCTAAGATTACATTTACTATACAAGTTTAGCTTTTAAAAAAAGCTTACCGTCTTCAGAGCAAACTTTAAACAGCACTAAGTTTTCAAAGAAATTCATTTGTTCGCCTTCCTCTGTACATGCAATGGCTATAGTAGGGAAAAGAGATCTTATAATAGGAAGAGTTGTATCATTTCAATAAAATCAAAAGTAATACCACAGCATTCAGCACTTATTTTACTGATAACTTTACTTTAAAACCATTTTTACAAGATCTTGGACTTTTCAGTAGGACGAAACTATCTATTAGTTAAAAGTGACGCTAATGTTTCAAGCGAAATATATACACCGATTGTTTAGTCATAGCTCAAAAACCAGACAAATCCTGTTGATTTCAAAGAGCCATGGTTGTATGACCAGAAAGGAAATAGACAGGCCTACGGCACAATGATGTTTGACACAACTACCCAAAGTCAATGCTCCTGTTAATGTTTCTAGTTTTACCCGATACCTTTTTTTTTTTTTACTGATATTAGATATACCGTATCATAAATAATCCAAAAAGAAAAGAAGAAAAATTTTCAATAGATATCATAGAAAATTGTTTACAACTAGTTGTACTGAAAAATTAAAGCTTAAATTTCGTTGATAGCTTATTTTATTGCTTTTTTCGTTTTCTTACTTTTTAAGATTTAAAATCTACGAAAATTGTCCTACGTAAAAAAAGCTCATCAGCAAATTATCTCCCTTGCGCCGAACAGTTTTTCAACCAATGATTCACATCATGTATTTTCTACCAATCACAAAGGAGAGGATGTGCACAACCCGGAGGCTGTAAATTATTTCAACTCTTTATACCGTCTTCCAAGGAAGACGTAAATAAGACTGCTCTGAATTAAATGCTGATGTATGCCTTTTTGGTTACTCAAGTAATTGACTGAACAAAATTTATCATATTTAGGTTCACACATCTTTCCAACGAAGAAATACAAATATGCATTTTTATTAAATAAATCACACCTGCTATCATTCAAACTTGAAAATGGCCATGAGTAAATTTTAAAAAAAGCAAAAGAAGACTGATTGTATTGGAGGACGACAAACTAATACAAATTAAACTATGGGGACAGAAATCAAACCTTAACCCATTAGAAGGAGAAACTGTCTTGTTCAAGTGCCTTGTACTGTGGTTTCATCAATATTCGTTGAATACCAATTTTCGTGGATTTTGTTGTTAAGTTGATCCATGGAATTAAATGTTCATTAAAGTGTAATTTCTCTAAACATTTTTTATTGATAAAGTCATTGGCCACGAATTGACGTATCCTGGAAACTGTGCTTTTCCCCTTTTCAACGAAAATTGATACCCTTGAATATTAATGAAACCATAGTAGTTGACTTATATAAAAACACATTTTCCCTTAATTCAACATCTTACACATCATACCAGGTTGGTATTAAAAATAATCCAGGATGGGTATATATATCCATAAACCAGAGCTCTTGTACAATTCCATCGTTGATTGGCCTAATGACATGGTTAATGAGGTTGTCATGCAAGTGTTTGTCAAAGTAAGTTTGAAAAGATGGATATTTTTGGAAATATGGTTTCAACATATGGAAGGTAATTTCAGGAGACATCGCAGTTTTTAACAACACCTTGTGGTCCAAAAATTGTTTTAACATTTTTTTCGCGATCTTCTTTTGAACATCCAATTTTGTCTTGTTAATTACGACGAATGTTATCTTTCAAATGTTTTGTGCAAAGCAAAGGGTTACTGCAGGAAACACATGGTGAATTGCTTTAGTTAAAGCCTTTTCTTCATCACTTCCAAGGATGACTGATTGGTCTCCTATTTTTTGACGAATTTGTTGAAGGAAGGTGGTGTATGCTTCAAAATCGCTTTCATAATGAAGCATCATTGGGCCAAGCATTATTGGTTTTCCCTTGGTCTCTCGTTGTATAACTCCTTGGTTTTTGAAAGTCATGGCCGTGACATAACATAAACCTAAGTTAAAGATTCTGTCAATGCCGATCACGCTTGCATGCTTTCCTAGGCAGTTCGCTCGTAGATCCTTAATTTGGTTGTCTGAGTAGAGGAGGATAATATGTTTCTTCTTGCTGGTAAAAACTAACTGTTGAATGAAGTCCGAAGTTTGTAAGGAACACAAAACTTGGTATACTTCATCTGCTACATTTGTCGGTTTAAGGGGTTCCTCTTTGATCGTTTCCCTGTACTTTTTGTTTCTAACCTGCTTGGAATTCTTCGGTGCCATAAATGAATTATCTTCTCCCATCATGTTCATAATTTCTGTAGGATTTTTGTCTTTTGTAAGCTGATAGGCCTGGTGCAATATCAAAGGATCTGTTCTAGTATAATGCTCTTCTTTGTCCTGTGAGTTTCCATGAGGTCTGCTGATTTTTTCTTGTTGGCCACAATATTCAATAAATGCAAAGTTTGTCTTTGTTTCAAATTTAGATGGTAGTTTTTTCAAATGTAGTCACCCTTTTCTTGAACGTGTGATTTCCTTTTTGTTTTGTAAAGTATCTATGGATTTTCACTAAATTTTTCTTGGTTGGTTGTAGATGAATTGGATTCCAAAGTTGTGTAGTTTTGCTGCCGTACTTTGATCATTTTTCAGTACAGAATATTCCATCTTTCAGAAAAATGGTCCTTAACCTGCAATTTTTTTCATCGGTTATCATAAAGTGAATATTGACGGTATTTCCCAAACTCCACAGTCATCAACAAAATCTGATCGAATGTTGTTATTTCGTTTCACTCTATTCGCACTATCGTCAACGATCACATAGGAGTTGGATTTATTTCCTTAGGGAACCTTTGTTGCAACATTTTCCGTTGATCTTAGAATTTCAAGTTGTTCTTCAGGTGAAAGGAATCTTCCAGGGTTGGGAAGGGGCATCATACCAGAAGTAATCTGTCTAAACTTGGGCCCAACTCTAGTGTTATCTGCCTCAGAATTAGAAGCACTTGACGAAGATGTGTCTTTCTGAACAAAGGCTTCATGATGACTCTGTCTTGGGCTAGGAAGGCAAATATCTGGCTCATCTTGAATACTGGTGTCCATGAGTTCTTCTCCAACTGAACATGGTGGGCATTGTGGTTTTGTTCTTTTTCTCTTGTTGGTTTTCCTTCTCTTGGATGGTTGCTGCTGTCCTGTTGATCCACTATCACTGTCAGTGCTGGAACATGTACTTGAACATTGAAAATCAGGGTCATTACAGTCCTCACTCTCACTAAGATTTTCAAAACGGTTGAAGCAATGGATGTCACTCTCCACAGTACGTATTGGTGAAAGTGGTTTGGACCTATTTGTGTTCTCCATGGTCTATCTCCCTGGGTTGGATGCTTTGGAATGAAGATTACAGATGCAGCTTTATCTGCTGGTGTTGATGTCTTCGCTGATTTGCCTTTATGAGAGGAACGAAGTGGTTTGGGGTCCATGATTTCTTTGCCGACGGGGTCTTCGACAAGGTGTGTGTCCACATGATTTTCATTGGCTTATCCTCTGTCAATCCTGAAGATGGAGTTATCATGGTATTCATTGTCCTTGCTGCTAGATCTTTAGGTCCATTTACCAGGGGATACAATGTCTCAATGTTATGTTTTCTGACGTTACTCAGGGCGATGATCACTAGTTGTTCTAAGGGTTGTTCCTGATTTGAAATGGTCAAGATAATGTTGTGCCACACTGGCTTTATCAAATGGAATAGAATCAGAGCAAATTTGTTCACATATCTGTCCTCTAGAAGAAAACCTCTCGCTTCACTGCGTCCTGTAGATGTTTGTGACCTCTTTTGGCAGCCTGAAATGGAAACAATTAAAATCGGTCACCATGGTCGCGGTTGGACTACCTAGCGGTCAGCGGTTATCTAATACACGAGAGTTGCGTCTCTCATATATGAGTTTATTTTGCATCGTCCGATTTAAAAACGGATTTCAGTTTCGTATTCAGCTTTATAAATTCTACAAATATTTGATGTGAATTCCAGCCTTATGTCCCAATAAAAATGATAAATGTATAAACACAGAAAATTTCATTTCTCTATCTTAAAGCGTTTTTGAAAAACGCCCCGGACAAAATCACTTTTTGAAAATTTTAAAATTGACGTAACGTTAAAACGGAGGTGACGTTGTAATGGAAATTTTAACCTCTATAAGGGACGACAATGCCACGTAACCTCTGAAAATTTCATTTAAATCGGTTGAAAACTTTTAAAAATATGAAGCTTAAAAAAAGTCAGAAAAATAAAGAAAAAGAATAATAATAATAATAATAATAATAACTAGAGCAAAGCTCGTTGCAAAGCAACGAGTGGGTCTTCCGTTGATGTCGAAAGTAGACCTTAAAGTTCCTGTAAGAAGCATAGTTCTTAAACCAATAATTTAAGTAATTAAAAAAAAAATTAAAAATCGAATAATTCTTGGTACGACTTAATAAAATCCGAATGATTTTTAGTACGAATTAACAAAAACATTTTGGATTTTAAGAACGACTTAACAATAAAAATCCGAATGTTTTGTAGTACGACTTAGCAATTTTTCGAATTATTTTAGGTACGAGTTAATTTAACTTTAAACATAAGACTATTTTCTTAACCAAGAACGCGGAATCAAAATTTCCGGAAAAATCAATTTTTAAACACTGATATCTTAGCAATGCATCGTCCGATTTTAAAACGGATTTCAGTATTAGATTCAGCTAAATAAGCTCTACAAAACACTAACACGTTTTTGAATTGATTAAAAAATTTATTTTTTCGAAAAATTTGATTCACTTCCTGTTTCGACCGGAAGTGACGGATTCTAATTTTTTTGTCAAAATGCCCTAAGTAAATCGAGAAATAGACAATCACTGAAAATTTCAAATCTCTATATATAACCGTTAAGAAGAAAATGACTGGACAAAATCGCTTTTTGAAAAATTTAAAATTGACGTAATAAGAAAACAGAAGTGACGTCATTTTTCAGCTTTTGAAGTCTTTGAAGGACAAAAATTTCTCATAATCCCTGAAAATTTCATGAAAAAAGTTGAGTAGTTTTTGAGATATAAAGCCAAAACGGAGTCAGAAGAAAAAAGAAAAAGAATAATAACTAGAGCAAAGCTCGTTGCAAAGCAACGAGTGGGTCTTCCGTTAATGTCAAAAGTAAAGCTTGAAGTTCCTGTAAGAAGAAGATTTCTTAAACCAATAACAGGAGATACTTAAACAAAAAAAATTTCAAAAATCGAATCATTCTTGGTACGACTTAAGAAAATCCGAATGATTTTAAGTACGAATTGACAAATACCTTTACAATTTCAAGAACGACTTAACAAAAAAAATCCGAATGTGTTTAAGTACGACTTAACAATAATCGAATTATTTTTGGTACGAGTTAATTTCACTTTGAACTTAACGCTATTTTTTAAACCAAGAATGCGGAATCAAAATTTCCGGAAAAATCAATTTTTAAACCTAAATATCTCTGTAATGCATCGTCCGATTTTAAAACGGCTTTCAGTGTTAGATTCAGATTGAAAAGCTTTACAAATCAGGTATACGTTTTTGATTTGATAAAAAAATTCAATTTTTCGAAAAATTTGATTCACTTCCGGTTTCGACCGGAAGTAACGAATTTCCATTTCCACCCTTATTGCACAGGTAAATTAATAAATTCATAACAACAGAAAATTTCAAGACTCTATCTTAAAGCGTTTTTGAGAAATCCCCTGGACAAAATGACTTTTTTTAAATTTTAAAAACGACGTAACAAAAAAACGGAAGTGACGTTGTCATCGAAACTTTAAAATCTTCTAGGCATAATAGTTGCACATAATCTCTGAAAGTTTCATCTAAATCGGTTGAAAACTTTTTGAGTTATGAAGCCGAAAAGGAGTCAGAAAAAAAAGAAAAAGAAAAAAAATAACTAGAGCAAAGCTCGTTGCAAAGCAACGAGTGGGTCTTCCGTTAATGTCAAAAGTAAACCTTGAAGTTCCTGTAAGAAGAAGATTTCTTAAACCAATAACAAGAGACACTTAAACAAAAAAAATTTAAATAATCGAATCATTCTTGGTACGACTTAACAAAATCCGAATGATTTTAAGTACGAATTGACAAATACCTTTACAATTTCAAGAACGACTTAACAAAAAAAATCCCGAATGTGACTTAACAATTATCGAATTATTTTTGGTACGAGTTAATTTCACTTTGAACTTAACGCTATTTTTTAAACCAAGAACGCGGAATCAAAATTTCCGGAAAAATCAATTTTTAAACTCAAATATCTCTGTAATGCATCGTCTGATTTTAAAACGGCTTTCAGTGTTAGATTCAGCTTGAAAAGCTTTACAAAACACGTATACGTTTTTGATTTGATCAAAAAATTCAATTTTTCGAAAAATTTGATTCACTTCCGGTTTCGACCGGAAGTGACGGATTTCCATTTCCACCCTTATTGCACAGGTAAATTGAAAAATTCATAAAAACAGAAAATTTCAAGACTCTATCTTAAAGCGTTTTTGAGAAATCCTCTGGACAAAATGACTTTTTTAAAATTTTAAAAACGACGTAACGTAAAAACGTCAGTGACGTTGTCATCGAAACTTTAAAATCTTCTAGGCATAATAGTTGCACATAATCTCTGAAAGTTTCACATAAATCGGTTGAAAACTTTTCGAGTTATGAAGCCGAAAAGGAGTCAGAAAAAAAAGAAAAAGTATAATAATAATAAAAAGAAACCGAAGAATAACAAGAGGGTCTTCCGTTGGAAACGGAAGACCCTAATAATAACTAGAGCGTTCTCGTTGCGAGCAACGAGTGGGTCTTCCGTCCGATTTTTGAATAAATGAGATAAAACTCATCGTTTTAAAGATAAAATTGTGAGTCTACGCAAAAAAAAAAGAAAAAAAAATTTTCGGCACTCGGGGCTTGAACCCGGGTCGCCTGGGCACTGTCCACGACCATAACGACTGAGCTACTCGGGCTCTCGCTTCAGGACTTTGACGCATAATATCTCGAGAATGCGTTGATCGATTTTAAAACAAATTACATATTCTGAATCAGAAAAAGGGTCACTATCAACCCTGCAGAAAAATATAAAAAAAGAAAAAGATTGAAAAAATCGATTTTTTGTCTTTCCATCCGGTGACGACCGGAAGTGACGAAGGACCTTTCTTTGACCATGTTGTACCAGAAAATCGGTATATCTATCATCACTGAAAATTTCAGCCCTCTATCTTTTCTCGTTTTTGAGAAACGTCGCAGACAAAATTGACTTTTAAATATTGTTTAACGACGATAACTTCCGACCGGAAGTATATTTTGAAAATTTGTCGCGGCGGTACAAACTTCAGATAAGGAGGCATCAGCCCTGAAAATTTGAAGGAAATTGAACGAGCCATCTTCGAGAAATCGCCTGCACAAAATTTGCGAGGAAAAAAAGAATAATAACTAGATGCGATCTCGTTGCGAGCAACGAGTGGGTCTTCCTTCTGATTCTTGAATAAATGAGATAAAACTCATCGTTTTAAAGATAAAATTGTGAGTCTACGCAAAAAAAACGAAAAAAAAATTTGCGGCACTCGGGGCTTGAACCCGGGTCGCCTGGGCACTGTCCACGACCATAACGACTGAGCTACTCGGGCTCTCGCTTCAGGACTTTGACGCTTAATATCTCGAGAATGCGTTGATCGATTTTAAAACAAATTACATTCTGAATCAGAAAAAGGGTCACTATCAACTATAAAAAATTCAAAGAAAAATATTAAAAAAAAAAGAAGTTGAAAAATTAAAATTTTTCAAATTTGCTTCCGGTGACGACCGGAAGTGACGGCTGGTATTCTCTTGACCGAGGTGCACAAGAAAATAGGTAGATCTTTCATCTCTGAAAATTTCAGCCCTTTAACTTTACTTGTTTTTGAGAAACCTGACAGACAAAATTGACTTTTGAAAAATCGTTTAACGACGATCACTTCCGACCGGAAGAGAATTTTGGAAAACTGTTACGGCGGTACAAACTTCATATGACGGGACATTATCCCTGAAAATTTGATAAAAATCGGTCGAGCCATCTCTGAGAAATCTCCTGCACAAAATTGGTAAGAAAAAAAAAAAAGAATAAGAATAATAAGAAAAGTGAAAAAGAAACAATAGAATAATAGAAGGGTCTTCCGCTGAAGACGGAAGACCCTAATAAGAAAATTGAAAAAGAAACAATAGAATAATAGTAGGGTCTTCCGCTGAAGACGGAAGACCCTAAAAAGAAACCGAAGAATAACAAGAGGGTCTTCCGTTGGAAACGGAAGACCCTAATAATAAAAAAAACAATAGAATAACAAGAGGGTCTTCCGTTGGAAACGGAAGACCCTAATAAAAAAAAAAAAAACAATAGAATAACAAGAGGGTCTTCCGTTGGAAACGGAAGACCCTAATAATCAATAGAATAACAAGAGGGTCTTCCGTTGGAAACGGAAGACCCTAAAAAGAAACAATAGAATAACAAGAGGGTCTTCCGTTGGAAACGGAAGACCCTAAAAATAATAATAAAGAAAAGAAACAATAGAATAACAAGAGGGTCTTCCGTCGGAAACGGAAGACCCTAATAAGAATAATCTTACAAGCACAATAATAGTAAGGTCTTCCGTTGGAAACGGAAGACCTTAATGAGTGGAGGGGGGATGATGAGTAAATTTTACTGTATTAGTTGAGATGGATGTGCGGCCATCTGGTACATTTCAGGATAAGAATGTAAACATTTCTTGAACTGGCTTGTTTCTGCCTAAAACTGAAAAAAAAAATGTTGCAAAAAGATATAAGAGTACTTATTATGAAGTCCTACATTTTGTTTGAAAAGTCTGCATACAAGAACAATACAATGCCTTTTCAATGACATCGAACAGTTGTCGAAATGCGCAGCTACAGACCTTTTTTGAAGATTTAAAAATCCGGAAAAAAATGAAGGGGGTTCACTGGTGTCCTCTCTACAAAAATGTGCTTGAACTTATTTACATTATCTATACGCAAATTCTGTAAAAACAATTGGTACCATTAAATCTTCAAGCATTTTACTACTGATATCGTCTCTTTACTTGCCTCAGACTTTCCCGAACACGTTACCGACCTCGAAAAATCAATTATGTCAAATTTACATCGAGGTTGAGAGTTGTCATTTTTACACATAAACAAACTGCTCCACTTCAACTTACGGGGCTGGTGATGGTGTTTAAAAAGAATGTCAGAAGCTTGTGATTAAAACTGACCGACTATTTTATGCTCGGGTTAACAAAATTACACTTTTGCAATACGCTAACTTGTTCTTGAATCCCCCGTTATCAACGTAAATAAATGTTCTTATTAATCTGTTGAAAAAACAGATAATAACAAATTATGAAATAGATACAGATATGCTAAATGTCATATTAATTTAAATGATATAACAATAGTCCTAAATTAATAAAGCTACAAATAGCAAACACTAACCACTTTTTCACGGAAAAGCATATAGTAACTCGTACCGTAAAAATCTCAAATGAAACGCTAATTGATCTGAGTGGCAAAGAGTTGCACTTTTATTAATGATGTTACATTGTATAAAACGATATTTCTACCAAGCAAAGACATCTAGTCGTTTAGTCCTTTTTACCGGTCGACCCTAGATATCTTCGGTCCTTAGTAGTTCCGGCCTTTAGTGGTTCCGGCCTTCATTCGATTCTGCCTGTGTAATCAAGAAGCCCGAAGTTATAAAGACAATATTATTTACATTTTATATAAGATTAGATAAAATTATAATTTATGTATTAAAAATTCCTTAAACAATTATAACGTTACACTGTTTACACTTTATATATATATATTCAACGTCGTTGTTTGTCCTCAACGCCAGTCGGAACGGGTTTACTGGCGGATCCCCGTGCATCGCTGTCGATCCAGGTTTCTTCCACATACTGGAACAGCTGCCTCAAAGATGGTGTGTTGGCGAGCTGTCGCAAGGTGTTGAAGGTGACCTGGCTAGCAAAATAACCTCTGATAGATTTGATGGGCAATTCCAAGTCAGAGTCATGTAAAACTAGTGATGGACGTACAGGAGAACTACTAGTAGACTGAATGAGAGGATTTGATTTTGTCGAATTTTCCTTGTCTGCTTTAAAATAGACAAACTCTTTTTGCTTGAATTCAGTACATTTGTCCAACAGCACCATAATTCATCGCAAAAACAATACAGCTGGAGAGTTTACTGGGTGCAAAGCAAACTGTTTCTGCTAGTCTTCCATTAAGAACTGCCATGCTCTGCGAAAATAATCTGCATGCAAGGGATTTAGGGCAATGGTCGATGGTATTTTACTGGCCTGGTTGACCATTTCCATAGCATCAGAAAGAGAAGCTTGTTTTCCAATGCGGCTTTAATTCGCCATTATTTGTGCTTGGACACAAAAGAAGGGCATTGCTTGAGTTTGATGACACTGTTTAGAACATTGAAGGCAGGTGCCTTTTTGTACAGTGACGCCTCACTTTAGTATCCAATAAAAAAACGATATTCTGACTTTAATTTCAGTGAGGGTTCATCTACATCAATAGTTACTGACAAGGACCTTTTGCCAGATTCAACTGGCTCATTTTTTGAGGCATTTTTTTTCTGTGCTGCTCTGGGGTTTTGCATTGATCTTTTTTTGTAGATGGATGTTTTGGCGTCTTTTCCGAAATAAATCTGCTAAAACTCATTTTCCTTAAATGAGCTAGTAGAGGTTTTTGGTGTGTCTTCGGATCTCTGTTTCTTGTACAGGGTGTGCGTTGCCTGTGTATTTTGGACATATAAGATTGGATGAGAAATCGTTAGGTCTGGTAGGTTTTTCTGTTGATTTAGCATGAAAGCCTTTGGTTACTGTGGTTAGTGTGCCTTCTTTTTTGTCCTCTGCTGCATTTTTATACCCCCGTTCCGAAGGAGAGGGGGTATACTGTTTTACCCTTGTGTGTGTCTGTCCGTCCGTAACAAAATATTCTGTCGCATTTATCTCAGCAACTATTTATTGCAGATGCTTGAAATTTTTACACAGTGTTTGTTAAGGCATGCCATATCGTGGAATATATTTTTGTACCAATCGGACGTCAACTTCCTGTTAAATGACGACTTTGCTTATTTTTTAACCAAAATTTTCAAACAAATTTTCGTCAAAGATTTCTCAGCAACTATTTACCGCAGATGCTTGAAATTTTTACACAGTATTTGTGTAGGCATGCCATATCGTGGGGTGTATTTTTGTACCAATCAGACGTCAACTTCCTGTTAAATGACGACTTTGCTTATTTTGCATATTCACATCAGAGCGGGGGTATCACTAGTGAGCATTGGCTCACATATATCTTGTCTTGAACAATATTTATGTTCGGATCGGTCCTCAGACTTATGTAGCGCGATGATTCGGCAACATACACTGATGCCGACTTTTTTAATGTTTGCAGCTTTCTGCCGTCTAATAAAGGTAGCTACATTGTAGGCGATCGTATTTAAACTGTCCCAATCCTGTTGCAGCTGTAATGAACAATAAATCTCAGTATAAAGAACAAAACAAAATCATTAGAATAAAGAACAAAACAAAATCATTAGAAGTTATTATAAACAGTATTATTCATATAAAAATCTTATACCTATTATTATGACGTGGCATTCATAATACTGAGTAAAGTTTTACTTCGCGTTCTCTACACCTCAAAATGAATGGTATATCCTGTTAAAAGAATTAAAGAAAATATATAGTAAATTGATGGTAATCATTTAAAGAAATGCATTGTTTTCAACAAAAAAAGTCAGCTGTGTTGCTATTGATGAGAACCTAATATTTCCTTTCCTTCCCTGCATTTTTCAAGTGACACCTGTAATTCATAACAAGAATTCTACGTTAAAATTGAAACAAGTTGAATTTACATGCATGTTGTGTAATCTTATTGATACTTACCTTTTGAAATGATTTTTTTTTTACAAAAGATAACATAAGTACATGTTTAAAAAAATCTGATTATCCAATAAAGAAAGCAGACATTTCAAAATCGGCTAACACTTTGGTATATTTCATTTACAACACCTTCATTAAGATATTACTTGAAACATTCACAATTCGTTCCAGCTTTCAAGGTTTTTATTTGTTTTTTTTCTCCTGCTACTAATAACTTTGGGTAATAATTACATTTAGACCTGGCACACTGTCTACAGCATTTCTATTTATCTGCAAAACATGCATGCAATATGCGTTGTTAATAATTAATTTGTATCTATATATCGTATTCAAAAAAGATAATCAGTGTAGTGTTTTAATTTTTAAAACACTGTTTACGGGCATGTGCGGATCCAGAATTTTTTTTCCAGGGGGGGGGGGGGTCCGAAGGATAATTGTGTTTGCCAGGGGGGGGGGGGTCCGAGGCATATTTTGGATAATTTTACTATGTAAATTTAATAAATTTTCATTTTCCAGGGGGGGTCGGGACCCCCCCGACCCCCCTCTAGATCCGCGCATGACGGGCAAATTGAAAACTAAAGGCATCTAATTAATCTATTTGCCATTAAAAAATAAAGCATGTGATCTCCCAGCCTATTTATAAATCAGCCAAATGATGAAAGATGCCGTACTTTAAACGTCAATGATGCACTAATGGCAGCATCCATAGACATTGATATTGACAAGTTGAAAGAACGTTTTAATGCCCAGTGTATTCAATAAATACGTATATTGTTAAATGTTACATATAGATCGAATGAAGGTTGTAAGACTGGGGGCGGAAAATCCTTCATCTCTGAGTGCATGCCTCTCTTGATACACTGACTAGGTGGTACTTGTTATTGCACCATTGCAAGCTACATGTATCGTGAAGGCTCAAACCAAAAGACTAGACAAATAAGGGTTTTGAGCTATGCGTGTTAGAGACACTCGTGAATATTATAAACAGTACGAAAACATTGTCGATTAAATCAGATATGTTTTGCATCTTTTTGATTGGCCGAACGCTTTCAGTAAACCCCAATCAAAATCCAGGAAAAAATCCCGACTTTTGATAGCATACAGACTTAATTTTTTTTGGATGGTTGGGGAGGTTTCAGGATTTTTTTTAACAAACTTTTTTTCTCTTTTATTTGGAATTTTTGGGTATTTTTTTCTTAAAAGTAAAGATAAGCTACTACAGGAATAAAGAATGTTAACTTTTATTATAAGAAGTATTTAAAAAGATTTGATAGTTTTGCTACAATATTTGAATTTTTTGTAAACTTGACAACTCTTGCTTTGTAAATTGAAATGCCCCACGTCTATCAGGTGGTATCTGACAGTAAAAATTCTTCCATTATTTGGAACCCGCTGTCTGCCCAGACTTTATCATATGGTTCAATGAGTTTTAGGAAACCAGAATTTACAGTTATAAATTTATCACCAATACGATCACCCCACCCTTTTGAAACATAGTTTATCATTCCAGTAGGAGTAATACTAAGTATTTTGCTGTATTGTGGTGCTTGTGTACAAAATCTTTTATGAAGGAATACGAATCGGCGCATATGTCTAGTTTAACAACTTAAATGATAAATTAGCTGATGAAGTGAAGTGGTATCCAAGATGGCGTCCTCCTTTGATTTTTTTTCCTCCGAGGTACCCACTTTTTTAACGATACTTTTTTTTACACAAGCCCCTGTGAGCTGCGAAGTGTCCGTTATGTAGTTGAGATTTCTACGGTACGAGTTACTATACGCAATACAGTAACAAATATTCCTTTTAAAGGAATGATCGGCATGTTATATCACTGGTCAGCTCTATTAATGTAATGCGAAAACATTACGGTATATGCAATAATATATGTCGCACCGTTTTATTGATTTCCGAAATAGCAAGGCATGAATAAGCTATACTTTTAGTAAGCGAATAAGCTATACTTTTAGTAAGCGAATTGTACTTCTGATTAATATTCTTACGCATATGTTAAGAAAAAAAACTTGATTTGATCAATACCTATGTAACAGTAAACATGTTTTACTCTTAAAGCAAACGCATTAGAATATCGTTTTTAGTAATCTACATGTAATTAAAGATTTACATGAGGCTGGCATGGCATAGTAAATAAAGTAGTGCAAGGCGCAATGCGTGCGCAAATAGTAAAATTTGCCGGAAGCCTCATATGGACACAACTGAGATCGGCCGAAGCCGATCACAAAAACTTGTCAGCTTTTACCATTTGTAGCTTTATAAATTTGGGACTGTTGCTATTTTATTGAAAGTCTTTTGATACTTTGTGATACTTTGCATTTCTGTATTTTTTTTTTTAAATATTTTTTCTTCAAATGAGCCAGTGTATGAGAAAAGGGGTCTTATGACATAACGTCACAACGGGTAGAACCTTCTTTCATAGTGGAATTTAAATATTAACATTAAAAGGTCCGACCCATTTTACGTGGCGGACCTAAATTATATGATACCGGCGTTTAACGTTTTGAATTTATTCTTTTCTCTCTCTCTCAGAATTTGCAAAGATGTGTTCATGATGTTACCTAACCGATGTAGATGTTATATTAGTATAACTCTACTTTGGGATATTTTATTCCTGCATTTATTTTTATGTTATTTTTTCCATTTTCTAATATTTTACTTGCTTTCTCTTACAGATCTATTCTTTTCTTTTCTTTCTGATCATTGATTTCTACATATTTTGATGATATATAGTCGGTTTTGGGGGTTTTTTCACACACGCTCTGTTATATTGATTAATAACGGTCCAAATTATATTTGTACAGCAATAAATAATTACAGTGTACATGTCCCCATCCAAGATCTCGTTTACCAAGATTATCTCCAGTTATCGCGTTGCATGCATGACAAGATACTCCAGTAACTATTTTTCAAGGCAGTGTGCACACCCCTACCCCTCCGAGAAAAAAATCAGTGAGGACCTCGGGCAAAATATTTTCTTAAACTTTTTAAATGTAATGTAATAATGCTATATTATTGTGTATTAATTAACACGTGAACGAAGTTCTCACTCTAACTTCAGTTCCTTTGTGTATTTTAATTGCGTATTCTATTAAACATTAAAGAACTGCAGTCAGTTGCGGATCCAAGATATTTTGTAATGCGAAGTGTGGAGGGGTGCAGCAGAAGGCAGAATATCTGAACTGCCTACTCAATGCTTGTACAAAATTTCTTTAACTAAAACGGGAGAAAAGGGGAGGAGCGGAGCGCAGATTAACACATACTTTTTTCCCCCGCTGCACAGACAGACATATATGTCCAGACAAAAGAGAAGAAGATGGATCAAAATGTCGATCACGCTGAAAATATAAATGCACATTTTAACTCATAAAATTATCCGCAGAAACGATCAACCATCATTCTAAGTTAATGGCGTACATGGACCAAGAAAAGTCTGTCTCCGCGCGTTTAACACTTTGAATGATGAAAGGATAATTTCTGGATATTTCATTTAGGCTTACATTAAATATATATTTTTTGTCGTAAAAACATTTCTTACGGATTAATATATATATGTGTATATAAAAACAAAATATCTTGCTGCTTCTAAGGCGAGAAAATAACACTGAAATGTGAATTTGAAGTTGGTTATAGACACAATATGCTACCCCCCCCCCCCCCCCCCACCTTCCCCGTATTGGATTTTCACGACTTTTAGAAATTGTAACTTTCCCCTTTTTTCTGCTTGTCAAGATTTTTAGAGTTTGCCCTCAGCTCACTTTAAAAATTTATGCTACGTGCTTCCATGGTTTTCAACATAATCTAACGGAGTAGGTAAAATTCATCCCCACCCTCCCCCAATCTTTCGATCCTATGACAGAGCATTAGTTCATACGTCATTCAACGAAAATTTACCCGCGAAAAAATCCCGCGTTCACGCACAGTTCGTGCGGAATACTTTATTTCCGAAGATTGCGGGGCTTCGTCTAAAGGTTTATGTGATTGCAGATGCCAATATAAGGAAAAGTGATAGAGGAACATTCTTCACTATAATTTTGTATGAAGAAAACGGTAACACCATAAAAACTGTTCAATACCCGGAAAAATTCCGTCCACTAAGGGAGAAATTTTACCTTTTAATAAACGTATCAGTTGTTGAGGACACAATAAGACTAAACGACACGTCGAGGGTAAGTAACTATATCCATTTATGTAAAAAAAAAATTGTATAGATAATACGATAATATTTTATTGTTTATAAAATGAGATTGGGTCCGACATAAGATTGCATGGTAACCACATAGAGGTTTCATTACTTTGTTGATTTTCCTACCATGCAAGCGTATTTTTGTCCTTAGATGATCGTGCTTAAATTACTCTTGCAAAGTTTCAGAAATCCATGTTCGATTCCAAAGGTCACAATTTTTTAAGGCAATTCTACAGTCATATTTACATGATTCATAAACTTCCAATAAGATATATTTTCACCAAGACGGCTCCTTTTGATATTTTATATAGATGTTATAAACAGCCATTGCATTCCCAGCACCGATTATATATTTAATAACTGTTCTGTTATTAGTTATAATAACAAAAGTGCTAATCATTTTGTAGTGAATAAAATTAAGACAAGTTCAAATTTAAGGTCAAATTATTCAATCACAAAATATACACTACTTATTAAGGGGAGACGAGACACGTATCACGTGACTTTTATTGCAATGATACTTTGATGTGCTAACTCTATTATGACGTCATAATTGATTTGATTGTATGATGCTATGATGTGATTTATCCTTTATGACGTCATAATTGATTTGATTGTATGATGCTTTGATGTGATTTATCCTTTATGACGTCACACAGGATTTGATAGATCTTTTTCCTGTATCCAACGGCTCTAAAGTAGTCATTTTCACAACATGAGATGGGGGAAATTTAAAATTTTAATTTTAGAAATGTAAATGTATAAAATCATAAGCGGTTAATATAATCAGGTATATATTCTGATAATGATCCGTTCATGTTAATTGATAAATCTAAATAATGCATTACTTTTTTGATAGTTTAAAACAGAAACTGTCACAAAAGGTCATAATTCCAGAATAAATGGTATGGGCGATTCCTATTGTAGTATCTCTCTTGAATGGCAAGAAAGTGGCCATGAAAATTTTATAAGAAATAAAGCGCATGCTAAGGTTGATATATGAAATTTTGTTCAAAAATTAATTGACAGTTTTTTTGTGCCATCACATTTTGTTCAAATTTAGAATAAAAAACTTCAAAATTTGAAGCGCTGATTTAAGCAATATTTTGATAAAATTATGATATTGCTATGTAAAAAGGCCAATGTACAATAGTACACCCCAAACTGTCAAGTACACAATTTACACTGAATACTGTTGTCGTTAATCGAATTTAACAATATGACACCGATCATAATGATCAGTGGGACGCCACGATCCATTGTTCTGGCCATCTTCACATTTATGCCGCGAAAGTTGCACGGATTATTGCAATATATATTGTTAGATTAAGTAATATTGCTATTTGTTTGTTTTTTTACATAAAAGGTAAATCTGAGTTTTTTTAAAACATACACAGAATATTAGAGAATGCACTGTTTACATTTTACCATTAGTGTCAATTTTATATTTTATTAATAGGCGATCGAACCCTGAAAAACTACGAAAGTTGGAAAAAAGATGAGGGTGCCAAAGCCAGAACAAGACTTTAAGCCTCAATTAGAACTTTTGAGAACTCTGATTTCCAGGGTGGCTGAGGATGTCCAACAGATCGACATAATAACGAACTATTTGGAGGACAAATTGGTAAAGAAAAGGAACGCTAGTATTAAAAGAGTGAGATTTACAACTTTATAACAACACGGATCAAAAAAGTGCCGGTACGTGTAAAATTTTGCGAAACAGAACAGTAGTTTTGTGATAGAAAATATCAATAAAATTAATAATCAGCCAGAACAAGACATCAAGCCTCAGTTAGAACTTTTGAGAACTCTGATGCCCAGGGGTGACTGCGGATGTCCAGCAAATTTACATAATCACGAACTATTTAGAGGACAAACTGGTCAAGGAAAGGGACACTTATTAAAAGAGTGAGGTTTATAACTATAACAACACAGATGAGGAATTTCATTATGATATTTGCAATTGATATGGACATGTAGAAATTATCAGACTGAACAATTTTTGGGATGGAAATGTTAATAAAAATTAAAATTCATTAACTTTGTTCCTTAGAATGAGTTTCAACTTATGCCTTGTTGCATATGGTACTGATATCTTTGAGAATAGTTTGCGAATATTTTTTTTCTGATATATTTACCTACAATTTGCTGCAATGCTTGTCATTCTCCGCTACCTTACAAATCATGTTAAAATTCGGAAAACGTTGGTCTTTTATACTAAATCTGGAAGTCTTACCCAGAGTGTGATTACAAAGAAAGCCCTATAATTAACTCAGACTGGTGACTGTTGCTATGTGAACATAACTTCAGATGTTCCTTAATTAGATTAGTACATAGACTGTTGCTATGTGAACATAACTTGCGATGTTCCTAAATTAGCCCGCTGCATAGACAGTTGCTATGTGAACATAACTTCAGATGTTCCTAAATTAGACCAATGCATAGACTGTTGCTATGTGAGCATAACTTCAGATGTTCCTAAATTAGAGTTGCTATGTGAACATAACTTGAGATGTTCCTAAATTAGACCGCTGCATAGACAGTTGCTATGTGAAAATAACTTCAGATGTTCCTAAACTAGACCAATGCATAGACAGTTGCTATGTGAAGTTCCTAGTTTAGACCACTGCATGAACCTGTTAATCATGGCATGACTTTGATCCAAAACAAGACCAATGTATAGACTGTTGCTGTTGTTACGTTTTGTGACGTCAGTGACTGTAGACTCCCCCTTTACTGTAGACTCCCCTTGACTGCAGACTCCCCCCCTTGACTGCAGACTCCCTCCTTGACTGTGACCTCTATGACCTGCGTCATTGACTGTCAAGTGACTGCTCTATCCTTCAACTGTTGCTGTGTGAACTATGATGCCTCTAATAGCACAAACATTGAATCAAGAAAAGTGTGTTCATAGTATCTTCCTTTAAGTGTTGCTATGCAAACTAGGGTGACCCTGATGTATGTTTGGAAAATCCCATGGCGTCAGTGACTGTAGACTGCCCCTTGACTGTATACTTCCCCTTGACTGTAGACTGTCCCTTGACTATACTTCCCCTTGACTGTAGACTCCCCCTTGACTGCAGACTCCCCCTTGACTGTAGACTCCCCCTTGACTGTATACTTCCCCTTGACTTCAGACTCCCCCTTGACTGTAGACTGCCCCTTGACTGTATACTTCCCCTTGACTGCAGACTCCCCCTTGACTGTAGAATGCCCCTTGACTGTATACTTCCCCTTGACTGTAGACTCCTCCTTGACTGTAGACTGCCCCTTGACTGTAGACTCCACCTTGACTGTAGACTCCCCCCTTGACTGTGACCTCTATGACCTGTGTGGGTGGGGTTTTGGAAAAATCCATGACGTCATTGACTGTCAAGTGACTGCCCTCTGTCCCCCTTACTACTTAGGAATTCCTAATTGAGACTGTGATTATGCGGTTAAAATTTTAAATCATTAAGCTGAATTTATTTAATTGTTTTAATTTTCTAAGCACTGTGAAATAGTATAAGAACATCACAAGCTGAATTTATGCATTTTACGTCCACGGACCCTATCGTTTGAAATATGTCAAAAGCAGATGAGGATGTGTGTATACAGTCTGTATTGAAAGATAATTAAAGGTACATGTACCAGTATGGACAGTTTTCAGTGCAACTGTCATACTTTAGAAGAAAGGTTTACTATCATCCTCAAAGTAAGTAAAAAAGAGACATGATGATTTTAAAATAATACTGATTTGTTTACTTACAAGTGATAGCAGTGATAATTTAATAATAATCTTAACTATCATAAAAATGTTTTAGGAATTTAAACTTTTGTTAATTGTAAATAATAAAAAAAGTAGTCAAACAAGCATTCCCATCGGTGTCATGATTACATTATGGAAAGTTAAGGCAGATCAACAGGCCGCCGCAGATACTCTAGCAAAAGATAATGATGTACCACCATCACACTACTGGGGAGTCATTTTTGTTGTCGAAAAAAAAATTGTAAGATTCCTAAAATCTGACTTCTTTTTAAAGAAAGATACCTCCTTTTTTTTAAAATGAAAGCAGCCCCATTTACTGATGACGACACTGATACTATTTTAGAAATATAAAATCCATTCTTAAAATCCATTGCTTAAAGATGGTTTTACACCCTGTGATAATTACCGAGAAACGTTTACATTTCTTCTCCATTCTGAACTACTTGGAATACTTCACCACACAATCTTTCAAGCGAAAAGTGGTGGAAGCAATAACTCGGGACAGTATAGCTACTGTAATATAATTTTAAGTGGGAAAATTTCAATTTTATATGAACACAAATATACTGATATCATCTATGTTAGAGGATTTTGATGCTGAAACTACGAATATTCTCACCTACCACAAACACTATTGATGACAGTACAACCATACATGCCCCCACCTCTCCACCAGCCACTTCTCTGACCGCACACACCACCTCAAACCCTCCATCTGCCTCAACTTTCTTATATGGTGACAGAGTAAGAACCTACATTTTGGTTTTCTATGAAGCACACAGTACGATTTATTATTTCTTTTGTTTTATTTATACATGTATTCTTATTTGTTTTATTTGCTTTATAACTGAATGACTCCACTGACGATGGCTCCCACATGCACGAGCATTATCTTGACTATTGTCATCAGTAAGTATTCAAATCTGTAATTCTTTTAAAAATATGTTTTCTTTTAAAAAGTGTATGATGGCGATAATGTACAAATTGTGAATAATAAAAAAAAATGTTTTATTTTTTCTAATTGCCCACATTTCTAGTCCATATGGTCAGAAATTAATTTATTTTTATGCCACATTGCCTGTTTATATTTAGTTATATAAAAAATAATTCAGATGACAACTGCACGGCCTATAAAGCCAAGAGTTAAGCTTAAAAAAAACCGCGCGATTCCGCTTGATGACAGTGACGATGAAACTTATCATCAAATTAAATAAAGACGAAATGATTTTAATCATTAATTGCAATAAATTAATGGAAAGCAAGGTATGTCTTTATAAAATGTCCGGCAAAGTTGCTTTCAACCCAAATAATTCGATAACCAGTATCGTTTATCATCAAATTATAAGAAATATTTTTTGTTAGATTTAGATATATTGATTTTACTTGAACGAATTTGTAGTCTCTAAAATGGCAGTCCGGGGAACAATTCACACAGATAAACCTTTGGTTTTGTTTACTTCACTGTTTTCATAGTTTTCATCGTTATGATAAAATAATCCATTTTTGGCCGCAATCTTATTAATTGGTATTATTTTTTGTACTAATAAAATGCCAAGCTGCCTTATAATGGAATCACTACATACCATTTTACTTTTTGAAGGTAAATGTTGATATGCAGGAATAACTGGAAATGCCTGCAAAACATGACTTCTTTGCAGATTTATTTCTTTGTAGCAAGACACCATTGTAATCTTTTTTTTTCTTTGGAGAAAATGAATTTATTATTTTCTGTACTCTCTCATTATAAACACTAGAAAATAAAATTGATCATGATTTTTCGGCTTATTTCTATAGACGTAACAGATCCATTGATTTTGAAAATTTATTCTCATTGTCACTCGACTTGTTTTTTTATATGGTTTGCTAAAAGATTAGGAGAATTCTTTTGATAAATTAGATGCTTTTGTACAACATTAACTATTTTGTATTGCTCTATGAAAACGCCTAAGGTGACTGAAAATATCCTTTTTTATGATAATTGAACAGGCAATATTTTTCCTTGCTTTATAATGCCTGATTAGATACGACTTCTGTGTACAACATTTTTCAAAATCAAAACAATAGAACTTTTTTTTATCAACAACATCCAGTATTCTGTTCACTTTTACCTCAACCATCCCTTTCTTTAAACGTTCTTTGCTGATGCCTTCTGACGCTTTACAATGTCTGCAGTAGTTTTATATACAACCAAGTTGGCATTGGTGAAAACATGGGTTCTCTCCGTCGTCTGTAGCGCTCGCGTTTGTGTCATCCACGCTGGTTGGTTTCTCCTCATCAGGTTAAAAAAAAAGTAGCGCGCAGTCTGGCAGATAAACTCTAAATAAAAAGTCTCTCTGCATAAAATCTCTCAGCATGAAACAAAATCTGATTAAAAAAATATATCGCAGTTTATGATCATTAACCAAATAAATTTAATAATTTATCATCAAATTACGATAATAAAATTTCTGGGTTTATTATTTCATTATCCTTATAAGTATCTTTTCCCTTAAGCATGATTTAATCAATGAAAACTACAACCCCCCTTATATTATATTAATATGGACACACCGTAAAGAATGCATCGTTTTCTTTTTCTGGATATTCATGAATAAAAGTATATGAAATACTCACTTTTAAGTATATTTGTTCACAACTAGTTGTGTCCGTTTTGTTTTTGTAATTGACACAGTACATTAGATAATCGTTCAGGTGAACGCAACATTATTACTCTTCAACGGTTTTATTTTCTATGAATATATGTTATTGGTATCTTTAATACAAAGCTGAAAAACACATAAACCTATAAGTTTATCTTCCAGTTTATATTTTAACACTTTCCAAGCACACTAAGAAAAATAAACAATGAGATATATTATGTTGAAGACAAATAATGTATTCCAACATTTCTCTCTGTTACGTCTGTCATTCCTTGTCGACGTGGCGTAAACTAGTGAACAAACAACAGGTAACCTCATTAACATAGGGCAGTCATTGACATTGGTAATTGTTCATCAACGGAGGCTCACAAAAGGTGAAATTCATTTAATTGCACGCATCGGTAGTTATATGTATATTTTTATTAATTAACTGATTATTCATATTATTATTTAATTTTTGATTTTATATTTTTTTTAAATAAATTATTGAAGTCTTTGAAGCAATTTTATTTAGATTAGCCTTTTCCGGAAATTACAAAGTTCTGCCGCTTAAACTTCTAGTATTTTACGGCCAGGAGTAGGCCTGTTAGTGATACGCAATTTACGCCGGACTATTTTGGGGTACGCCCTGAGGCCTAACTTAAGTTCCGTCGTATCTTACGCCTTCTAGTGAAAAGGGGCCCCTGTCCCTGAGACCCCTGTGGGATAAGAGATATGAAATAAACAAATCATTTTCCCTCATCTTAAGGTTTAATTGTTAGCACATAACTCACACCGCAACCATTTATTGCAAAAGGTCACCATATAACCATATAATAAATGTATTATTTTTATTTCAGTCTCGAGCGTCAAAAATACTACAAACACCAGCAAAAGGCAAAATCCTATCCTAACAGATACCTTACATTTCAGCTGATGGATTTGAGAGCAGTCCACCCTTACATACAGGCAATTGACGCATCAATCGAGACCATGCTTCGGGACTTTCAGGATCTCACCAAACGCATCTGGTATTTCAAACCAACGGCACCCATCCCCTTCTCTGGAGTTCTCCCAAGAGGCGGGAATCAGTTCCCAGGAGTGACACTGACAGATTCATTCATCATAGAATACAACCAAAGAGCTCATTGTATCAACCACTTATTGGCTACCATATAAAAGAGAAACCACCAGCTGCATTACATCAAGCTAATACGGCGACCAAATGCCTTTAAGAGTTCGTATCAGCCTTTAGTGACTCTATGATGAAGGGTATCAAACCTTGACGCTGCAATCCAAATGGTAAAACAGTTGATCGCTTCATAAAGGGAGGGGGAACACTCGCACATATACAACCCGAAAACCATCCTGATTCACTGGAACAAAAGACTTACCCAGCAGTGTGAAGATCTAGAAATCTGCTACAAATCATGGTAAAGTGCGGAAATCCACCTCTCAACAATAATCTACCGGAAATATTACAACAACAATAATAATAATAATGCGGAAATTCACGTTGCATATGAAAAATTACCTAAAGAACAAGTGATTGATGAGTTTCAGCAAACTAATATCACGGTGTTTTTTTTTTATAAAGTTCAGCTTAACATGAAGAGATGTTTACAGTGTACCAGCATTTTAAACACATAAGGGTAGCCCTTGGCATTGTCAATCCTTCGAAAAGTATATTACCCCAAGTTTCACCTGTGAATCGGAAAACTACAACTGGACAATCAAAGTACTGAAGTACTGACGGGAGTTGATTTTATCGATTATTATTTATTTTAAAATCAACGATATGTTATTTTGCATTGCAAATTGTTTTCCATATGTATTTGAATTACCCACTTTTTTCATAATATGAATTCTCCAACAGGAATTTCGTGAAAACCCAATATGAATCATGTTGTGTAATATTCAAAATATTAATTTCATCAAACAACATATCAGTAGTCGAAATAGTTCAGAGAAATTGTATGGATCCAAGCAATATTGAACTCTAGTTTCGTTCAACCAGACGCTCGGCTGTCTCCGTTAATCTCTGACAACCAATAGACTCAATGCTTCTCGGAGATTTACGAAGACAGCCGAGCGTCTGGTTGAACTAGACTATATTGAACTCTGGTGTATGAATACATACAATGTACGACTACAAAAATGTCTAAATTGTCCTACCATTTAAAATCTGAATATTTACAAGGTATCTATAAATAATTTTCTTTGAAAAACAATGCTTTAGAACACATTACATCGAATTTATCGATTAGAACTAAATGTTGTCAGCGGTGTTGATTTGTGCTTAGGTCCAAACACTGTTTCACTTTCGGTTTTCCCGAGTAACTGCATAGGAGAGTTGATTAAAATCAACTCCCAAAAACCCTATAACAGAAAGTCTACTGTTGCCCTTAACGTAGAGCCATTCCGCGGTTCGCTTTACCATCACCGTGGATCAGCCAACAACCTGTGCCTCCTCATCCATGGTTATTTCCATTCATCAACTCGCGCGACAAATGGGCAGGTCCCCCACCTTCTCCCCAACCACCAAAAATGTATTTTTAATGTATTTTTAATTCAATATTTTTTCAATCACATAGATGAATCAAGTTAAAATTTTAATGTTTATCTTGTGTCAGTACATTGCTTATGTACCCATAAAATGTATAATTTCCATGTGTGGTATTTACGTATACATAATCTTGATACTGTATTATTTCATGCAAAAAATTATCAAAGATTAATATGAATCATGTGTAACCCCCCCCCCCCGCCCCCCCAAAAAACAAAACAAAACAAAAAAACACCCAGATGAATCTTCACGTCAGAGACCTTTTTTTAATAGTTATGTGTAATGTTGAGGGTTCCACAAGTGTGAAAACTTCTGACCCTCAGCTTCAAAATATTCTCTACAATTTTAGTATTATTTGTTTTGTAGAAATCTAGTTTGTTTACCTTTTAAGACATCACATTGAGTAAATTTCAATTGATTTAAGTTAATTCTAGCAGTACGAAAGAGCATATTAAGGCTAGAAGACATTCAGGGGGGATACGTTATTTTGCAAGAAGTTGTAATTTGAAAGGGATATCTCAAGTTAAAACAGTCATCCAGATATTAAATGGATTAGCTTGATCATAATTTTTTTTCTCTTTGGAAAGGACTTACCATAAGTTATGACAGAAAACTTAGGGTGAACTGAGTTTTAATGAGCAACAAGAACATGGTATCCGCTTCCATACACGAAAAAAGGCGCTTTTCGTTCGATAACGTACGATTCCGATTCCGTCCATCTTCACAAAGGAAGGGTTCTTTAAATTAAATTGAGATGAAAGTATATACATAGGCTTCTTGTACTGAATCCACTTCGGTATTTAAACCACAGCTCTTTAAACCCGTTCAAATCTTTAAAATTTTCATATTAATTAATCAGTTTTTTGTCAATGCGTGTGGACAGGACTGCGCCTACTTTTTTTTCATTTTAATAATTTTTAATTTAAGTTTATATAATTTCCTCTCTTTACAATCCATATGCTTTAAGTCACAAACTATTTCTTGTTTGTATTTCAAGTTGAAAATATCGCAATTCGGTGTCATTTTCTTTTCACATTCATTTCCCATATACAACATAGATAATGATATGTATATGTTTATACAATGTTCTGAGCTCAAATACACATGCATGTATGTTTCCTTTAGCTACATTCAGTCATACAACTCTTCCTTTTTTTGTGTGTATTTTTGTTTTGTTCATAGTGTTTATTTACATGTTTGTACCCTTATTGGTAAATGAAATAACTAATATATTATTAATTTTCCCCCCTTTCAGAGACAGAATAAAGATTAACAAGTTAGTTCATTGAATTATAGAAACTCTCTGCATGCTTAAGCCGGTCACTAAGAAAGAGATCTTCACAAAAAGCACCTCAGAGAAATATTCTCATGGAAAACTCAGAAACTGACGATGATGCCACACCGATTATATCAAAGATAAATACTAAATTTAATTTCATTAATCTTCAAATAAAAAATATTTTATTTTTATGTACTAGCCCAAAACTTCTGTATTTTTTTTATAGATATTATAAATTCTAGCATTAAAAATATATTGTTCTACATGTAAACAAAAGTCAAATTTTATGTATATGCTAGTGCATGTGTTTTATAGAATTGTTTTTATTTTGCAGTGTTTATGCTACAGATTGGCGGCATATTCTTTCTGGTACATCTGCAGCATAAACACTACATAACGCCCATGATGGCAAGAAGACAGGTTTCAATAATTATCGAAGGCTGTGTTTGTTTGCTCTTAAAAAATATACAAATTGGAGACGAACTAAAGTCCATAGAGCTCATGTTCGTATGTAAAAAAACTTATTTTTGTCGCGAATAAACACAAACCTTTCGCAATATTTCGCAAACCTTTCAGAATATAACGGGAAATTTTCGCGAATAAACGCAACGCGTTACTTTCGCTAACAAACGTGAAACCTTTGCTAATTAACGCGTTTCTTTCGCGAAACTTGTGTGAGAAAACGCAATACTTCCGCTTTATATCATCTCATTAGTAAGCAGGCGAATTTTCTCCCTCTTCAACTCTTTATTCCAACTCGAGTTTGAGTATTACACAACTTCTTCCCAAATCTATTCAGCGTGCTTAAAACTACTTCATCAGGTTTTCCACTTCCTTTTTTGGCATTAGATAATTCTTGCAGTTTGATACGTTCTGCCTCGCCACTTCTAGTTCCTTTGATTAAAACATGTGGCGCTAAGCACAACTGACTCAGTTTTGCATATAAGAAGTTCAGCCTTTGTCAACATAAAGACTGCAGGTAGCGTAAATAAGTCGCTGGCAGACATGACATGATGAATAAAGCGTGTACTTCAACAGCTAACCCGGATTTTTTTAAAGACATGATAGAAAAATAAAATCGACCAAGCAATGTTCAAATCTTGCTAATGCCAACAGTCAACAGTTTGGTTTATAAAATGATGTCAAGGTTAATTAAAGACTTGGATCATGGTCTACAAAACACCTAAGGTACTCTTTGCAGTGGCATCTGTGGTATAAATTTGCTTGCAGACAAATTGAATGAGTTGAAAAAATCAAATCCTGAAAACGAAAACAACGAGTTGCTAACCCTATATAAAGACGCATCATTTTTGTTATCACACGCTTCATTTTTAATTTCATTATCTCGAAGAGAACACTTGAAACATCTTTTTCAAGGAGATTATAAAGACGTGTAAAATAATCTGTAGAAGTTACCGATGAGTTCTTTGGTTCCGAGCTCTTTAAATTAACAAAAGAAATTCAAAAACCAGTAATCAAAAGAATTCAATAAACCTCAGATGGAACTCATACAGGTCTGCTATCGTGAAAATTTACAAAACAATCCTATCCTATATCCTGTATCCTAGCCTGCAAATAAGCTCTATCCTATCCTTTAGGACTGTCTCAAGTGAATTGTGACGTCACAATATAGATCAAGGTATCGATGGAGTGAACTTTATCAACGCAGTTAAGCGTGTGATTGTCGGTACCATGGGCCATGTTTCGACGTAACCTCGGAGGTGATTACCACCATGGAACAGTTTATATGCCCCTCATGTATTGGTGATTTAGATTAACCACCAGATCGACTCTGTTTGTTTTCCAGAGACGACAACAACGTTCAGGAGGGAGCAGCGCCTGTCCCAATCCAAGGAGGAGACGTGGCGCACGCGACTTAGATTCATGGGGTGGGTGAAGCGATCCCGTAAGATGCAGGACCATGTCATATTAGCACATTTCCATCCAGTGTTCCGGAGGTCTGTGCCCCCTGTGTCGGCCTCCGCTATAGGATCCTGTTGTGGCTGGCGCACTAGTGTAGCGCAGTTGGTGAAAGCGTTTGATGTATTATTTACAAAACTGGCTGGCTATTTTACCTTTATTTTAAATACATGTACATTTATCCACATTGAATTTTCAGTGTCCCATACTATTTTAAATTAAAGATAAACATTTAAAAAACGATACAGCATCATTGAGATCAAAACCACAACCTACGAATAGCATTCATGATCATCTTTGTTGCATCATCTGTTTCATAACTGATGTTCCGCTGTTTCATAATTTTATCGAAAACAGCATCATTTAACTGCATCAACTAAACGCTGTAAATGCCCTGTTCTCATTCTGTCTTCTAATACCGTTGTCTATATCTTCTACCGTTTAAGAATAACATAACCTGCTAATACAAATATATTTAGCAAAGTACTTTTGTTTACTTATGCCAGAGTAATTGTATGATGAAACATGCCTGCAACTTCATGATGCAAAAAATAGCGCTGTGGACGTTGTTTTGTTTGATTTTTCGATTTTTGATTTGGCCCAGTGATCAATGACTTTACCGTTAATTTTGAGATAATCAAACATTTTCTGAATAAATAAAATCAAATTATTAATCTTTTCATCATTTAAAAAAAAAAATATGGGAAACATTACGTTTACAACATGTTTAACACATTTATCAAGTAACAAATATTATGCCAGGTTTTCCGTTCCGTTTTCCGTTCTACGTTTTAGCAACACCCCTCTTATGCGGTGTTGTTGGTAGTCCCGCTGGATGGCGTGGACGAGGTAGCCCCACTGGTACGTGTGGGCCGAGTCCCTTTAAAAAAACGAAGGGGAGTGTAGTGAATGTCAACCCATTCGACTTGCTGAAGCTGTGACGTCACCTTGCGGGAGCCCCTGCTCGAGATGAGAATCCCGCGAACCCGGCAGACGACCTGCAGCTTTCACTGAGGATAGACGTCTACCACAACTACTTGCCCATGTATCGGCGATCTCGGGTTACCTATATTGTTAATGGTAAAACACTTTACTACTATATGAAGAATTGATGACGTGTTTCTCGTGAATTGTTTGGTGTAGATAAAAGCAATTACCACACTACGGTTACAATTTCAATGTTATATTTTTACCCTTGGTTTGACAATCTTGTTTCATATAGAGGAAAGATTTATTATTCAAAGTACGAGTTAACAATAGGCATTCAGATCACGTTAAGCTAACTTGTACGTTATCAAACAGGGTCAAACTTGTTAGTCAGCCCCGACTGACTAATTAAGTTAGGATGAAACTTCAATTGCGCTTGCGTAAATTGGAATTCTGGGAAAGAATTAGACAGTTCGTGTTAGAGAAATTCGAAGAAGTTATGAAACTGGTCAGTTTCTAGGTCAAACTGCGCATCGGAAGACTGTCAATGGGCATAGTCTGCAGCCACAGTCCAGATTCCGCGTATATCTTCCCGATCTCTTAGTGAAATTGGAAAGTAAATATATCGGTAGTGGTTTGCGCCGAGACCATGAAATTCATAGAGCTATGTTTGCAAAGTGACAATTTTAAGTATTAAATAGGTTTTCAGTCTTACATTGCATGTACACCGCTACACGCTTATATCCTCACCTACATGTACAGCCATAAAAGTAAGGATGCAAACTAAATATGTATATGTAAATATAATTATTGTTCTGGAAACAAATATATTTATCTTGTATTTTAATAGATTGTGTATTCCGGCACTTTCGACCTAAAAATTAAAATTCCGCTGGCTGACTTTCTTAGCTTTTTAAAAAGCTAACCTTGTAAAAAGTAATTATGTGCATTGCTTTCTGTAATTGACATTTTACTATTTTTTTCAATGCAAAATTAATGCCATAAAATTGTTGGAAAATTATGTAAAATTAAATAGATAATGAATCATATTCGTATTAGATGACATGAAGCAAATCGATCCACATTCATTAAATCGTACCTTGAATATGTCGGCAAATGGGCGAATGATATTGCCACGTTAACAGTAAAGATGGATGTTATCAGTAATGACTTCATGTTCCTTTGTTTTATGAAATAGTGTTCATTGTCTTACTATTTCATTTTTTTTTCACATTCGTTGAAGTCCAAACAACTATGAGAGTCGTAAACAAAAGAGAGATGATATTAGGTTGCCGCAGGTTGGATCAATCTTTGGGTGTTGCTAAAACGCGGAACGGAAAACGGAACGGAAAGCGGAACGGAACGGAAAACGGAAAATCTTATGTAATGTTATTTTCTTTTATATATGTGTTAAGCACGCTAAAAACATTAAAGTCTTTATGTAATGTTTAAATATTCTTAAAAAGATTATCAATATGATTTCATTTATTCATAAAATGTATGATTTCCTCAAAATTAATCGTAAATGCATTGAGTCCTAATTTATAATCGGAAAATCAAACCAGATTACGTCTAGAGCTCTATATTCAGATCATATGTACAATGTATGTATAATATAATATACAACCGCTAATATAAGGCAAACGTAAAGAAAAAATTCCTTTGCTAAAAATACTAGTATTATGAATTCTTAAACGGTAGAATACATGTATTTTGTCAACGAACGCCGATATTAAAAGAAAGAAATAAGAAATGACAAGACATCTGTCATGTAAATTTTGAATATACCGGGTGCATGCAGTACATACAAAATTTACAAGTTGTCATGTTGTAAGTTTTGTAATTACTGCCACCCGGTTAATTCAAAGTTTACAACATGACACATCTACAACGTTAGTGATCCGATAAAATGATGCTGTTTTCTACTTAAATTGTTAAATTTCTTTTTAAATAGTGGGACAGGTTAGCAAACAGATGATGCAGCAAGACTTCATTAAGATGATCATGGATTTCGTCAGTCGTGTTATTGGTGATCTTATTGTTACTATACACGTATATCGTTTATATCGTATACATCATATTCAAAATAAAATAATATTCATAAAAACGCATCAAACGCTTTATCTAACTGCGCTTCACTGTTAGGCGAGCAATGAATAGAAAAAGAAAAGTAAAAAGTTTTAGCTAAGTTACTCTTAGCATTTCATTGCAATGTGTGTACATTTTATTTTTTCCGTTTCGTACTCAACTAAAGCAAATTGAATGCAATGCTATAGTTGATCAACATTCATAAGGATATCAATTAAACAACCATGTGCTAATAATCATTCGTTAGATATGAACAAATGATACAAAGTAAATCGTTTCTTTCCAGTCTATACCCGTTTTTAGCGATGAACTTGATATTATATTTTCCGTTTTCCGTTCCGTTCCGCTTTCCGTTCCGTTTTCCGTTCCGCGTTTTAGCAACACCCTGAATCTTTAGGATGAAATCCGATGACTCCGTCTGACCGGAACTACAGTTTGTGTGATTTTTAGACGGTGGCTATAAATAGCCACTGTCTATTGCTATCGTCCTGGCCGGAAGGGTATTTCTCACGGGGACCCTAGCGGATTAGGAACGATAACTCTGTTAGGTATGCAGAGTTACTGGCGATGTTTTACCGATTGTCGATTTCAGTTTGAGAACTAATTTACATCTTATTAGATATTTTAAGCATTATAGCTGCTAATTATTTTGTACATACATTTAAATAATTTATGAAATTGTGTCTTATTTTTAATGAGCCGTTTCCCAGTCTGCTTACGCGGTATTGATAACTTATGCACCAACTGCCAGATGTGAAGTTTAACTCCGTATCAGGACTCCAAAAATTATATCACTGCGATAATTGACCAAGAGTTCTCACAATAATCATGTCTTTTTTTATGGTGTAAACAATTGTCAGAAACACACTATTTAAACGGGTTTGCCATTTCATTTTTCAGCAATTATGCTTCATCGATAAATTCATGACCAATCATTTTCAACGCATCAATTTAAGTTGAGGCAGTATTTATTTTGTTGTAGCTTATTCCAAAGAATTCACAACATATACTGACAATGAATATTAATATAGTGTGCATGTGTTTTCAAACATGCAAAAAACTTGAAATTTACTATACAAACATGTTCAATTTTGGACTGATCTGTGATCAGCCTTATTTTATAACCCTCTCAGTCTGTAGAATCATTAATTTTGTTACATGCACCTCAATATTCATCAGACAATAATTACTACTGATGTTGACGCTCTACAATGACTTTCTCTCAAACACGCTCATCGACCTCGGATTGTAAAACTCACGTGCAAATCGAGTCGCCATTTCACACACAGTTTTATATGTATATAAACACACCACACTTCGTCATTTTACGGACCTGGTGACGATGTTTCAAAAATTTTCAGTACAGATTTGTTGTAAGGAATAGAAGATATATGCTGTAAAACGTCTTATGGATTTCACGGCGTGTAAACCCGTGAATCTCCATTTTGCAGCAAGCGCTAGCTTTTTGTGAGGAAAAACAATCGGTTCAACTCATGCGATATTCCATATACATGTATGGTACATTGTGAAAGGTATTAAAATGTAAAATATATTTGTTCACCAGACAGTTTCTGACGAATTTTTTCACAGTAAACTGAATAACGTAATACGATGAGCGAGGTACAATCTGTGACTTTTCTCCATATACGCCCGTCCTTGTTTTTTTTTTTTTTTTTTGTTTTTTTTTTTGTTTTTTTTTTTGTTTTTTTTTTTTTTTTTAAACTGTTACATGTACGTAATCATCGCCCCGTTTGTTCTCAAATAAACTCTGTAATTTTTAACTCGCGAGTACAACTTTATTATGAGCTTTCTTCAGCATTTGTTTCCGTGTGTTAGCATCATGTTCTCAACATGCTTTTTTAAATGGGTGGGTCTATATAAATGCGTCAATCGGAATCTTGTTGCGAATCGCAATTGAAATACACACCGGTTAGATAGTGTCATCACTCAACGCAATGCTAGAATGGGCTTCATAGATGACTGTAGTATTCTACTGGGCTACTAAACTGTAGCTTTTCGGAAATATTGCCGAGATTTGCGAACCCTAGATCTATTGTCTAGTACATGCAACGAACAAAATAAAAATATACACAGATGTACGGCTCAGAAAAACGTGCGTTCAACTTGGATTTTGTTTGTTTTGTGTTTTAAAAACTGATTTATCCTGTTAAAACATTAGATTTCATTTTACCACTACTGTTTTATTCGTGACCTGGAGAAATTGAAAAGATCCCTGAAAACATTATTTATTTCTTTGCTCATTTTGCTTAAATCTGGTGCGGAATAGTTTACCAATATTGCCATTAATTTTATGGGATGGAGAAAAGGTCAAGCATCACACGGCTTTGGAAATAAACATGTATAATTATAAACAGTTTTATTCAGGGTCCATATCTTTTGAGTCCTTTTATTTGATAAAGAAGACATACCTTTGTACACAAATGATCTAGAGGTCATAGGTCAAACTTTATAATGAAAAGTCCTTTGCTTGTACGCTCTTATTATATTATGGACATGTCCCAACATGTCCCATTAACAGTATTATTTTACTGCAAAAAATCAAATCGGATGCAAATTTGAAGACCTTGTAAAAATTATACATATTAGTGCAAAACTCCTGACATTACACAGAGTTTTTTAAAATGAAAATATAAAAAAGATTCTTCAAAATCTCGCATATTAAATGCAGCATTAAACAAATATGTGATTTCCAAACAAAGGAACTGATTATGACCTTATGTAAAGCAAATGTTTTGGTGAATAATTAATAAATATTTGTTGTATGTATACTAGTCTAGAAAAGTTAAATGTAGCAAGTAAATTATGCGTTTTAAAGTGTACTGAGAAGCAATGAAATAATTATACATGTGACTATCCCGAATTCATTCAAATGATTTGAATTAATCTACAGCTAAATACAATAGAACAAATGTACTTTAAAACGTTGGTTAATGAAACTGCCGCGACTGAATATTGTATGATTTTTCTTTTCAAATTTTCATTCACTTTTGTTGTGAGCTAATGGAAATAAACCACTCGAAGTCGAAGATAAAATATTGATTGACTCTGCGGTTTCATGATGACGTGCATTCCAAAAGCATTTTCCAGTTTTATCAAACATGTTCTTGTAAACTCATTCCGTTTTCTATACACCTACATGTATTAACTGGCTATGAAGACAAATTAAAGTAAGTGTGTTGGCTCACGAGACTGCAACTTTTCTTTTTCCCTGTGAAGAAATTGAGGGAAAATGCTGTCGAGAGGGAAAATAAACATACTAAATGCATGCCCAAATAGTTAGTAAAAACCTGACAAGTATTTTATCATACCAATGCCTTATTTGTTCTCGTTACTTTGAAAAATCTACAATACCTTTAAAGCACAATAGTCCAATCCTCACTTTTCAAAAGTTGTTCCCCTTTGCGGGGTCAACCCAAAGGTCTAAAGAAAAAACCCACAAATGTCCCTTCTTTATACAATCAAATATTTGGGCGTATTGTGATAAAATCGCTTTGAATTTTATTTATTCATTCACTATGTGGTGGCAACCCACATATTGAATGAGGCATTCTGGGGCAAACAAAATACATACCAAAAACGGATTTTAATGTCAAACGATATAAATACAAATATATATATGCAAACTTCTATACTACAAAGGCTACTGAAATAAATCTACGGGTTTTCCCCAAAAGACGACGGCCAAGAGACATAGCTTTTGTAAAGTGTAAATTGAGATTACACAACTACGATTTCCACATAGTTATCCATGTAGGAAACTCACGACCAGTTGTGCATGTAAGCGTTAAGCATTAGTACATGTATGCGATACTGGCCGTGGGTTTTCGACGACAATAATTATCATACATGTAATATGCCACATTCAAACGACGCCACCGTCTTACAGTACTTTCAGTACTTTGATTCTTGTTGTAATTAGATTAATTGTAATTGTTTCTACGACTTTTGAAACGCTGAGTCGCTGAGCTAGGCTCCTCCTGTTGGACATTTTAAATGAGATTATGGTCTACTGCTTCGTCTTCTTTAGTCATTCCTCCTTCTAATGGCTGTTTTCTTCATTATCATTGGAATATTCCAAGACTTTTTCATTCTATTCCTCCTCCTGGCTTGGGGTAAATGCTGACGATGGACCGCCACTTTGGAGGGGGTGGAGCTTGGTGTGTCAATCTTAGCTCAGCGTCCGTTTGATCAATCATTTTAATTTCATCATGTACCTAATAGCTAAACATATGGGTTGTTTATGTGACTGGTTGTTTACTGATAAATTGTTATGTATGCACATGTTGGACATTTAGAAAAAAAGGGGGGGCTAACATTTAATGATTTTAGCAACTTCAAATGAACTTTATCAGGACAATTAAATAACTCTATGTTTGTGTAACAATTATTCTGAGTCCAATGAGACTAAAAACAGAAAGTTAACTCAGAGATTTAACCACCCCCCCCCCCACTAACAAATGTTAATTGATCAAAAAGAACATTATCCACTGACTGTCATTATTAATTTCAACAATAACACAGATTGAAATTTCATTTTTGTTATCAACCGAGTCCAAAAATCTGATCTATTCAAAGTGTATAGTTTAGTAAAAAAAAATGCTATGGATGCAGACAAGTTAAGAAAACCTCCCAATGATCTTGTTAATTCTCAAACGGTATGATTACCGTAAATATTTGAGTTCAAATTTCAAGTCAGCAAGAGTGTCAACTTCGTTGCATTATACTTATTACCATGTGAATGCAGATTGTTGACGGAGACAATGTCCTTTGTTTGAAATGCCTCGCCATGTCATAATGCATTCAGAAGTTTCAGCACTAATATCAGGACGTAGGGACGTTTCAAGGAAATGTAATGTAAATAAATTAAATATTTTTAACTACACCTTTGTAGAATAAAATTCATAAGCTGTGATATATTTTAAACATTCTGTCCATTTCAGCAATAATGCAGCTTTAATATTTTTTTTATTACATACATTTAAGATCTGTGAAACTGATCAACCATTAACCAATTAAAATATAATGTATGTACTTTTATATATAAAACCCAGCACCTAAATGAAAGTGCCACCATAGGTCATCGTCAATTAGGAGAGGAGAGTTTTATGTGCTTGTGTTTAAACAAAAAATGTTGTGCTTCATTCTGTTTCTGATAACATAATTGGAATGACAGATCAAACGGTTTCTGGATTAAGATTGACACATCAAACTCCACCCCCTCCACTCTGGACCCTTCAAAGTGGCGGGTCCATCGTCAGCATTTTACCCCAAGCCCCTCCTCCTCGCCACAAATTCCTCAAAATGGGTATCCATCCATGTGTGGGTCAAAACAGATCTCTTAATAATCAGTGTTAGACCGTTGAATATTTTACATTTGCTAAATCTTGCTCAGATTGAATAACTGTTTGTAAGGGGTAATGAGATTGATTTGTAAGTTTTAAGGCAGCTGGAACATTTCTGTTTCAATACCTTTGAGACCTGCACCACCTCAACGTTCTAAAGTTTTTTTTAAAAAGTCCAGAATTCTAAATTTAGTAATCTATTACATTATCAAAGAGAGATATCTCGTTTTGAAAAAAAAACAGACTTAAAGTTTACCTGTAGATATTTTTTGTAAATGATATAAATATATTAATGATATATATCAGACTCACCTCTCTAATGATTGCCAACTGTTGTAAGATCTGCTGTCTCTAAACTTTCATCGCCTCCAACCCCAGTACTCTACTCAATATATTGATGTTTCTTATAATGATAAAATCATATCGTATAATGTTAAGAACACATACAAAATAACTCATATGACCTTTAGGCGTTCCATATTCCACGTTTCCAGTTTGTTCTGAATCGTTCTGTTGAAAACTTTTTACGGTATAGGATCCAGTCGCAGCTTTTTTGCACTAAATGTGCAGGAACTCTGTAAAAAGAAATGGGCTTGTTTTCAACTATATTTTATGCCTGCCTGCTCACAAATATCCTATTACATGGAAAACTCAACTAAATCATAAAGAATAAAACAGGTCATTTATTGAAGAATACATAGCATAAAATTTTCATAAAACATAATGCCATAGTCAAAGTCACAATATAATATAATACAAATGAATAATATGTTATGTGATGTGACAAGTAGAAAATAGGCATTTCCTCCAATAAATGACAATTAACTCAAAGAACAATATGCATACAAAAACCTAGACAATATCACACAGTATCCTGAGATTGTGACTAGTAAATTATCATGCAGCAAAGTTTTATACCCTTAGCAGGAATAGATAAAAAGTACCAGCTATATAAGTAAAGATATGACGTGTTCATCCGCCATACAAATGATGTACAATAAAAAGGTGGAGGAGAGGGTGGTGGCAAACAGTGGACAATCATGAATGTTTACAAAATGAACACTGACTACACATGCGCAGACTAGCTAATATACATATCTTGTCAGTGCGCATGCCTAAACTAAAAATCCCTAATAGTGAAAAATTACCACGTGGTAAACAAAAACATAAAAAACAAAGAGATCAACATGCATAAACTATTTATGGCTATAAGTGTGTTTTATGCCTGCCTGCTCACAACTATCCTATTACATGGACAACTCAACTAAATCATAAAGAATAAAACAGGTCATTTATCAAAGAATACATAGCATAAAATTTTCATAAAACATAATGCCATAGTCAAAGTCACAACATAATATAATACAAATGAATAATATGTTATGTGATGTGACAAGTAGAAAATAGGCATTTCCTCCAATAAATGACAATTAACTCAAAGAACAATATGCATACAAAAACCTAGACAATATCACACAGTTTCCTGAGATTGTGACTAGTAAATTATTATTGAGCAAAGTTTTATACCCTTAGCAGGAATAGATAAAAAGTACCAGCTATATAAGTAAAGATATGGGGTGTTAATCTGCCACCTTAACAAGATTGGCTATATAATTCTTCGATAGATTTATATCCCATATATATATATATATATATATATATATATATATATATATATATATATATATATATATATATATATATATAGATTATCTTGTTAACGCCCCATATCAAGAAACCACATTGCAATTAAACAGAAATGTCAGTGCATGATTAAAGAAAATTGTGCAGGGTTATAAGCAAAATACACTAATTGATGGAAAAGGAACACCGTTAATAAAAAAAAAAATGAACAACATACATGTACAACCAAATTTAAGTGTTTGAGTCCCTAACTCAAAGTAAGATAGTTGCACAGATAGTCAAAACACAACCAGTAGTTCCTGTCTAATGGTTGCTATTAAATAGCATAAAGACTATATTACAAAAAAACAAATATGTATAAGCAAATTGAAATGTTTGAACCCCTGACTCAAAGTAAGATAATTGCACAGAACCAGTAGCCCCTGTCTAATGGTTGCTAGATAAAAAGAATTGTGAAGCCCATGTCTTCACCATTCAACTCAAAAGACGAATGTTAAATCAACACGTAAGTAGGGATCCTAATGTACTTTTTAAAAGCACCAGAGTTCCATCTACCCATGCTCTGAATTTGTAATTCGGAAAACCCCTGTGAGGCAGCGGTAATAGCAGCCCCAATGCGGAAGCTGTGAGCTTTGTAAAGATGCAAGTCTAAATTACAAAAGGCTAAATCCAAACGCAGTTGCTGTGTGAAATATTGACGCGAGATGGGCAAACCGTCCATAAAGGAAAATAACGACTCCGATGGTGAAGAATAATGTTTCCTAAGGTTTAGGTAATGTAGTGCTTGGCATGGGCAAACTAAAGGATCCGTCATATTTTGAAGCAATCGTATAGTAGTTGTGTTTGCTTTGGAGCTTAAAGTGAGGTATATTTTAATCTATATACCTGTTGCGCGAACTATCAGATCCGAAAGTGACATTTCCAAAAAGAAGAAAATGCTGACTTGCACCATTTGTTTTGGTAAGCTCTCCCACTCGTAAAAAAGCACAAAATGCTAAAGTAAACATGGTCCGAAAGAGGGATTTAGTGAAAGCTGAGGTGGAAGTAAACTCCAAAGCATGAATTATTTTCTTCAAAATTGTTGGGGTTATTGGTAGCCGTGAGTCAGATGATGGTTTCGATTTCCGGAATCCCTGAAGCATTTTACGAATAATAAAATTTTGTGTAATATCTGTGTAGTTACCAAGTTGAAAAATGAAACTAAGTGACGATATCAGTGTTGAAGTTGTAGATGCAACAAATCCTTTCAGGTAGCAATTCGCAATAAATGCTGACAGATGATGGACACAGGGTGGTAGAGGGGATGCATGGTGTCCAAAGGATTGTTCAACGAAACACTTGTAGGATAAATAAGCTGATTTGTAAGCTGATAGCGTCGATTCGGACAGAGAGTTGCGGACTAAAAGGTTTGCTGATTCAGTCAAATCCGCATTAATGTTAAAGGAACTGGAGTTGGTTCACTGTCCATATTCTTTCACCTGCAAGCGAGAAAGTAAATCAGCGGCTGTATTAAATATTCCTTGAATAAGTTTGGCATGGAAATGAATGTTGTGTTGCAATGAAAGAATCATTAAACGCCTCATCAATTGCATTAGGTGAGGGTCCTTTGATGTATTTTTGTTTATCACATGCACAACTGCCATATTGTCAGAATGCAGCACAACGGTACAGTTTTTCAGAAGATGTACCCATAACTCCAATGCAATAACAATAGGTAAAAATTCCCTAACTGAAATATGGTACTTCAACCATTCAGAGGAAAACTCGGAGTAAAACCATTTTGTGCGAAAGGTGCATCCAAATCCAGCATTACTAGCATCAGTAAAAAAATGCAATGAGGATGAAAAATGTGTTATGCCAGATGGAAAGAAACCTTTGCCATTGAATTGGTTCAAAAACACCCCCCAGGCATGCAGATCAGCTTGTTCTTGTAGATTCAGTCTACGGTGGTGATATGGTCTTTTGAGGCAAATTGGTAAATCTATAAGACGTCTCAAAAAAGTACGACCAGGAGGAACCACACTACAAGCAAAATTAAGCATACCAATTAAGGATTGCAGTTCTTTCAAAGTTGCAGAACGCCTTGCTTGGAATTTTTTAATTTCCGCTTTCAGTTGAGTTAATTTATCTTGACGTAATCGAACTTCAAAATTCAAAGTATCTAATTCCAGGCCTAAAAATATTAGAGTTGTGGTGGGGTAAACAATTTTTTTCTGATTTTATGGGTAGGCCAATGTCTTTGGCTAGTTGATAAAATGCAAGCAGAGCACTGTACCACTTTGGAGAGTGGGGTTCACTTAGGAAAAGAAAATCGTCGAGGATGTGTACACAATGTATCACAGAGAATTTTGTTTCAAGGATCCTTTGAAGGGCCGAGCTAAATTTTTTAAAAAGATTACATGAATAGCTGAGACCGAAAGGCAATGTTTTGTCGTAGTAATACATATTGTCTATCATGAATCCAAGTAGTTCAAAATCATTTGGATGGATATAAATTTGTTTTTAAGCATTTTCAAGATCAGTCTTAGCTAACAAAGTACCCCTTCCCAATTGTCTAATTATATCAATAGCTGTTTACACCGATTGATATTGTACTGTACACAAATCTTTGGGTATGTTGTGATTTATAGATGTACCCTCGGGATAAGATAAATGATGTATCAAACGAAATTCGCCGACAGCTTTTTGGGTACCAATCCCAGAGGTGAAACTTGGATATTAGGAAATGGTGGATTTGTGTAAGGTCCAGCGATGCGGTGTGCTCGTAACTTATTGATGAGTTTACTTTGAAGAATTCCATCATTATTTTTTAAAGAAGAGAGATTTTTAGAAACTCTAAAAAACCGTTGCCCCTGATATGGGATTCGAAAACCAAAGGTAAACCCATTGATTAAAAATTGTGCTAAAGATGGATCATAGCTTTCAAGATAACAGACCAATTTGTCAACTTGGATTGGTGTGATGATACTTATATCCCTATTACTTAGTGGATGCTTGTTGATTAGAATTGTTGTTTGTTTTTCTAGCATTTTGTTTTGCAAAGGTTTGTTTTGGTCTATTATGGCACTGACGGCGTGGATGCTTTGCCCCGCAGTACTGGCAAATGTGTTTATGGGGGCAATGACTCTTTGTGCATGAGCCAACATTGTTGTAGGAATAACAGTAGTTATTTTACTTGGCTTGGGCACGAAAGGGCTGTTTCCTGAATTTGAGTTTAAAATCTAGTCAAGAAACTAAAGCTTCTTGGTATAACTCAATATTTTTCTTCTCCCAAGCACATAAAGAGGGTTCTTTTTCCCGCCATCGCCTAAACTTTTCGTCATACATTAATGCCGCAGAGTCCCCACACGAGTCAGCAATTTTCTGCACAGTGTGTGCATATGTCATCAAGTTTCCGATTTCGTGGGGAAACTTTTATGCGTAGATCGCAACAAATATGTGGAAAGCCTCTACCCATTTATTTATAGATTTGATAGGGCCCCTCTCATTTGCCTTAATAAAAATGAGTTCGCCATTTTTATCAACTGACCTATACTTGTCTGTTTCATCATGATCGGAATCATTTGGCAGCAGGACAGCAAATTTAATGAATTCATTTGCATAGATTTTTGCTCTTATTTTGGAATCTACGTTCAAAGTCAATCCAGTTGCAGAGAGTGAATCCCCATCATTATTTTGGGTAATCAACTCCATTCCTTGAGAAGTTATCTCCTGCAGCAGGGAATGGTCAGGTGTTACTGATGCTTGCGAAGAGGCCTGTTGAGTTTCAGCTGTTTGCTGTTGTGGAGGTGCAGTTTGCATGGGGTTTAACAATGAAGGACTGCTTTCACCATGGTGATATTCGTCCATGTAGCGTCGGAAAGTGTCTTCAATGGATGGAATAATAGAGGCCATGCACGTCCTTACCATCGTTTCCCTGTCCTCTTGAGACATTGGACAACTTTGAGATTGGGTTTCTGTGGTAGGATGTGAGGCTCCCTTGCTCCGCCTCCTGCGCTTTGGTGTGGATGCCATCTAAATCCAATAGAGTAAAATATAAAGGAAATGAAGATGCTAATGTTTAATCTAAAAGGATTAAATTCATAAATTTTCATAGCTTAAAAGTTTTTAACCTCATATTGTTTATTATGGCA